>JAJIBD010023720.1:0-22970 GCA_021461705.1 Cryptotis parvus | reverse complement strand
TATTTAACCGCATTTGGCAGGGAAGAAAAGACACCTACTTCCCCGGCAGGTTCACCCACACCCCGCATCATCAGATATTATCCTTTCTTTACTTTTATTAGCATATGGTACTCGCTCCATAGCTCTTGCCTTGAATGTTTACATGGATCTCTCCACTGAGAGAGAAATGATCGAAAACAAAACTTTCAGCTGGAGAGAGAGAGACAAATGTGTGGTATCACAGTAGATAAAAGTTTTCTTTCCATTTAGCCACAACCTTGAGTTCCAGACTTTCAACATTCCATATTATTGCTACATCCCCTGAGTACCACCAGCACATGATTCCTCTGTTGCAGAGCCAGGAGTAATCTCTTAGAACATCAGAGCTCTGACCAAAATAAATAAAAATTGGCTCTAATATTTTCCAATGAAACTCATTCCATTTCACTATGTCCTCTTCCTGAAATTCTTCTGCAGATACAGGTGAAGCACCAGAAGAGAATATGATCCCAGTAATAGAGACTAGTAATGATTGATTTTTCACTCCAGTTCTACCAGCTCCTAAGAAATCGGTGGTCAGAATACTAAGTTCCCACATGACGACAGAGCCGAACCCAGGTATAGTGTGACACTGCTGTTCTGGAGCTGGTGATAAGGCCTGTGACATAATAATACTCAAAGCCTAATTGACCAGTCCTAACCCTCCTAAACACTTCCAATACCAAGATAGACTTCCTGGGTCGTACCACAGCGGGAGGAGAGCTGCAGATCTCGCACCTTCTCCCATTTTGGACATCTGCAAGAGTAAGAAAAAAAATGGAAGTAAAGATAAGCATTTTTTTCCAAATACACAAATAAACTGGCATTTTATGCTGCAGATACTTTTCAGCACAGATCTTTTATTAAAATATTTTTTTCTAAGCAGTTATGATCCAACATTTAAAGAAAAAATTCGCATGTAATATTGTGTATTCATATTGTCATTAAGCACACATATATTAAGCTTTTTTAAGATTGTATTTCAGGCAGAAGAGATAAAATGGAAAAAATGCTACAAGATTACTCTTCCATACATATGTGTGAAAATTCTTTCCCTCAGCAAAGATATTTTTGTATAAATTCACCATGGAAAACAAAATGCTCTTTATTGACTTCTTAATGCTAGCTCAGACACAAGGGCGTTTATCTTTTTTAATTAAACACTTGAGAAGTAATCTTTTATTCTGAACAGTTAGATTTTCAGTTGTAATTATGTTTGAAAAATTTGTCTACTCACCCCAAATATCATCTAATTAATTTCCTCTAATAAGCCAAAAAGAACAGTAGCTGCTAAATCAAAGGTGATCATATAGAGTCCTCATAATGCTTCTATTCTTTTCAAATGATTACCTTCAGTCCTTTTGTTTTCATTGAGAGTTCCTTTTACATTCTATAATTCCTTCCTATGGCTATCATCATCACCTCATTTGTCATGTTATCTCTATAATGTTAAATGTAATAATTTGTAGAGAAACCACTTACACATCATCAAAACAGAAACCAACCCTATAATATGTTCCCAAACTAAGTATTGCAGAAGATCTACTTTATTAAGCCACAGCCTCATAATAGATAATAATAAGAAATTTCTCAAACAATCACATTTTAGAGAGTATTATTATTTTTGCATATTTATCAGGAAGAATAAGTTAGTTACTAAAGGATAAGGAGCTTTTATTAATAAATGTTTATGCCTTGTCAAGTTGTATCAACTAGAATCTAGAAAAAATGATGGTTTTTAAAGAAGTCACTAGAATTAGCAGAAATGAGTTTTCTCCAGTAAGTACAGTATTTCCGAAGAGAGGATACACAGAACTTTTCATATACAACTCCCTAGCCTAAATTTTTTATCCTCTTTCTCATCACTGAGGAAAGCCCTAGTCAAAACTCAAAAGTTATAAGAACCATTTAATTTTGGTCAAATAATCTAAGAAAAACCTTTGGGTTACCTTGCTCACTGCCAATGCTCATGACTCTCCTCCTGGCTCTGAACTCAGAATTACTCCCCGCTCTAGAGACCAGGAAGCAGGGGATTGAACTCAGGTTGGCATATATGCAAGGCAAAACCCTTACCTTAAATCAGCTAGTTTTCGTACTATCACTCATTTCCCAGTAAGGCAGAATGTAAAAACCTTAAGTTTCATAAATATGTTGACCATTTCATTTAAAATTAATCATGTTGGGGGCCGGGAATAGCCCACGGAGGCAGGGCATTTGCTCTTGCACGCTGCCAATGGCGCGCCGGCCGGGTTCGACCACCGGTATCCCATATGCTGTCCTCACACCGCCAGGTGAGTAATTCCTGGGTGCAGAGCCAGGACTAACTCCTGAGCACGCCAGGTGTTACCCCTAAAAAATTAATCATGTATATTTTATATATTTCACCTCTATTATATTCATAGGTCATCATAGATGCCAACTTCATGGTAATACAACCAAAGAAACATGGTTAATTTATTCAACATACTAATAAGCAAAAAATTTTTAAAGCAGTTTCTAAGTATGCTGTCCCAGCTTAAATCTACTTTAGTTTTAATAGTTTGGTAGTTTTAGAAAAATTTCACACCAGAAATGAAGTAAGCGAAAAATATATAAACTCCGTTTTGGGAACATATTTCTTCACTTTATTGTCTGAAATATAATTGCATGTAAGTAAAACTGTTTATCCAAATTTGAACTATAGAATGGCAAAAATATAATCTTAGGATGAATTTAAAACATGTTACGTATCTTTAATCGATACAAAAGTAATTTTTCATTTAGTAAAAATAACTACCTAAAACATCAGTTTTTGCCACTAGCTAATTTCTTTCCTCCTTAAATTAAAAAAAAAAACAAACAGAATACTACACATATTGAAAGCAGAACTCACCATGTAAAGTTGTTCCTATTAGATCATTTGGGGTGCATGTTAACATTCAGTGTTTTTTTATCAGTAAAAACAATAGTGTTTATGGAAGCATACTTGAAGAAGTGGTGTTAGAAATTAAAAACATACATGCATTTCTATATAATATATATGCTTGGTAGTTATTCACTGTATATTCAATATTATGCATATATGAACACACATAAGCATATTTGCAATGCATATAAACTCATGCTGTCCTAAGTCACAGTCAATCCTTCAACATACACCTCTACTTTCATAAAACAGCATATATTAAAATTAGCAAAATTATGTATATATGTTTTTAAAATCAGAATAGTAAAGAGTATACAAACAAAAAGTGATCCCTTTATCTTGGAAAAATACACTAAGGTGGTTTTTAGGGTTGTATCATTGTAAAAATGCAGTAGTTCTTTTTAAAGTATGGTAACATAAGGAAATACATATTACAGGCTCTAATTCCCTAGAGATCTTCGTATTGCGTTTTAAATATCAACTTTATTCCATTTTATTTGTGCAGAATACATAGGTGTTTGCCAGCATGAAGTTAGTCCTTTGGAGAAATGTCGTTAATTTGGGAGAATCCTGGGATATAGGTATAGATAAAGAAACAAATCTTAAATACTCTCAGATAACCTGCTAACTGCATACCTGTGGAACCTGTAAAGATGAAAAAGCTCAGTATAGAAGAGGAAGAAATAATTCCAGAGAAAGAAACCTCCAAAATACGAAAATTTGGGAAGCCAACATGGTCGTGATCTCATGGCCGAGATGATCAGGAGGGGAAAGTTGGTGAGAGAGAGAAGAACTCTGGACGATGAACCAGATGCATTATGGCAGTGCAATGAAACAGTGGAAAATAGATGAGATGAATTTTTACTTTCTAGGTATTGACCACGGCTGAGAGTACAGACTTTTTGTAAGGCATTCTAAGATTATATTTTACTAAAAAGGATACAGGCAATCAGACGGTCTTAGTAAGGAAAATGAACTTAGAATTATTAAGAAATTAACCGCTTTCTGGTATGGACTAATACTGGTGAAATTCTGGGACCTAAAACCATTTATAGTCTGCATAGCAGCCCAAAATAGAGTTAATGGTAACTCTGCACATTCAAGTCAAGTGAGAGATTTTCTCTAAACTAAGAGAAAAGCATTAACACAAATCCATTACTACCACAATTTATGGAGTGGTGGTTCCTAAGTATTTAGTGGGAAATTATTGGAGTGAGCATTATCATTTTTGCAATGGATAAACTTTGCCATGAAAATCACTTTTGTGATGACATCATCCCTGTCATAACATTTTACTAATATGGAATGGAATGAATTATCAATTGGGTGAATACCGGTAAGAAGAGCAGAGAGAGTTGGGCTCACAGAAATAGTTAGCAGCACTAAGTGGTGGGAATCATTTCGAATTGTTTGTAAGTCGTATGTAAATAGATCTTGAAATGAGATGAGTTCAAAAGGTAGAAAGCAGCCATTAAGGTAATTGGACATGAAGCCAGAGCTCAGATCAGGGACATCTGGGGATAATCCATGGATACAGATTCTAAAAACTCCAGTACATAAATGCTTAATAAAAACACAGAAACAATTGAAAGATTCCAGAAAAGTATTGTGCAGAAGGAAAGTACACACAGGAGGGGTGAGCTCTGGGTATGAAAACTTCACTGGAAATACAAAGAAGCCATAGATGGTAGAGAATAACTGAAGCAAACCTCTAAGTTAATACTGCGCTACAAGCTTGGAAGAGAAAGAGTATGTTAGAAGCCAGTAGTACTTAGCAGTGAGTAATGGCCCAGGAAAATATATATATATATAGTAACTGAGTAGTCTCTGGACATTAAAAGGTAGCAGTCAGTAATCCTTAGTAAGACATTACAATAGGAGCAGTAAGACAAAATCCAGGTTTCAAATAAGTTGTTACATGATACAGAAAAAAGTAAAGATTTCTTGGTGTTTCGTGCATATTTATTATGAATTTATGTTTTGGCTTGGAGGCCACACTCCAGCTGTATTCACTTCTGACCACAAAGCTCAGAGAACATGCTTGGCATCTCCAGAAGGTCACATGTGTGATGCTGGGAGTAGAATCTAGGCATGCCTTCTAAGCCATCTTTGGGCCCCAATAAGTAATTATATTCATGAAGGAAGGTCATTAAAAAATCACTTGTTTTCTCCCATTGTTCATCGATAGAATTGAATCAAACATATTTTTTAAAAAGAAAATTCTACCAGAGAGATTGAAAGAGAAACTTTAGGATGGAACATGGATTTCATGAGGAGATGATCTGCAATTACGAGAGATTCTCCAAAAGCAGCAGTAGACCTCCCAAATACCAAGGCTTCAGTGGAGTAGCCCATGAGAGTTCTGTCAATTTAGGTCCCCATAAAACAACAATAAAAATCAAAATTAAATCTCCTTTTCTTTTGTTTTGAAGACAGAAAAGCATTAAAAAGGTAGAGAAAGTAGTATAAAGCAGACAGTATTCTCACTTCAATTCTCAGTATTGCATATTGTACTCAGTTCCCTGCCAGGAGTAATCTCTGAGCAGAGACCTCCACACATATGTCCCGTAGCACTGCTGGGTGTGGCTCAAAACACAAAAATACACGTGACACAGCACATACACACAACCCTGGGTACATTGCACATGGCTCACGGTGGAAAGTACTCAACTAAATGATGCAATATAATAAGGTTGGGTGTCCAGGAGAGAGAATCATTATTGCCACACTTCATTCTTGGCACAACAAGTAACTGTAACTATTTTTCAAACATTTCTTTCCATCTCGAAGAAATCCTTCTGCCATCTAGGTTGGAGTGTTGTACTCCTCACACTCCAGGGTTCTGCCCCTTGGGCCCTGGACACGGGCGTGACACATGATCTGACATAAAAAAGAAACTGGGTCCCTAGGATGAATGTCTCAGTTTTCACAGCGGGGGAGGCTGACAAGGTTGTACCTGTGGTATATTCCATAAGCCAAAACAGTAACAACAATGCGAACTTCATTCCCAAAGAATGGAGACATTACTGGCGCCTGCTCCAGTTGTAAAATCTGATGAGCAAAAAAGACAAGTGATCGCTAGCATTTCAGTCATGACAATGCAGGTCACAGCAAGGGGTCGTCGAATGGTGATACGCAGTGTGGTAGTCACCTCTAATCTCAAGCATTTATTGATGAAACCTCAATGTGGAGAAGATCAGCTTTTCTTTCTAAAGTACTCTGACACAAGCCGGGGAGTCCGGATGGGAAAATGGTGTTGCCCTGCGCATGATAAAGTCTGGCTTTCTCGCACCTCGCCGGTCTGCCGCCATGACCGCCACTTTCCATGACTGGTAGACTTCAAGCTCATCAGAGCTTGCTTGTGCATAATAGTTAGATGATCGGCGGCCTCTCGGTCTGGCTGAGACCCAACCACAGCAAATGCCTTTCGCCAGCCAAAGTCGTTGTAGGCATAGTCTGAATCCAGAGACTCATTACATGGGGCAGAGCGCCACCAGCTCCTGGTAAATTCAGCTGATCATAAGTCACTCAGGCTGGTAGTTGCAGGCCTAGCCTCTACTGCCATCCCAGCAAGGTGACATTATGCAAGATAAAATGCTCATAAATATGTTTTCCTAAGGCATAAAAAGAAATATAGACATTATGAATTTTGCTCTTGCGTGGGCAACTACATTTTAATGAAAATAGGTAGATATGTAAAATAAATTATTTGTAATAAACCTTGCTTCCTGAATCATACATTAAAAGAAACTTCCTGGAGATTCAAGTCAATATTTCTAAGAATAATAACAACCCTACATCAGTGGGGTCATATTTTAAAATATTATTTATTTTTCCAGATTACTTCATCAAAGAGCACATGATATAACATACATGACCTCTTAGAGATGGGTACAACTGCTTTGTTTGCTGAAGTGGTGGTTAGAAGCCACCAGTGGTGCTTTAGGGTAATTCCCGCAAGACTCCACTTTTTAGGGATCTTCTCCTGCGAAGGGGGTCCATAAGGGCCATGCAGATCCAATCTGAGCGTTCATGCAAATAATAAGGAACTACCATTATATTATTACCTCTGGGCCCAATGTGAATCATTTGTTGAACTATCCGCTTATCAAGGCATATTGACAGACAGTTGGCTAGGTGCAGGTGATGTTAAAAACACATCAATAGTCAGTTGTTATGCCGCTTACAAATGAAAGATTCTTCCATACCAAATTTTCGCCAAATCTATCTTTGTGTGAAAACTGTAGATATGTAAAAAAGCAGGAACCCACCAGAACTCAGCAATGGCTGACCAGATTCATATCACAAAGTTAGGACTCTATAGAGTCCTCTCAGGAGTGATCCTTCTAGCATAGATCTTTCAAGAGTAATATATATACACTGCAAGTGGTGTGACTCCGATAGCAAAGTAGAAGTCTTATATTTCTCTGTGTGTGAAAACATTTAAGTACTCACTACCCTATCAAAACTTCTCTAGTCAATGAATAATTCCTCCAATGTTATCAACTATACAACCATCATCTTTGCATCAAATCCCCACATCATGTGCATTCTCCTTCATAAAGCAAGAGGTAGGTGTGAGTGGACATAAAGAAAGGATAACCCTCTTTCCCCATTCTTCGTAGGGAAATATAAACACAGGACGCCACTAAGAAAAATAAAAATAATGTTTTGTAGAATTTCCTGGTGAGAGGAAAATAGACTCTATAGAAGTGTAGGGATTAGTGTTGGGATAGTACAGCTAAAAGCCACCCGTGGATAATTTGAAAATTATGGTATTTTAATAAAATTCTAGAAAAATTAAAATAACAAATTGAGCAAATGAGGTGGGACTAGATAGCTGGTGTAGCCAGTACTCGGGCAGTGATGGGCGCTGGAACACAGTATTACTTGAAACCCAAACATGTGAACATCTTTGTACTGCATATCTCATTTGCAGTAAGCATAATCACCGTGTCACTGTCATTATTTCCCCATTTGTCATCGATTACTCGAGTGATATTATATGGAGGTTTGTTGTTAATAGGTCCTGTCTCATGCATATATTAGAGCCCAAGGGCACCTGCTTGCTCCAGGAACATAAAGAGCCTCAAAATGACAGTCATGGGAATGAGGCTCATAATTGTTACTGGTATTTTGGCAAAAAAAATATGACACAAAAGTGTAGCTTTCATGGAATGGCCTCTGTGCAGTGTAGGTATACTCTTGCAGTCACTAAATCCAGCATATTGATGAACCGCTCGAGCCGCCATGACAGAAGGCTGGTCTGCATGAAGCTCCGTTTGACACACAACAGGAATAATAATCCCGGCATAGGAGTAGCTAAAGCAAACCTTGGGGAAAAATATCAAGATAGAAATACTAGCACTTTCTCCAATTTTTAAATTTACTACAAAGCAGTCGTAGAAGACAGACTTTTGTGGCCTATGGAATAGATCTGAATAACTTAAAATACACTTTCAAATATATTTATCACTTAATCTTTCAAAAATGGAGCAAAAATATTAAATAGAGCAAAGAAATCTCTAAATAAATGGTGCTAGGAAAACTAGGCAGATAAGTGTTTAAAAAAATCCAGAAGCATTCTCTAACACCATGCACAAAAGTCAGATCAAATGGATCAGACCAGAATCTATAAGGCACATCAAAGAAAACACAGAAAAACCAGTCTACAACATCAAATCTAATGACATCTTCAAAGAATAAACACCCACTATGCGCAAAATGGAAGCAAAGATAAACATATGGGATTATATAAAACTGAAAAGCTTCTGCACTTCCAAAGAAACGGTGACCAAGATGCAGGTGATAGTCCACAGACTGGGAAAGATAACATCACTCAGTGGCAGATGGTGAGCCTAAAAAAACCTCGATAGTGCATCAGTAGAGATGTTTTCTGCTCCAAGGTCGCCGGGAATGTATGAAAACTACGAGCCCAGCTGTGCAGGTCCAATAAGGTTAGCTTTTCGTGCATAGTACAAAACCTCACTGCCCACCGCAATCCAATAATTGAAAATCTTCAGCTCTGGTCATAGAATCATTTAGATTCATGCCAAGAGAGCCCAAGTTCCCCACTCAAAGAGTATTTCACCAGAGAAGACATTCCACACAGAGAAGAAGGCGAAACATGGAGAGGAAATGGTGGTATAATAAAAAGTAAAAACAACAGTCAAAGGCAGGTAAGAAAGAAACAACGTTATTGAATAATCCCACTGATACAAAAGTATAATCCCACTGATACAAAAAGAATTAAAACAAAAACACAGAGCAGATATAATAATCCTCTTATTTATGGAAGAATTATTCATATGACTCCGTAAGATATAGAAATCATGCAGAAGTTACCCATCATCGTGACTATCAATGTAAAAATGTGATATGTACATGGTTATATCGGGAGAGAGGTATAATTTTCCATCCAGTGATATGTGACATGCCAAATACTAGCAATAATGCCAGACCTTATTCCCATGACCTGATGGAATGGTTTGAGGTTCTTTGTTTTTGAGCAAGGAGGAGTTCTGGGCCTCATTTCTAAGGCTGAGACAGGACATATGGAGATGTTACTGGTACCCTCTCGAGAAAATCAATGATGAATCGGAAGACAAGTGATACAAGTGATAAAAGTGAGAAAGAAACACTGAATACCGTAGCATGGATGTATATTGAGGGCATTTATGCCAAGTGCACAGATCTAGTAGATATAATAAAATGCTATAAATAGCTTATCACTGAAAGATTTGAAGTTTTAGCCAGTCGTCACAGTAGGGAATCAGAAAATATAAATTTATTCCTAAAATAGAAGTTGGGAAGAAATATACAGATAAGCTAAAAAACATACTTTTAGTTTCACGCGTAGCAGACCTTTAAATATACTTTAGAATCCAGGAGTAGTCAAAATGAAAATTTCCTGACTTGCTTTCATATTAGTGCTGTCTAGAAGCAAAAGCATTATACTATTTTCTATCTTCTGTACTAAGCAGAACTGATTAGAATCCTGTGACCTTAGCAAATACCTATAAGCAAGTGCTGGAACTAATATTTGGATAAAGCAATGCTCTTCTCAGTGTAGAAACATTTTAATGAATAAATATTCCTCCAAAAAATGGGTGTAGAATATTTGAAGACTTCTTCCAAATCCCACACAAATGCAAATTGATATCACAGTGATAGAGCGAAAGTTGTCTAAGTTTACAGGACTTTACATGTTTTAGAGCCAGAGTAAATCTATTTGGTTGAAATATGCTCTATTATTATCAGGATTATCAGAGTTGACCTGTGTGTTGCACATATTAAACCATATTTAAAGCATCCATAAATGTAATGACACACTGTTTTGAAACTGTTAATACCATTGTAGAGTAAAGGGTTACACATTTAATTTTAATTGCTGAGCTTTGCAATTCTGGCATTGTTGGTCCTATTTCTAACTGTTCACATTTTTTGAGAGCTAAATGTCAGGTAATGGATCTATCAGCCATTTTCACATGATGCTAAGCAACTTTAAACAGATTTATTAATATATTCATATTGTTACGATGAAATATAGTAGATAGTTTTAAAGAGAAAATGCAGTTTGACAAAAGGTTACTGTAGAAGGAACAAATTTCAAATCAACTTACTGACCCCTAATTTCTAAACTTTCCATCTCCTTTACTTCCACTTACTGCTGCCATTATAGGGAACATTCAGTTCTGTTCTAATGAAATAACAGTTTTTTTGTCCCAAATTAAGCAAATTTTATGACATTATAGAGTTCAATATAATTTCAAATCATATTACGTATGTATAAAACATTCTCAATGCTTCTTTCTGGCGCTTTAAACACCCATTTTGATCTGGTAACACTGCTTTTTGATTTTTTTTTATTCCTTGATAATTTTCTTTGAAATAATATTTTGTGCAGGAAGCAATGTATAGTTCATAGCTAAAGAAAGAAAGCACAAGGCAAAACAATCTAATGGTAAGAAATTATTTAGAGGAATAGTTTTGTATTCTTGCCGGTTGCAAACTGAAAAATATCCTTATGGGTTTATTCTAATTCTTTTCTAGATTGTCTTTCTTCAGTTTGGATCCATGATAAATTCAGTTATTATCCAGTAACCAGAATTACATTTCTAATATGGAACTTATTATGTAATGTATTCCTGAAACATTGCTCCTGTTCCTCAACTACTCTCTCTTCATTAAAAAATTGTAAATTTTTCTTTCCTAATAATTCCTGCAGAAGCCAGATAATTAGCATGATACCTTTTGTTTTCATCTAAGCCAACATTTTAAAAATAATTACTGTTAAAAAATCCTGAGTAAATACAGCAACTGTGTTCTTTGCTATTGTGCTACTCTTTTCTACCATGACCTGCAACTAGTCTAAATATGTTAGAGTCATAGGCGGAATTAAAATGCCCTTCAAAAACCTTTTAGAGATGGATCAGTTGTATACTATAAACAACATTTCATTATGTTTGACTAATTCCCCCCACTCCACAGAGGCCCTCCATTTTCCACATCCTGATTCTCTCTCTAGTCAGTGACCTCCACTCCAGCAGACCAGCCTCTATCAGCGCCTGGGGTTCATCGAAGCGTTCCACCTCCCTGCAGCAGTCTTTCTTAAACCGCCCAGGTATGCTGGTCCAGAGTTCCAGACATGGGTCAGGAGCTGCCAATGGCTCTCCTGCAGTGACCTCAGCCTTCAATAGTGTCTCGCAGGGGATGGCAGGGTTCACCTCCCCGCCCGCCTCCATACCATCCGCAGAGTTCGCCAAATGCTCTTTCAGACGACCGTTAACTATTGAGGGTCCCATTTTCCACATCCAGGTAACACCTCCTCACGTCGTGTTACCTCCCACCCAAAGGCGCCATCAGTGCCCATGCCTATAAGCCGCAAGTCAGCAAGTGGTTCATCAATAACACAATAATAAATAAAAAGTGGACTTAGAGATACAAGAGCGCATGCTACGCGCACAGCAGAGCCTGGCAAGCTACCCGTGTTGTATTTAACATATGTGCCAAATACCAGTAACAATTATAGACCTCATTCGGAATGGATTGAGGCTCTTTGTTCTGTAGCAAGCAGATGCCTTGGGCTTTACTAGCATGAGACAGGACATATGGAGATGCCATTGGGGCCTACTAGAGCAAATCGATGATGAACGAAGACAGTGACAGTGATTTATATTATAAACAAGATTGTTTTTCTTCTTCTTGCCAGATCACAAGAAACCATCTCGGGACTCCAGTTTGTGTAAGCCATGATGCATCTAGGGTTTCAGCATAGTAGTGATAGTGGAGTGGCCTAGACTAAATATTAAGAAAGGAATGGAAACACCTGAATGATACAAATTAAGAATATCTAAGAAATACTTCTAAAATATTTTTTTTTCAACAGCCATATACTATGTGTCACTTTATCGAGAATATGGGGCTCCTTTCCCCTATTATCATTATGATGAAATAAATGAACAAATGCCAAATAGACAATTTCCTATACAGAAAGTAATTTTTAAAGCAACGAGAGACATATTAACTGTTTGTGGAGAAAATGGGTAATTTAAAATGACATTTTTAGGCAAAGATAGATTTATATTAAACTGACATTTTATATTGAATGGTCCATAAAGACCTGCAGTCCTATGTGAAAAGAAAAGATCAAGGAAAAAAAGAAGTGCACATACATATATCACAGTGAGTAATTACTATATAAGACCTAAAATCTATTGATGATAATGTAAACATTATGGAAAGTTACAACAGAAAAATTTTAGTCAAGGACTGAACTCAAAACTGAGTCAGACATGGTGCAGACTTAAAACAAACATTGAGTACTACCAACAAGATGCAGAGATTCTTCTGGACGCCATACCAGTAGACTGAGCTGCCCAGGGTACTTCTGGAGGGTGCACGGAGCCCTAGCCAGCCACCCAAATTAGAGTCTCAGCGCAGCCGAAAACTGCTACAGTCTGAAGAAATATCACCAACGCTCCTGCAATGCACTCCCTATTGCTCTGTATGAGCTTATTACGAGAAATTGATATGCTGAAAAACTCAGGTAACTAGGTAGTTTGTGGACTGAAATCTTTCAGATTTTCACACAGTCAGGATGATTCTACATTCCCCAACTCCCTGCACTTACAGTTATGCGGTAGTCATTCACAACCCAAAAAGCCACTCCAGCCAAAAAATTTAACTCAAGGTTTATGATATAATTTTTGGTAGTAAGTATCATTGCCTTGCATTCTCCAGCCGCCGCGAACCAAATTTGATCCCATTATCCCATAGCACTCTCAAGCCTTACCAGAAGTAACTCCAGTACATAGAGTCAGTAGTAAAACTCCCTGCACATCACTGGGTGGACCTAAAAACCCAAAAAATGTAACTCAAGCTGTGTTTAATTTGTTAAAATGTTGACTCTTGGAGGACATCTGAAATCTCCTGCTACACTGATAAACTATAGTGTGCACAGATTGGATGTAGGATGTAATATAGGGAGACATCCAATCTTTTTATTAAAAATATCAACAAAGAAAGCTTAACTCAAAAATAAACATCTTGACAATGTAATATATGTGAAAGACAGCCCCATGGTAGAGATATGCACTCTTACTAACTTTTCTTCTGAGAAAACATTTTTGAACATTCCCTGCCAAATTAAAACAAAAAAATATAAATAAATTATTGAGGACCCAAGGCGGGTAGCTACTATTAGTGAGTGCAGTTGGGAAAATTGAAAATACACTGTAGGGAATGGTAGTAGAATCTGTATATTCTACAACATTCACTTGTTATTCTACTACATTCAATCTCTACTACATTCAAATTGGCATATTGAATGTCTATAACATAGTCACAAACAACTTTGTAAATCAAAGTATTTAGTAAAGTCATGGATTAAATAAAACCCTAATTTCCATTTATTTATTTCATGCCTTTACACCAAAATATGGGAGAGATAATTCGGTTTCATCTCCTTATGCCTATCTAAATAAACAAAGTTTTGTACATCAGTTGAGTTGGATGTTAAGGTTTATTGAGTCAATAGCCATAAAGTCACAGAACATACCATTCTTCCTCCACTATTATGCCTCCATGACTTTTGAGGAAAGACACATCTATATATTACTAAGGAGCGGCTGCCACGAAACAGCCGTTTCATCCTGCCTATGGGGAATCACTATGCTTTGTAAGCCTGTGCCAAAAAAAAATGCCAAACACGCTGGGATGCGACACAGTCATTGCTCTCTAAGAAGGGGGAGACAAGGACTGCAAAGACCAGTAGCTGTTCTGACAGTCTAGACTAAGCTCTTTCACAAAGCAAGCACATCTCTTCCGTCATCAATTCACTTAAACACAAATCTCAACGCTAAAGTGTCAGCTTCTGCATCAAGAAATGGGTTGATTGAAGATAAAAGTGATTGAAAATGGTCACAAACTGGAAATTTTAATACAGTGAACTTAGGCTCTGACAATCAAGTTAGCTATCATGGCTGGGGAAAATGAGCAGTATCTGTGGAACCTTGACAGAAAGGGTTCTCTGTAGTGGAAGAGTGGAAGGTTATTAAGAGGGTTCTCGGTGTAGCATGGTAACATTGTATCCCAGAAGCACATAAAATATTTGTGGTCTTCCAAACCAGTCAACTAAAAATCATGTTAGAACAAAATGTTAGATAACTTTTATATTTGAAAATATGAAGCAGGCTTTTCTTACTATAGACGAATATGATAGAACAAATATGGTTATTCCAGTCTGGTCTCTGCCTCTCTACCTCCAGATAAATCAACATTTTCCTCGAAAGATTATCTACAAGTCATGTCTTAACTAGTTCTTTAGCTTTATACTCATTATTATGAAAATTATTATAAAACCGCGTCGTAATATGACAACCAGGTTGGAAACAGATCTGGGATAGTAGGAGCACCTGAGATGCAACCAGTCAAACATGCATGCGCCAAATCCATGAGAGACTAATATCCGAACAATCCTATTCAAAGGGAAGATCAGCAGAGATACAAGTTCTTAGCAAGATAAACCAAGTTTTTTTCTGCTCATCTAAAGGAAGCATCTTGGAAGAAAAGGTGCAACACATGGGTAAGGTAAGCACTAGTAGTTTTAGACAAGAGGCAATAGATGAAGGTGTGTAGGCAGGTGGTTGGCAATGCTGGAATCTAGAAATGAGGATCCAGATTGGCAGGTGAAATCCAGATAAGCATTATCACTGGGCAACAATGCCGAAGTCTGTCCTTCAGCAAGTAAAGTAAAGACAAATCAGTTATTAGGGAAACCAGCGCGCTACTCTATGGAACTTTCTAAGGAAATGATTATCCTCTCATTTCAAAGTAATATAAGCCATTTAGATGAACAGTCTCATTAGAAAACTGGAAAATGTCAACTGAATTTTTGACATTAAATATTTTGTGTTTAAAGCAATTAAAAAAATTGTTTCCTACCACTATTAACAAAGCAAGAAAATATAAATAATATATGGGGACTATGAAACTTAAGAGCTTCTGCAATTCTTCTCGAAAGAAACAAAGTATCAAGATAGAAAGACAGTCGATGAATGGGAAAAAGAATATTCACCCCAATACCATCTGACAGTAAGTTAACATCCAGGACATATCAGGCACCGGTACAAATAGTTATTAAGAAACAGCCAACCCCATTAGAAAATGGTCATCGGAGTGAGATGAACAGAAACTTTGACAAGGAAGAAACCACGGCCAAAAGGCATATGAGAGAAAATGCTCATCATCACTAAACATCAGAGAGAGAGAGATGCAAAACCAAAACAACAATGAGATATCACCTGCCACATCACCAGAGAACAGCCCATATCCAAAAAGTGAAAGCAACAAGTGCTGAAGCAGTGGATGTAGAAAAGGGGACTCTCATACACCAAGGCAGGGAATGCCACTTGTACAACCTGGAAAACAATATGGACATTCCTCCAAAGACTAGAAATTGAGCTCCCCTTGACCCAGCCATACCGCTTTGGAAAATATCTGGGAAGCCAAAAACACACAGCTGAAACACAATCTGCACTTTTATTTCATAGCAGCACCATTCACAAATAGCCAGAACCTGGAAACAACCAGTATGCCGAGAATTGATGACTGGATAAAGAAACTGTGGTACATCTACACAATGGATTACTATGCAGCTGTCAGAAAAAAATGAAGTTATGAAATTTGCTATAAATGGATGGATATGGAAAAAAATCATGTTGAGTGAAATTAGTCAGAAGGAAAGAGAGAGAATGACTGCGGGTTTAGCTGCATGACATAAATATACTAGTGATCTTACCAAGGTGGAAATTACCACAAGCGTGTGGAGTCAGAAGGTGGGTTTAGATAGAGGAAGGGAACATGTGAATAAATGTCAAAGGTCAGATGTGCTAACATAGAACCAGGAGCATTAAATTACAGACAAAATGCAATGACTGGCTTTCTGCCTCAGTGTATTTGCAGTAACCAAATAAATGTGTGAGTAAGATAGAGAGAGAGAGGAGAGAGAGGGAGAGAGATAAAAGAACCCAATATTAGGGAGAGTATGTGGAGGGGAGGGAATTAGGACATGGGTGGTGGCTGGGGGGCACCTGGAGGGCGTAGGTGCTGAAACACTGTGTGATCAAACCCCAAAGGCGTGGACAAAGCATTGTAATTGTGGAGATCTTACGGTATAATAAAATGTTAAAAAATAAATAAATAATGTAAAAATAAAATAAAATAAAAATAAATTATTTCCAAACACACAGAAAAATATTTCAAAACAACAAACCTGCTAGTATTTTTCCTGTTAATGAGCCAAAGTTGTACTCAACATACACTTCTGCAAACTTCATGATTATAAAACATAATAAGCTTTGTTCTTGGTAGAAGCTACCACCAGTGGAACTGTCTTCTGAACTAATGGTGGTCATCCATATCTGCTGAGTTGCAAGCTTAAAGTTACAAAGATAATCTTGATATGTAGTTTATGTGTGCCATCATGTTTGTGGTTGCCAAAAATACTCCAGTGATTTTTCCATTTCAGCAACTTCCGTTAGTTGTAAAGTTGTGTAAGTTTTTATGTATGGCACATATTTAAATATTTAGGTGCCGATTTTAAACTTTCTATGTGTCATCGCTGATCAAAATGAGGTGTTCATTTTATACATTATAAATACAAAATTAAGGTTAAAAAATCAATATTAGTTAAAGAAAATTTTTATTGTAAATCTGTAGTGTAGATGTTAAAGGTGATATGTCTTAATACAGGATTATTAGAAATACGCCATTTCTACCTACAAAATTGATTTTTAATTGTCAACAAAAATACTATCAACACTGATTTTAGCTTCCAATAATGTAAATGCATTTGTATTTGTTAGCGTATTTCAAACTCCATGCTACTCTTCAAAGTAAGTATGTAGCGTCTCCACTCAGCCAGTCTCTAGAAAAAGCAGAGGTGTAAGTGACTGCCGCGCTCTGCTAGACCTAACTGCCCCAGGAAGAGCCCGCCGGAAACTCCATCAACGGGAACCAGGCCAACTGCCTGGTTTCACCATGGACCCTTGGGCCCTCAAGCGGCGCTTCCGGAACATCCTAAAAACTCAAAACCGGCATGGACGCAGCTAGAAGGCGCTATCAGCCCAGCGCGACCTCTCTACTACCTATCTTGCATGAGGTACCAGTGAACCTTGGTTCCTACATCCTTGCTACCCACCCAAATCTCTGAAAACAGACCAGACACCTACTAACTGTACTATCTAGTCACCCAAGACCCCATATTTGCAACCTACAATAGTCATAATGGTAAAGCAACGCAAAATTCCATCAAGCTCTGTGGAGTGAAGTCACTAGTCCAGATGAGCCAAGCAATACCAATGAGTTGTATAACCTCTCTGATAAGGAATTTCGGAAAGAATTGTTAAGGATTCATAAGGAATTCAAAGAAGCAATGGAATGCAAAATCAATAAAATACAAGAGGACATGATAGAAGAAGTGAGGAAAATGCAAAATGGAAATGACAGATATTAAAAAATGAGGTAAATGAAAATGAAAAACACAGTGGAAGGCCATCATAGCAGAATAATAGCTACTGAAGAAAGAATTAGTGATCTCAAGGACGAAGTTCCAAAGATTCCTACACAACACCAGAAGATAGAAAAAAAGACTCCACAATTACCAAACAGACAACAAGAGATAATCGGATGAAGCCAGAAGAAACAACATATGGATCATTGGGGGTCCCAGAAGGGCAAGAAGAAAAACCCTGATGAAGAAGAAACTGTCAAAGCCATCATTGCTGAGAAGTTCCCAGAACTAAAGAATGCTTGCCTCAAGATCCAGGAGGCCCGTAGGATACCAGCTAAAAGAAAACCCCAACAAGAATACTCCAAGACACATCTTAATAAAATGACAAAAACTATAGATAGAGATAGAATACTGAAAGCAGCAAGATCAAAGAAGGAAATCACATACAAAGGAACATCCTCTAAGATTTACAGCAGACTTCTCTGATGAAACACTCCGAGCCCAAAACAATGGTGGGATATTGTGAAAAGGCTCAATGAACTGCAGGCCTCACCAAGAATTCCTTTACCCGGCCAGACTCACATTCAGATATGAAGGAAAGATACACAACTTCATGGATAAGCAACAACTCAGGAACTTCATGGACTCAAAACCAACTTTAAAAGAAGGACTGAAGGGTCTACTGTAATACGACCAAACCCATAAGCACAACAAGCACAAACAGAAAGATGACACAAAATCTGATGACAATAATCTCTCTCAATGTCAATGGTCTAAATGCACCAATTAAGAGACACAGAGTAACAAAATGGATTAAAAAAATTGAACCCAACATTCTTGCTGCTCTACAAGAAACACATCTGAATAATCAGAACAAACACAGACTCAAAGTCAAAGGGTGGAAGACCATTCTCCATGCAAACAACTCCTCCAAAAAAGGCTGGTGTGGCCATATTAGTATCAGATAATATAGACTTCAGGCTGAAAAAGGTTAGAAGGGACAACGAAGGCCATTTCTTATTACTTAAGGGGTATGTACACCAGGAAGAAATTACACTACTAAACATATATGCACCCAACGAGGGGCCAGCAAAATACATAAAAACAACTGCTAAGAGACCTCAAAGAAGACATTAACAGTAGCACAATAATAGTTGGAGACTTCAACACTGCTCTATCAACGATGGATAGATCAACAAGACTGAAACTCACCAAGGAAATATTGGCCCTGAAGGAAGAAATGGAAGAAAGAGAGCTAGTGGATATATACAGGGCTTTTCATGCCAAAAAAAGCTGAATACACATTTTTCTCTAGTGCACATGGAACATTCTCCAAGATAGACCACATGCTGAGCCACAAAGCATACCTCAATAAAATAAAAAAAGATAGAAATTGTGTCAGCTATCTTTTCAGACCATGATGCACTGAAAATGGAAGTTAACCGTACACAGAAACAGGGAGTCAAACCAAACACCTGGAAACTGAACAGCTCACTCCTGAACAACAAATGGGTCATAGAAGAAATCAAACAGGAAATCCAAAGATTTCTGGAAACAAATGAAAATGAAGACACCAACTATAAGAACTTGTGGGACACGGCAAAAGCCGTGTTAAGAGGGAAGTTTATAGCTCTGCAAGCATTCATCAGGAAACAAGAAAGGGCCCACATAAATAACCTGACTACACAGCTGAAGACATTAGAAAAAGACCAACAAAAAGGAGCCCAACCCAGGCAGAAAAAAAAGGAAATAATAAAACTTAGAGAGGAAATCAATGAGTTGGAAACCAAAAAAAAAACAATCCAAAAGATTAATGAAACCAAGAGCTGGTTTTTTGAAAAAATAAACAAGATTGACAAACCATTGGCAAGACTTGTAAGGACAGGGAAAGAGAGAACCCAAATAAACAGAATCAGAAATAAAAATGGTGACATCACAACAGAAACCACAGAAATCCAAAAGATCATCAGAGAGTTACTTTTGAGAGCCTGTATGCCGTGGAAACATGAGAATCTAGGAAGAAATGGATCAATTCCTGAAGTCCTATAACCTCCCACGGCTGAAACAAGAAGACCCCAATACCTGAATAAGCCTATCACCATCGAGGAAATAGAAACAGTAATTAAAAAGTCTGCCCAAAAACACAAAAGCCCAGGTCCAGACGGATTCCCCTAGTGAACTCTACCAAACCTTTAAGGAGGACCTACTGCCAGTCCTTTTCAAGCTCTTCCAGGAAATAGAAGAAACAGAAACACTCCCAAACAGCTTCTACGAGGCACATATCACCCTGATACCCAAAGCAGGGAGAGACAACACAAAGAAAAAAAACTACAGACCAATATCCCTGATGAACACGGATGCTAAGATCTTCAACAAAAATACTAGCAAACAGAATCCAAAGACTCATCAAGAAGATTATACATCATGACCAAGTAGGATTCATCCCGGGAATGCAAGGATGGTTCAACATTCGCAAGTCAATCAACATAATACATCATATCAATAAGAGAAAAAATAAAAAACCATATGATCCTATCAATAGACGCAGAGAAAGCATTTGACAAGATCCAGCACCCGTTCATGATTAAAAACCCTCCAGAAAAATGGGAATTGAAGGGACTTTCCTCAAGATAGTTACAGCCATCTACCAAAAGCCCACAGCGAGCATCATTCTCAATGGGGAAAGTTGAAAGCCTTCCCCTGAGATCAGGGGACAAGACAAGGTTGCCCACTCTCACCTCTTTATTCAATATAGTACTGGAAGTACTTGCCATAGCAATCAGAGAAGAAAAGGACATCAAGGGCATCCAGATAGGCAAGGAAGAAGTCAAGCTATCATTATTTGCAGATGACATGATATTATACCTAGAGAACCCTAAACTCTCTACCAAAAAACTCCTAGGAAACAATAGACGCATATAGTAGAGTGGCAGGATACAAAATCAACACCCAAAAGTCGGTGGCTTTCCTATATACAAATAACGAAAGAGAAGAAAGGGATATTAAGGAAACAATTCCATTCACAATTGTGCCACAGAAAATCAAATACCTAGGAATCAACTTACCCAAGTGTGTAAAGGACCTGTACAAAGAAAAACTACAAGACACTGCTCCAAGAGATAAAAGAGGACACAAGGAAATGGAAACATATTCCCTGCTCATGGATGGGGAGAATCAACATTGTCAAAATGGTAATACTCCCTAGAGCTCTGTACAGATTCAATGCAGTCCCTATGAGGATACCCATGACATTCTTCAAAGAAATTGACCAAACGCTCCTGAAATTTGTATGGAACAAAAACCCCCAAGGATAGCTAAAAAGCAATCCTCGGGAAAAAGAAGATGGGAGGCATCACCTTTCCCAACTTCAAACTGTACTACAAGGCAGTAGTAATTAAAACAGCATGGTATTGGAATAAAAACAGACCTGTGGACCTATGGAATAGAATTGAGTATCCTGACACCCAACCTCAAACACATGATCATTTAATCTTTGATAAAGGTGCAACGAGTCTAAATGGGAGTAAGGAAAGCCTCTTCAACAAGTGGTGTTGGGAAAACTGGGCAGCGACATGTAAAAAAATGAATTTGGACCTGTGTCTAACACCATGCACAAAAAATCAGATCAAAATGGATTAAAGATCTCAATATCAGACTTGAATCCATAAAAGTACATTGAAGAAAATTATAGGAAAACCCCTCCAAGACATTGAAGCTAAAGGCATCTTCAAAGGTGAAACATCACTAACAAAGCAACTAGAAGAAAAGATAAACATATGGGACTACATGAAACTAAAAAGCTTCTGCACCACAAAAGAAACAGTGACTAAGATACAAAAAGCAGTCCACAGAATGGGAAAGAATATTCACCCAATACCCATCTGATAAGGGGTTAATATCCAGGATATATCAGGCACTGGTAGAACTTTACAAGAAGAAAACAAACAACCCCATCAAAAAATGGGGAGAAGAAATGAACAGAAACTTCAGCAAGGAAGAAATTCGAATGGCAAAAAACATATGAAAAAAATGCTCATCATCACTAATCATCAGAGAGATGCAAATCAAAACAACAATGAGATACCACTTTACACCACAGAGACTGGCACATATTCAAAAGAGCAAGAACAACAAGTGCTGGCGTGGATGTGGGGAAAAGGGGACACTCATCCATTGTTGGTGGGAATGCCGGCTGGTACAGCCTTTCTGGAAAACAATATGGACATTCCTCCAAAGACTAGAAATTGAACTCCCATTTGACCCAGCCATACCACTCCCTGGGAATCTACTCTGGGAAACAAAAAATACGCAGCGGAAACACCATCCCTACTTTTATGTTCATAGCAGCATTATTCACAATAGCCAGAATCTGGAAGCAACCAGAGTGCCCGAAAAATCGATGACTGGATAAAGAAGCTTTGGTACATCTACACAATGGAATACTATGCAGCTGGGAGAAAATGAAGTTATAAAATTTTGCCATAAATGGATGTGACATGGAGAAGATTATGTTGAGAGCGAAATTAGCCAGAAGGAGAGAGACAGATACAGAATGACTGCATTTATCTGCATAACATAAATATATATGTACATATTATGATACCAATATCCAAGGTCAAGGAAACATATATCAGGAGGTCTTGTCAAAGGTGGAAATTATCACAAACGTGTGGGAGTCAGAGGAGGCTAGGTGTAAGACAGAAAATGGAACAGTAAAAGTGCTAACAATTGTCGAGGGTACTAATGCCAACCTAGAACTGAGACATTAAATAGAGGCAAAAAGATACACATGACAACCTTTTAATGTATGTTCTGTAATCCATAGTCTGGAGGGGAAGGAAAAGAGAAAGAGAGAGAAATGGAAAGAAATAAAGAACCTGCCATGGAGGAGGGCTGGGGGAGGGGGAGGGAACTGGGGACGGGTGGTGGGAGATGGGCACTGGTGGCGGATGGAGTGCTGGAACACTGTATGACCAAAACCCAAAATTATGAACTTTTTAATTGTATATCTTTGTAATTGTAAAAATAAAAAAA
>JAJIBD010023719.1:0-62524 GCA_021461705.1 Cryptotis parvus | reverse complement strand
GTGTGACCCAAAAAGCAAAAAAAAAAAAAAAAAAAAGATTATACATCATGACCAAGTAGGATTCATCCTGGGAATGCAAGGATGGCTCAATATTTGCAAGTCAATCAAAATAATACATCATATCAATAAGAGAAAAAAATAAAAACCATATGATTATATAAATAGATGCAGAAAAAGCATTTACAAGATCCAGCACCATTCATTATTAAAACCCTCCAAAAATGGGAATTGAAGGAACCTTCCTCATGATAGTTACAGCCATCTACCAAAAGCCCACATCAGGTATCATTCTCAATGGAGAAAATTGAAAGCCTTCCCCCTAAGATCAGGGACAAGACAAGGTTGCCCCCTCTCAGTCTCTTTTATTCAATATAGTACTGGAAGTACTTGCCATAGCAATCAGAGAAGAAAAGGACATTAAGGGCATACAGATAGGCAAGGAAGAAGTCAAGTTATTACTATTTGCAGATGATATGATATTATACCTAGAGAACCCTAAACTCTCTACCAAAAATAATCCTAGAAACAATAGGACACTTATAGTAGAGTAGCAGGGTACAAAATCAATACCCAAAAGTCAGTGACTTTCCTATATACAAATAACGAAAGAGAGGAAAGAGACATAAAAAATGATCCCATTCACAATTGTGCCACAAACATTAAATACCTAAGAATCAGTTTGACGAAGAGCGTAAAGGACCTCTAGATAGATAACTACAAAACATTACCAAAAGAAATAAAAGAGGACACAAGGAAGTGGAAACACATTCCCTGCTCATGTATCAGGAGAATAAACATTGTCAAAATGGTAATACTACCTAGAGCTTTATACAGATTCAATGCCATCCCTAAAAGGATACCCATGACATTATTCAAAGAAATTGACCAAAGACTTCTGAAATTTGTATAGAATAATAAACCCCCACAAATAGCTAAAGCAATCCTTGGGGGAAAAGAAGATGGGAGGCATCACCTTTCCCAATGTAAAACTGTACTACAAAGCAGTGGTAGTTAAAACAGCATGGTATTGGAATAAAAACAGACCTAAGGACCTATGGAATGGAGTTGAGTATCCTGTCAACAACCTCAATACATGAACAATTAATCTTCAATAAAGGAGCAAAAGTATAAAATGGAGCAAGAAAAGCCTCTTCTACAACTGATGCTGGGAAAACTGGGCAGCTACATGTAAAAACAATGAACTTGGATCTCTAACACCATATATGAAAATCAGATCAAAATGGATTAAAGATCTCAATATCAGACTTGAATCCATAAAGTACATTGAAGAAAATATAGGAAAAACCCTCCACAATAATTGAAGCTAAGACATCTTCAAAGAAGAAACACCACTAATAAAACAACTAAAAGAAAAGATTATCATTTGGGACTACATGAAGGGCAAAAGCTTCTGACCTAAAAAGAAACAATGACCAAGATACAAAGACAGTCCACAGAATGGCAAAAGAATACTCACCCAATACCCATCTAATAAGGGGGTTAATATCCAGGATATATCGAGGCACTGGTAGAACTTTACAAGAAGAAAAATGCCAACACCATCAAAAAAACAGGGAGAAGAAATGAGCAGAAACTTCGACAAGGAAGAAGTTTGAATGGCCAAAAGACATATGAAAAAATGCTCATTATCATTAGACATCAGAGAGATGCAAATCAAAACCACAATGAAATATCATCTCACACCACAGAGACAGGCACATATCCTGAAGAGCAAGAACAACAAAGGCTGGCGTGGAAGCGGGGAAAAAGGGACTGTCATCCATTGTTGGTGGGAATGTTGACTAGTACAGCCTTTTGGGAAAACAATATGGATATTCCTCCAAAGACTAGAAATTGAGCTCCCATTTGGCCCATCCATACCACTCCTGGGAATTTACCCTGCGAAGCCAAAAACACACAGCAGAAACACCATCCCCATGTTTATGTTCGTAGCAGCACTATTAACAATAGACAGAATCCGGAAACAACCAGAGTGTCTGAGAATCGATGACTGGATAAAGAAACTCTGGTACATCTACACAATGGAAAACTATGCAGCTTGCAGGAAACATTAAGTTATGAAATTTGTCTTTAAATGGATGAACATGGAGAGGATCGTGTTGAGTGAAAGTAGCCAGAAAGAGAGAGTCAGATATAGAATGACTGCATTTATTTGCATTACATATATATATATATATACATATATATATATGTACATATTATGATACCAACAATATCCAAGGTCGGGCAAAACATGAATCAGGCAGTGTTGTCAAAGGTGGAAATTATCACAAACGTGTGGGAGTCAGAGGCTAGGTAAGACAGAGAATGGAACAGTGTGCTAATGATTATTGAAAGTGCTGATACCAACCTAGAGCTGAGCATTAAATACAGGCAGAAAGATACACATGACAACCTCTTAATGTATGTATTATAATATACAATGTGGAAGTTAAGGAAAAGAGAAAGAGAGAGAAAGAGAAAGAGAAATTAAGAACCTGCCATAGAGGCAGGCTAGGAGGAGGGGGAGGGAATCGGTGACATTGGTGGTGTGAAATGGGCACTGGTGGAGTGATGGGTGCTGGAACACTGTACTAACAAAACCAAAATATGAACATCTTATGAACATCTTTGTAAATGTATATCTCACCGTGGTATAATAAAACATTTTTAATTGAAGAAAAGTGCTAAAACATACTCTCTAAACAGATTGTTTGAATGACTATTTTAAAAATGTAAAAAAAAATGAGTGTAACACTGAAAAATTCTTTATATCCTAATAGAATCTTTTGTACCATTTTGTTAACTCAAAAACCAATGGTTAACATTATGAACTAAATATGCATTTTTGAATAGCCTATGAATAAAAATGCAAATACATAGGTATTGATAGATATTATGGAGCTTAAGGAAAACAACTTGGTTAGCATTAGTTGCACACAAGAGTTGGTTGTCGGTGCCTCACTGGCACTGTTATAACAACCTCAAGCATCTTGGGGTTCAGACTTAGAAGTATCTGAGGCATCACTAGACTGTTGAGAAAATATCTGGCACCACACAGAGCTCTAGCACAACTACATCCTCAGTGCCTCATTGAAGCATCAATATGGATGTCAAGAATAACAGTGGGCCTCAGGCATCCTGAGAAATGCTTGTAAGATACCCAAAGAAAGAAATATATAATAATAATAAGATCAACAATCATTTGATCACTTGATCACTTGACATCCCGTTATTCATCGATTTGCTTGAGCGGGCATCAGTAGTATTTCCATTTGACCCTATCACGCCCAATGGTATCTGGTTGCTTCAGGAATACAAAGAGCCTCAAACTCTTTGTTCGGGGTCTTGATGAAGATGTCTGACCATCTTGTAGGTGGGCGGCCACTTGATCTTTTGACATCCTTTGGGATCCAGTTGGTAACGGCTCTAGTCTAGCGGTCTTCTCCAAATTGCATTACATGTCAAGCCCATCTGACTTTCAATGCCTTGACAAACAAGATAGCATCCCTGACTCTGGAATAGCGACGGATCAGAGCTCCTGATTTCTTCTTTCACTTGAGTGACGCATGGTATTCCAAGCCTAGCTCTTTCGATTCCTCTTTGGGAGACCTGGATAGCATTCCCATCCTGCTTTCATAGGGCCCAGGTCTCTGAGGCATATGTTAATACAGGAGAACAGTGGAGTTGAAGAGATATGCCCGGAGCCGGAGGTTCTTTGTCATAATAGCTATTTCTTTGATGCTTTTGAAGCATTCCATTCCGTTCTCTTCTTCCTGCACAGCTCAGGTTTTAGGTCGTTCATCATGTTGAGTTCTCGACCTAGGTACACATACTGCTGCATTCAGAGATGTTTGTTCCATTGAGAGTTAATGGGGTCTCTGGAACTAGTTCATTTTTCATGAATATAGTTTTGCTGAGATTCAGCTGTAGACCTATCTTTCCACATTCTCGGTCGAAGTCAGCCAGCATTTGTGCCACTTGGCTAATGTTTGGTGTTATTAGAACGATGTAATCAGCGAAGCAGAGGTGGTGTATTTGCTGACCATCTAGCTTCACTCACATTCCTTCCCATTCTTCCCTCTTTTCACGCTGGTGATCACTTCTTTTTTAGAATAGTGAGATCGTGGTGGTGAATCTGTAAAACAGCTCACAAAGGATCTTGATGCATTGGGTTTGAATGCCATGTTTGGCAATGGCTTCGATGTCTGCTTCAGTCTCTGCAGAAGCCCAGAAAAAGCATTCGGCAACACCCCCATGTCCTTTGCCAATTATAAGACCAAGATGACTGCCCTCCAACATCCTGATGGATCTATCACCTCTTCCAGAAAGGCAATGGAAAAGATTATGCATGACTTCTACTCTGAAATCTTTGATAGCCATGTCCTCCTGCCCACATACCAAATTCCGCAGGATGGATATGACATTTCCAACTTTCTCCCTTCTGAAATCCAACATGCCATTTTGTCAGTAAAGAAGGGAACAGCACCAGGCCCAGACAAAGTCAGACCCAAACACCTGAAGAATCTGCCATCGGTACTCATTAATACACTGGCTTGGCTCTTCACATGCTACCTGTCTGAATGCAAGGTGCCCTCCCATTGGAAAACCAGGAAGACAGTTCTACTGTTCAAGACGGGAGACATCCATGACTTTGGCAACTATCGCCCCATCTACCTGTTGTCTGTCATCTACAAGCTGTTCACTCAAGTCATCCTGAACAGGATTGGCAGAACATTAGATGAAGGGCAAACATGCCAGTAAGCTGGCTTCTGAAAAGGATTCAGCACAATCGACCATATCCACATGGTAACCAAGCTCACTGAAGTTTGTAGGGACTTCAGGATGCCACTCTATCTCATGTTCATTTATTTAAAGAAAGATCAACAATACTAATTAAAATGTATCACATATGCAATAATATAGATTTTTAAATGATACATAACCTCCTACAAACACACACAAGAAAACAAGAGGAATTCTATTTTATTTATTTTTGTTAGCTTTTTAATGTTGTTTATTATACCACCATGATATATACGATTAACAAAGATGTTCAAGTTTGGGTTTCAGTCATACAATATTCCCGGACCCATCATTCCACCAGTGCATATTTCCCACCACCAATGACCCTTGATACTCTCCCCCCCCCCCTCCCCCCAGCCTGCCTTAATGCAGGCACTTTGCCTTTTTCCTCTCTCTCTCTCTCTCTCTCTCTCTCTCTCTGCCTCTCATTCTTCCTTCTCTTGCACATGTGACTTGCAATATATACATTTCGAGGTTGTCATGTAAATCCCTTGCTTACATGCAATGTTCACTTCAGGTTGGCATTATCATTTCTAACAATTACTAGTTGTAATTGTTTTGTCTTGCTTTGTCTTAGCTAATCTCTGACTCCCACACACTTGCAGTATACTCCTCCTACTCAAAAGACCTCCTGATGCATGTTTTCTCTGGCCTTAGATACTGGTATCAAACTATTTTTATATACTACAAATAAATGCAGTCATTCTATATCTGTCCTTTTCCCTCTGGCTGATTTCACTTAGCATGAGGCTCTCCATGTTCATCCACTTATAAGAAAATTTCATAACTTCGTTTTTGCTATATCTTATAGAACCACATTGAATGTACAAAACTCTAGAAAGTATTACCATTTTGACAATGTTCACTTGATCACTTGAATCCCGTTATTCATCGATTTGCTCGAGTGGGCGCCAGTAACATTTCCATTGGACCCTATCACGTGCCAATGTAGCCCAATGGCATCTGGTTGATTCAGGAATACGAAGAGCCTCAAACCGTTCCTTCAGGGTCTTTACAAGGAAGTCTGACCATCTTGTAGGTGGGCGGCCACGTGATCTTTTGACATCCCCTGGGATCCAGTCAGTAATGGCTCTAGTCCAGCGGTTGTCTCCAAATCGCATTACATGTCCAGCCCATCTGATTTTCGATGCCTTGGCAAACGAGACTGCATCCCTGATTCTGGAATAGCGACGGAGGTCAGAACTCCGATTCCTTCTCTCACTTGAGTGAGGCGTGATATTCCAAGCATAGCTCTTTCGATTCCTCTCTGGGAGACCCTGATAGTATTCTCATCCTGCTTTTGTAGGGCCCTGGTCTCTGAGGCGTATGTTAATGCAGGGAGAATGGTGGAGTCAAAGAGATGTGCCCGGAGCTGGAGGTTCTTTGTCCTTTTAGCTATTTCTTGGATGCCTTTGAAGGCGTTCCATGCCGCTCTCTTCCTCCTGCGCAGCTCAGGTTTTAGGTCGTTCATCATGTTGATTTCTCGACCTAGATACACATAACTGCTGCATTCAGAGATGTTTGTTCCATTGAGAGTGAATGGGGCCTCTGGAACTAGTTCATTCTTCATGAACATAGTTTTCTTTAGATTCAGCTTTAGACCTATCTTTCCACATTTTCGGTCAAAGTCAGCCAGCATTTGTGCCGCTTGGCTAATGTTTGGTGTTATTAGAACAATGTCATCAGCAAAGCGGAGGTGGTGTAGTTGACAATGTTAATTCTCCCAATCCATGAGCAGGGAATGTGTTTACATTTCCTCATGTCCTCTTAGATTTCTTGAAGCTGTGTTTTGTAGTTTTATTTGTACAGGACATTTACACTCTTAGTAAGATAATTCCAAGGTATTTGATTTTCTGTGGCATAGTTGAGAATGAGATTGTTTTTCTTATATCCATATTCTCATTCATTATTTGTATATAAGAAAGACATTCACTTTGGGGTATTGATTTTGTACCTACCACTCTACTATGATTAGCGATTGCTTCTAGGAATATTTTGGTAGAGAGTTTAGGGTTATCTAGGTATAATATTATGTCATCTGCAAATAGTGATAGCTTGACTTCTTTCCCTATCTGGATGCCCCTAATGTCTTTTTTCTTCTCTGATACCTATGGCAAGTACTTCCAGTACCATATTGAATAGAAGTGGTGAGAGTGGGCAACTTTGTGTTGTCCCTGATCATAGGGGAAGGCTTTTCGTTTTTCCCCATTGAGCATCATGTTCACATTGGGCTTGGAGTAGATGGTTTTGACTATATTGAGGAAATTCATTCAATTACTTTTTATGGAGGTTTTTTTTATAATGTGTGGGTGTTGAATATTGTCAAATGCTTTTTCTGCATCTATTGATATGATCATGTGCTTTTTTCTTTTATTGATATGATGTATTATGTTTGACTTGTGGATGTTGAACTATGATTGACTATGAGCTGTGACTGACTTGTGTATGTGAATCATTCTTGCATTCCCAGGATGAATCCTACTTGGTTATGGGTATATAATCTTTTTGATGAGTATTTTCATTCTGTTTGATAGTATTTTGCTGAAGATCTTAGAATCTGTGTTCATCAGAAATTGGCCTGTGCTTTTCCTTTTTTGGGACTTCTCTGTCTGCCTTGTGTATCAGAGTGATATGTGCCTCATATAAGATATTTGGATGTGTTTCTGTTTCTTCAATTTCCTTGAAGAGCTTGAATAGGTATGGCAGTAGATCCGCTTTAAAGGTTTGGAATAATTCACTGATGAATCCATCTAGACTTGTGTTTGGGTAGACTCATTACTCATTCAATTTCCTCAATTGTAATAGGTTTGTTCTGGTATTCTATATCTTCTTGTTGCAGCCGTCAGAGACTGTAGAAATTCAGGAATTTGTCATTTCTTCTAGGTTATCTTACTTTGTGGCATACAGACTCTCAAAAGTAATCTCTAATGATCTCTTGAATTTCTGTGGTTTCTGTTGTGATGTCTCCCTTTTCATTTCTGATTCTATTTATTTGGTGTCTCTCTTTCCCTTTCCTTGTATGTCTTGCAAGTGGTTTGTCACTCTTGTTTATTTTTTCAAAGAAAAAGCTCTTGGTTTCATTGATCTTTTGAATTGTTCTTTGGGATTCCAGCTGGTTGAGATCTGCTCTATTTTTTTTTTTATTTCTTTCTTCCTGACTGGGTTTGGCTTCTTTTGTTGGTCACTTTCTAATATATTAAGCTGTGAGGTAGACTACTATGACGGCTGTTTCTTCTTTCCTGAAGCATGCTTGCAAAGATATGAATCCTTCTCTTAACACTGCTTTCACTGTATTCCTCATGTTCTGATAGTCAGTGTCTTCAGTTTCATTTGTTTCCAGGAATATTTGGGAATATCCTCTTTAATTTCTTTCATGATCCACTGGTTGTTCATCTATTGTGAGCTGGTTAGTTTCCAAGTGTTCGGTATGACTCTCCATTTTTGTGTGCAATTAACTTGTGTTTTCAGTGCATCGTGGTCAGAAAAATAATTGACACAATTTCTATGATTTTTATTTTCTTGAGGTATCTTTTGGGGCTCAGCATGTGGTCTATCTTGGAGAATGCTCCATGTGCACTGGGGAAAATATGTAATTTTTTAATTAATTTTGACACTGTGTATCTCTTAATTGGTGAATTTAAGCTGTTAACATTGAAAGAGATTACTGTTATAGGATTGTGTGCCATGTTTCTTAATAAGGTTGTTGCACTTTTTGGGTTTGTCTTATCTTAAAGTAGCTCCTCCAGTCCTTCTATTAAAATTGGTTTTGAGTCTATGAAGTTCCTGAACTATTGCTTATCCATGAAGTTGTGTGTCTTTTCTTCAAATCTGAATGTGTGTCTCACTGGGTAAAGTATTATTGGTGAGGCCTTCATTTCATAGAGTCTTTTCATGATATCCCACCTTTGTCTTCTGGCTCAGAATTTTTGTCTGAAAAGTCTGCTGTGAATCTTAGGAATGCTCCTTTGTATGTGATTTACTTCTTTTATCTTGCAGCTTAGTATTGACTTTTGTCTTTCATATTAGGATTATCTTGGAGTATTTTTGTTTGAATTTCTTTAAGGTGGTATGCTCCTGGTCTCCTGATCTGGGTGCAAACACTCTTTAATTCTGGGAACTTCTCAGTAATGATGGCTTTGGCAGTTTCTTCTCCATCAGGGTTTACTTCCTACCCCACTGTGACCCCAATGATCATTATGTTATTCCTTTTCACTTCATCCCAATTATCTCTTGTCCATTCCTTAAATGTGAGTCTTTTTCAGTCTTCGTTTGATATCTTCAGAACTCAATTTTTTCCTACATGGCAGAGCCCCCCAACCCCCCAAAAGTCTTTTATCTGCTTAAATTGCTAAATCAATCTTTCTAAAATAATTGCTGTTTATGTCAGTTAAAACAGTACTAATCAATTTGAACTGGCATATTCTTGGTAGTTCTTGGTCTTTAAGAATAAAATCACAGATATGCAGAAAATAAAATGATAAAAGGAAGCATATGAAGTTTTTTCTGTTATTCATGCTCAGATAAAATTATCTAAATTACCATTTGATTACATAAACTGATTATGCAAAAATGATAAATTTCTGACAGTTAAAATAACTTATGATATACTAGAAGAATAACACTGAATAAAATTATCTAGTATACTGAAGACTGGCACCAAACATATTATTTCCCTCTTTTTTTCCATGAAATGAGATCACAAAAGGTTACAACAAGTCATCAAAAATATCAAAGTACTATTCAGAAGAATTGGGACATGACAAATAAAAGGATGAATTAAATTGTAGCTATGAAAAGACCAGTTCTTTTTTAAAAAAAAAAGCATCTATAAGCTCGATGCATATACATATACATACAATAAATTAAGCTGCTCAGGTTTTTACTTTGTAATAAATTAATATTTTTTATTCAGACTATGTATTTTTACTATATAATTTACTAATAATACATTTTTGTTTGAATTTAAAGATGATCTTGCAAATTCACATTGTCTTTCCAATTCAATTATCATATCCTTCATATTTAATTTTTTTGTTCTTTTCTCAAAATATATATGATCAAGAAGCTAAATAGATAATATAGAGTTTAAGGCACTAGCCTTACATGAATATGACCACAGTTTAGTTCCTAGCACTGAATTTGATCTCTTTAGCAAGCCAAGCATAACTCCTGAGCACTGATATTAGGAAAAATCCCTGAGCATTTTTGAGTATATATGTTCATAAGTATATATTCTAAATATTCCACATATATATTTACATATATAGACACATGCACACAGAGTAATATATATGTATACACCTATATGTTTATGATCAATATTTTGTAATGTACAGAGTGATTACTTCATTTACAATCCAGACTACATAAAATTTTACCCAATGCTGTTTTATGTCATTTTATTTTACTGTATCTTAAACTTGAAAGTGTTTTTAAAACTGCAATTATATTTGAATACTTAAAAATACTCTTTTCAGTTGTTTATTGTGTTGTGGTACTATTTAGTATAAGGGAAATACCAGTCTTGATAATCATGGGGAATATGTTACTCACAAGGTAACAGGCTATGTTGAGAGTTTTCAGACAAACAACTTATTTTTTTTTCAGTGAAGCAAGGTAGCTTTGATTAAAAGATGAAAAATGAAAGCAAGAGAGGAAGCATGTGTTCAGAAAAGAACACATGCTTCTGCAGTAGAAAACACATGCAAGAAAATATATTAGAATTAACGAGATATATGTTCAAGATGAAACATGACTTGAAAAATGTACAACAAAATATTTATGTTGATGTACAACAAAATATTTATGCGTGATTTTTTCTTTTTTGCTTTTGAGTCACACCCAAACATGTTAAGGGTTTATTCCTGGCTCTGCACTGAGGAATCACTTCTGGCAGTCCTCAGGGTACCATATGGGATCCTGGCTATCAAATCCAGGTTGGCTGTGTGCAAAGGCAAACACACTACTATAGTTCCAGCAATTTGTTTCATTATTTTTTTATTCTCATTGAAAAATGAGATTTTCAGCAATTCAAGACAAATTGAGAAATATATCAATAGCCTCTTAGCAGCAATTATGAAAGATTTTCTTACCTGCAAAAAGAAGGGTTGAGTCTAGAAACAAAATGTAATATACCACTGTTAAGACTTAATAAAGGGTTGAAACCTTTAAACTTAGTAGTGATAAAATCCAAATAAGATCATGATACTCAAAATCTCCTGGAATAACTGAACTGGTATATATGTCTTACTCTCCTTTCGGACAATATATTTTATCTGCACCCCCCCCCCCCCCATATACCAAGTTTTACCAACTACAGGAAAATACTTAGAAAACTTTGAGTTATGGGTTATGTAAGAAGTGTTTTTTAAACTCCTGACACTTTGTTCTACCTTCCCTCCTGATAACCTATAATTGTTTTTGTTTCACCTTTGGAAACAAAAACAATTACAGATTTCAAATAGTCTCATTGCTTTATTCATGACCTGTTGGACTAGTAAGAAGAACTATGCTATGAAATCTATGAAACAGAGTCTGAGAAACATATGCCTGTAGTAAAAAGCTAACTACACAGAAATCTATAGCTTAAGGAAAATAAATCAAGGGTTAGAGAGTTAATACAGCAGTAAGGCACAACACATACACCTAAGCTGAGTCCTATCTCTGGCACCCCATGTGATCCATCAAGAACCTTCCAGAATGATTCATGAAAGAGCCAGGATTAGACTCTGAACAACACAGGCTAGAACCCCAAAATAACAACAATGAAAGTCAAGCAAACAAAAATATGCTGAATAAAAAGAAGAAGGAATCAAGTTAGATAAAGAAAAGCTTATCATAGGAGATCAGTGTTTGATGACTTGAACAAGCATCCAGAAAAAATTTTTCTACAAGATGAGTCTGGAAAATTGCATAAGAAATATGGTAATGAAATTTTAAATGCCATAAATCAGGACAAAAATGAATTGAAGAATTTTGTTTATGAAAATACACAATTTCTAAAAAGGACTTGACCTATAGGAAAACACATCAAGACCATTGCATTAACTGTAAGTTATCATAGAATTTCACAATTTTAAGTTTCACTAGAAACTTTGTTAAGATGCAAATATAGGAGAAAAGATGGACACATATTTAATCCAAGGAAATATTATATTAAGTGAAGATTTTGGGGAGGGTTAGTATTTTGTGGTACAAATGACTTATCCAGGGGCCGGAGCGATACCCCCAGTGGGTAGGGCATTTGCCTTGCAGGCGGCCGGCCCATATCAGCCCGGGTTTGATCCCTAGCATCCCATATGGTCCCCGAGCACCACCAGGAGTAATTCTTGAGTGCAGAGCCAGGAGTAACCCCTGAGCATCGCCAGGTGTGACCCAAAAAGAAAAAAAAAAATGACTTATCCAAATTTAAAAGAACAAATTAATGTTTTTGAAAACTGTTACTTATTTCATTACTTTAAAAATTATTACAGCACTACAAATGACAATTTTTTCATAGATGAATTACAGATGTTTCAACACTAATCCCAGCAGTGGTGTCAACTTCTGTCTACCTCTGTTTCTAATTTCCCTCTCATCTCCCTGGCTTATAGCTTTGCTTATTGTACATTGCAATATTCATTATAGATGTATCACTTGATCACTTGAATCCCATTATTCATCAATTTGCTCAAGCGGGCACCAGTAACATTTCCATTTGACCCTATCATGTGCCAATGTAGCCCAATTGTATCTGGTTGCTTCAGGAATATGAAGAGCCTAATGTATACAATATACATTATAGATAGGCCTTATAACTTTGCTTATTGTAGATTGGTTCACATGCATTCAGCTTTGTTGGCTCTATGGTTCAGATATATAGAAGTACCATGCTATAAAGAATCTTTTTGTCTCAGGCACACATACCTTAACCCTGTTAGTTTCAATCTGCCTTCCCTTAGTCACCTTTCCCTTGACTTTTTTCTTTCCCTATCCTACATATTTCTATAATCCAAGAGGTTACATATCCTGCCTTCAATTTCTTGCATGCAGTGGATGAGAATTCTTTTTCACCAGACCCCCCAACACAGGCAGGTCCTAGTTACTCATGTATGCCATTCTCTCTTCTGTGAGATGATACTGTGTTGTCATCTTGATTAATATTTATTTGATAATAAATGATTTTGAGCATGTTTTTATAGGCCTATTGGCAAGTTGTCTTTTTTCAGAAAAAATGTTGACTCATTTTATCTTTTTAAATTTTTTTAATTTTTTTACCTTATTTAAACAAAGTGAGTTACAAAGTACAAAGTTTTTCATAATACAATTGTTAGAAACAGTCACTGTTCAATACCATTCCCACCAATGGTGTGCACCCACCACCAACAGACTCTCATTTCCCACCCAGCCCCATCCCCATGCCTGCTCCCTAGCCAGCACTAACTATGCTGCACATTACAGCCCATGTATGGGGATGGTATTGATAGAGTCATGACTGTTTTCTGGGTTGTTATGTGCGATTCTGTCCCAATTGTGTTCTTACATTCACTTTCTGAATTTCTAGAATGTAGATAAGGGTTTCTAGTGGTCAGCCACAAACCCCCACCACCACACCACAGACAACACTAATTTCAAATTTTTCTCACTTCCGTTTGAGCCTGTCTTAAGTATACATTAAAAAATCTATTCGATCGCGCTTGTTGAAGCTAATTCTCTAAATACGATTAAGGAATATATACTTAGAAGAAAGTCAGTGAAGATTACTAAATCTTACAATGGATCCTCTGGGCCGTTTCAGCCCACTAACTCCCAATGGTCGCACCCACGAACTGCTTTTGGCGATGACTGCCACGGTACAGAGACACAGACAAATGGTAGAGCTGCTACTGGTTCTTCCTGTGAGAAGTTGACCATGAGGAGCCCAGAAGGAGGGGTGGGGTTCTGGTCCCAGGCCCACCCCAGTAAAGCCTCGGAAGCCAGAAAAACTTCAGGCACCACAATCCCAGCCATTTTCAAGGCCAGATACCAAAGCTCCTCAGAACCCATCCAAGAGAAAAGCTGATTTCAAATGCAGGTATGCGGGTCACTGCAGCTAAACTCACCAGGCTTTCTTGGAGCTGGATGTGGGACCCCTCACCTCTGTCCCCTGTGGAAAGCCCTTTGGTTGCACCCATGAATTGCTTCTGGCACTGATAGCCGTGATCCAGTGATGAAGACGAATGGCAGAGCAGCTACCAGTTCTTCCTGTGGCTTTTTGGCTGTGTGATAGCTCAAAGCCTGGTATAGTGATGTGCCCTGATCCCATCACATTTGATAGAATTAAGCATGGGGCATACTATCACAGGAGTGTGGTCACGATGTTTGTTCTGTGGACCCATTTTATCTTATATATTGATATTGTTTATAGCTTGTATTTTATATTCAATAAAATTTGAAAAGTTTTAATTTTTAATTTATTATTATTTCTTGTTCAATATATGACTATATTTACTTGTCCAAGCTGAACTATGAACTTGTTAGGTAATTCTTAAAATAAAGGATTAATTCTTAAAATAAATGATTAATTATGAAATAAATACCATTCATTTGTTAATATAGAAGTAACAAAATTTGCTTCGTTTTGTAAAAGTAAGTTCTCAATGAAACAATAACGCTTTTGATATTTTTTTCTACTGAACTGTTTATATCATTTCGTTTGTTTAGCCTTTTTTACATTTTTTAATTTTTCTTCATTTAATGTATGGATTTTTCTATAATTCAATAATAGTAGCAATACTGTGATAAATATCTGATGTGATAAAGTTTAGTTGTGAAAACAAGGAATCATATATGAATCAGAATACAGAAACAAAGTAGAAAAAGTTTAGCAGATTAAACAAAATAATACAGCATGTTATCTCAAAAAATGAAAAATAAAGAATATAGTTTATAGGCATAAAGCTATCAAATTTCCCTCTGCTTTTCTAGTCTGAGTTTTCCTTCTCCTGGTTTCACAATGGTTATCAGCAAAGGTGAGGTTGTATGTTTTGTAGTTTATTCCCAACATTATGTAGGTGAAGTGTAAATTTATTTGTGTTTAGTCTTGGAATAAGCAATGAATCAATTAGATTTATAAGAAGAAAATTCTGGAGATTGTTGCTGACCATAGAATTGTAAAAGAGAAAATTTTAATCATAGATTTTACATATGTCATTCCCTCTGCCTGGCATTCATTCCCAGTTATTTCCTCCTCTTTCATTTGTCAGGTATTGATTTTTTATCTATTAAAATAATAATTTCTATATTTCTAAAACATTCTTTGAGTATCTATTTAAACCAAATATTATAATTCACTGTTTTTAAATGCATTGCTGTTAGACTTATACTCTTTCTTGCTGGATACGCTTGTTTTCTCTTTCCTTCTCTCAAATGAAAGCATCATGCTTATGTTCTCCAAACCATAATCAAAACAGCTTAAAATATTGCTACCTATTTATGACTGTATTGAAAACTTAAAATCATATTCACAATTTACAAAGAGATGGGAAGAAATAGAACAAGAAGGAATAGAGAAAAGTGGGTTAAAGAGAGATTATATGAATAAAGGGTTGGAAGAGAAAAAATCAAGGAATAAGAATCCAAGTGTTTGTTAATTCATCATGAAAGTTGTACTAATAAAACATTCCTATCACTTGATCACTTGATATCCTGTTATTCATCGATTTGCTTGAGCGGGCACCAGTAACAGTTCCATTTGGCCCTATCAACTGTAAAACATTCCTATAGCAGATCATATTTATATCTTCAGTAGATTTTGTGATGGCTATTTATTTGTGTCAACCTGAATAGGCTAAGGTATGCCAAGTAATTTATAGCACATCATTTCTGGTTGCTATTATGTGGTGGACTAGAAGTGTCTAGCATCACTAGACAGTTTTAGCAAAATTCACCCCTCACCAATGTGCATAAGCTCAAACTAATTAATTGGAGTTGGACTTGGTAGAACAAAAAGGTAGATAGGTGAGCTCTGTTTATTTTTTCTGTTTTGGGCCATCTTTTTCACTAAAATGATTTTGAAGATTCTAGTTCTGCAGCTTTGAACTATAGGATTTATTTCAGTGACTCCCCTAGTCCTTAGGCCTTTGGACTTGGACTGAATTATATCATCTACTTCCCTGATTCTTCAACCTTCAGAGGGGATATCATAGCATATCTCAGACTCTGTAATTGCATAAGTCAAATCCCATAATAAATCCAGACTTATATGTCTCTATATATCTTATTGATTCTGTTTCTCTAGAGAACTCTGAAAATACAGTTATCTATTTTTCTGTAACAAATTACTCCTTGACTTACCAGCTGTAGGCAAAAAAAAAATAAAGAGGGCATTTATTACTCAAACTATTTCTAAGGGCTAAGACTGAAGTTAGTTTCACAGTGTTTCTGACCATAGAAACACACACACACACACACACACACACACACATGCATGCACAAGCACACAAACATGAAAAAATAAAACAAGAGGCCACCCTCACTTGCTGGGCCTGGCATTGTGACCTTGGTTTTGATGTTTTAGACAGGTAATGCTCTGGAGTCAGTAGGGCTATCCTGGCAGTGTTAAACGGCAGAGTGCCAGGGATCAAACTGAGATCCTTATGCTTGTGCATTCAACACAAACGCCTGACCCCAAAGACCCTTCTTGAGGCAATTTGTTCTCAATTTAGACTGTTTTCAGCCATAGATATAACTGAGGGTTATAGAATGAATTAGAAGCTCACACACGTGTCTGTTAAGAAAGACAATGGGACAATGGTGGAGAGCGCAATGATGAAATGTTTACACATTAAACTCTGCTATCATCAATGTTATAACTGATGGTGATGAATAAATAAAAAATAAACTAAAAGCCACTTATATGACTTGTTTCCTTACCATGTGGAATTGTTCATGGCATGAAAAGTGCATTTCCCGCAGTCCAAGAAAAAGAAATCTAGCTAAAGATAAAAAGTTAAAGATTTTTTGTAAGCAAATTTGACTATCATCTTTGTTATATTCCACTTATCATACATAACCATAGGATTGTATAAGTCAGAAAGTATATGACTGTGAACATTACAGAGGTGGTAACACTGAAACGATAACGGAGACCAATGGCGTAACTAAACCTCTAACTTCAGATACTTGTTTATTTTAAACATTTCCAGTTCCACAAAAAGATTAGTATCATTCACAACAGTTTCACAGTGTTTCACACACAGGCATATGAACAGATAATTATTCATATTGTAATTTAAATGAGATCAAGGTTCAGATGCAACATTTTTACTATAGTCTATAAGTACATATCTTTATAACAGTTCCTTTTTATATGTGTACCTTGAATTAAAGGTTCAATACCACACACATTATAAATGTACAATTTTAAAATAGGCTTAGGTTACTGGGTTCTCTTTCCTAGGAATTATTTTACAAGAATTTCACTAAGCTTTTTGAGTTGATGCTCACAGACTTACTACTGGCTCTGCACTCAAAACTTACTCCTGGTAGTGCTTGGGGGACCATACGGGAGACCAGCGATCAGCCATGGGTTGGCTGTGTGCAAGGCAAAAAGCCCTCCTCACTGTACTATTGCTCTGGCCCCTGAGATATGCCTTTTATTCTAAAATATAAGAATTGTCATGAGTGAACAGTTGAGAATAATTATTATCTATTAACTTTATGGTAATCACATAGCAGTGTCTTTTGCTTTTTGTGTTCTGTGACCTAAGTCCAAAATATTTTTTATGAAATTTAGTCTTTCAATATATTCAATGAACTTTTTTACTGTATTGATAATATTGCAATAATACTACATCATGCCCACCATCAGTCCTCTTGGTACCTTCAGATCACAATTCCATTGGTCATATTTCATATCTCAAGTTGTATTTCCTGTGGAAATGTATAGTGCTTTGCTGCTTTATAAATCACATACAAATGAGATTATCTGGTATTTATTTCTTCACAACTAATTCCACTTAGTATTATTTCCTCCAGTTTTATCCAATAGCAAACAAACAAATGTTCCCAGCTAACATTCACTGTTCCATACTTTCTATATAGATTATTCTCACCAGTGTAAGGTGATATTTTGTCAAATTTTTTATTTGAACTTAACAGATAAATAGTGAGGGCAAGCATTTTTACATTTCTATTTAATTATTTTAAATAATCAAATGGAGGGATTAGGGTGTTTCAAGCTCTAATCACTCAGAGAACCTAATCGTGAGTTATGCAAACTACAATTATCATGTTCTATATGTACTCTGAATGGAGGAGCAATAAGAATTATACTACCTGAAGATTCAGAAACATTTTTAACATCAATGTTGTTTGTCTTTATTTTTTGAGAAAGTGTCTGTTTTTCAACTTCCATGCTTTTAATAAGGTTATTTATGTTGTTATCGTTATTGATGTTTGAGAATTCTTATATAGCCTGATTATTAGATCTTCCCCCTAATGTTTGTGGTGAAATATTTTCTCTCAGTATATTTTTATTTTAGGCCTCATTTCTTTTACAATACAGAAACATTTTTTATTTTGATGTAGTTCCACTATTTGTTTTTCTTTGCCAATGGGTTTGCATTAATGAAGGTGTGTCTGAGGTCAAGATATTGAGTCTTGCTTATATTTTTCTCAGTGTGTTTTATAAACACAATTTTAGAGCAAAGGTTTTAATTCATTTTTACTTATTTAAGTTGGTGCAGTGTGTGAGACAGGTGTCTAGTTTCATTACCTTTTATGTGGTTAACCACTTTTCTCAGCATCATTTGTTAAGGAGGGTCTCCTAGTTCCTTTATCAAAAATTTTGCTCTGCATATGTAAGTGTGTATCTCTGGACTCACTCTCAATTATCCTTCTTTAATCTAAGAGTCTCTTTTTGTTCCATTATAAATGGATTTGATTGTTATGGACCATTAGTAGAGATTCAAGTCTAGAGATAAATTGCTTCTAAAACCTTTATAACGGTTATTTTGGCAATTCTGGGAGTTTTATGATTCTATATGGATTTTAAAGTTCTTTATGTTAGGGTTTATGTAGAATAGAAAAGGAGAGGGTATGTGGCAATGCCCATCAGAAGGTCCCCAAAGTTCCATGCCCAAAGGTCCCCCTGGGAATTCCAAGAACCTATAAGTTCTTGGGACAGGGAATATGCAAGACTGCAGATGCCAGAGCCTAGCTAGGTCCCCAACATTACTCGCAATCCATTAAGGCCTCAAGCCTGTTACAGGCCCTAGGACCATTACCCCAGACCTGTTGACCTATTAAAAAAAACGAGATGTTCATGAGGTATTCATATTTGGGTTTCAGCCATACAGTGTTGCAGCGCCCATTCCTCCACTATCTCATGGTGGTATAATAAAATATTTAAAAAAACCCTCAGTCTTCTAAAATATCTGTTATAAAACTACTTAGACCAAAAGTAAGACCAAAAAGACATAAAAAATTCTATCATAATTAATCATCAGAGAGATGCAAATTAAAACAACAATGAGATATCATCTTACATCACAGAGACTGGTGCATATCCAAAAGAAGAACAGCAAGTGCTGGCGTTGATGTGGGGAAAAAGGGGGGCTCTCATCCATTGCTGGTGGGAATGTTGACTGGTATAGCCTTTTTGGAAAACTATATGGATATTCCTCCAAAAACTAGAAATTGAGCTCCCATTTGACCTAGCCATACCACTCCTGAAAATATATCCTGGGAGGCCAAAAAGACTCATCAGAAACACCATCTGCACTTTTATTTTCATAGCAGCAATATTCACAATAGCCAGAATCTAGCAACAACCAGAGGCCTGAGAACTGATGACTAGATAAAAAAAAAATGGTACATCTACACAATGGAATACTATGCAGCTGTTAGGTAAAACGAAGTCATGAAATTTGCCTATAAATGGATGGACATGGAGAGGATCATGCTGAGTGAAATTAGCCAGAGAGAAAGGACAGATATAGAATGACTGCATTTATTTGCAGGATATAAAAACAAAGCATGATACAATATCCAAGGCCAGACAAATCATGGATCAGGAGGTATTGTCAGTGAGTAGAACCTACTGCAAATGTGTGGGAGTCAGAGCTTAGGCAATACAGAGAAAGGAATAGTGTACTAAAATTATTGTAAGTGATAATACCATTGAAAGATGGCAAAAAGATATACATGACAACCTCTAACTTTATGTATTGTAATCCACAGTGTGTAAAAGAAGGAAGAGAGAGAGAGAGAGAGAGAGAGAGAGAGAAGTGAAAATTGTCAGCCATTGATGCAGCCCAGGAGAGGGGAAATCATGGGACTTTGGTGGAAGGAAATGGACATTGGTGGAGATTGGGTGCTGGAACACTGAATGACTGAAACCCAATTATGAACAATTTTGTAACTGTATATCTCATGGTGGTATAATAAAAAGTTTTTTTACAAAGGCCAGAAGTTCCAGAAGCTCTCTTTTAATTTATTTTTATTATTACACCACAAGATATACAATTACAAAACTGTTCAATTGGGTTTCAGTCACACAATGCTCCAGCACCCATCCTCCACCAGTGCACATTTTCCACCACCAAAGTCACTGGATTCCCTCTCCCCTCCTCAAGCCTGCACCATCGATGGAAGGCACTTTGCCTCTTCTTTCTCTCTCTGTCTCTGCTTCTCTGTCTCTGTCTCTGTCTCTGAATCTCTATATGCCTTTGCTCCCTTTAATCCTTCTTCTTTCACTCCTCAGTCTGTCACAGGTGACCCCTGTCTGTCTACTGGCAGGTTCTGCAGCAGGGGCTTCTCTTCAGGGCATCTCTGCAGTCTCCTCTCTTAGGTCCTTTCTCTTGTGGACATCTTTTCTCAGTGCATCTCATTTGAGTTCCTATCTCAGGACCTGTCTTTTTTGATTCCTTTTTATTCAGGGCTTTAAGCTTCAAGCCTCTTTTCTCTCTATTCCTCTGTTTATCTTTATCCCTAAATTCTATTTCTCTACTTTAATGTTTGATCCTGTTGCCCTGTAGCCCTGTGGCCCTGTGGTCCTTTGGCCTTGGGAAAGCACTTGCACCCAGGCATCAGGTCTTGTGGCTCTGGTGCTGGCTCTCTGGCCCAGGCACTACAGGCCCCGTGGTTCTGGTGATCACCTTTTAGTCCAGGCACAATGGACTGCTGCTTTCTCACTCTGGAAGCTCTGGTGCTCTCCTGATGCCTCTATTTATAGCTTCAGTCCAGGTTGCGACTCTTGGCCTCTAACTGTTTAACAGTATTCCCAGCTGTTACAACCTTATAGGGGCGTACTGTCTCTTTAAGCGGGCTTATCCAACACACTATGTCTTTGAAAAATGAAGTGGGAAGTGGATAGAAATTGTGTTTCACTTATCAGTTACTTTGTGTATAATAATCATTTTAACAAGATTGTACCTTCCAAACTATGAAAAATAATTAGGTGTCCTTCTTTCTTGCGTATTCTTTTTCTTCTCTAATAAAAATGTTCTAATTTAAACTATATAGGTTACTTACCCTTTTATTAAACTGATTCCTATATATTAGAGCTTTTGACATGTTTATAAATTGGATAGTTTTTTTAAAAAAAATCCTTTCTCTTCTCACTTACTGTTTATGTAAAGGTATTTCTGCATGTTGAACTGCAAGAGTTGAATTTCATATATTAATACATTTCTCTTGTTGAATTAGAAGTCTTCAGCTTCACAATATAATTGTTGTTAGTTTTTATTGGAAACTTCTCTATATTCATTATCGTGTCATTTGTAAATATAGTTTGACTTCTTTGCCAATATGACAAACTTTTATTTATCCTTCTTGCCCAGTTTCTGTGTTGAAGAATAACTGTATAAATGGTTATCTTTGTCTTAAGACTTACCTTCGGAGAAAGGTTTTCAGTTTCTACCCATTAATTATGTTGTTATCTGTGGATTTGATGCATATGGCATTTACAACACTGATTAAAGTTCTTTTAGTACCCATTTTGTTAAGGGTTTTCATCATGAATGGGTGTTTAAACCTTGTGAAATATACTCTGTTCATCTATGGAGATGATCATATATTGTGTTTTTATTAACATGAGATTTTCTAGGTGAAATGAAATACAGTAGAAAATATCAGTATTCAATGAAAATAGTAAATATTGCACTGAGAACTTTTTCTTCATATATATAAATATATATGTACATATATATTTGCTGGTCTATCACAGCCCGGCTCGCTAGCGGCTGCTTGCGCCACGCAGTTCATCAATAAATGCTGAACTTAGAGATGCCTACTAGAGTATGCTACCTGCACGGCAGAGCCTGGCAAGCTACCCGTGTTGTATTTGATATGCCAAATACCAGTAACAATTATAGACCTCATTCTGGAATGGATTGAGGCTCTTTATGTTCCTAGAGCAAGCAGATGCCCTTGGGCTCTACTAGCATGAGACAGGACATATGGAGATGTTACTGGGGCCCGCTCGAGCAAATCGATGATGAGCGGGAAGACAGTGATACAGTGATACAGTGAGAAGGTTTTAAATAACATCTATTTTTTTGTTGTCAGTACAACTTTTATTTTATTTCTGTCATCCATTATTTTTCCAGGAGTTGCAAGATACATCCAGGCAGCACCTTTGATACTGTCTTAAAAAATTTCCTTAGGCACTTGTGCACATAGAGTGCCTGAGGCTGCAAGTAATCTCATCACCAGTCATACATTGAAGGAGATAAACTAGTTGTAGAGATGCTTTCGGTCCTAACACCAGGCTGACACTGGGGCACTCTGGAGGGGACAGTTGAGGGCCAGTTCCATCCCTACAGGACCCAGAAGGTGAAAAACTTTCAGACTCCACAATTGCCACCATATTCAAGGCCAGATTCTGCTGCTTGGATAAGCAAAACCCAGAAATTAATCGACTGAAAAAATCAGGTATATGATATTTTCAATTTAAATCTTTGGGATTTCATGGAACCAGGGATGGGCTTTCTCTCCCCCATCTTCTTGTTCTTTTGGAGGGACTGGCACCTGCACCTGCTCTCCAAAGTCATCAACTCAGTGAAAAATTCAACTCCAGCTTTATCACCCAGTTTAAACCTGGAATTCCTAGAGCATGACCGAGAATATCCTGATATACCAAGTATCACACTATCTTTGTAAAGTCTTAGACAACCAATAACAAAATATATACTCACAATGCCTATATTGTAATAACATATCAGTAATTTCATATACAATCCCTTACTGGCGCAATGTCACCATAGTGAGACTGAACATTCTTCACTAACTTTCTTCTAAGGAAATTTTTTTGATCATTTAAAAAAAACTAACAAACAATATAAAATATATTATTTATTATTGAAGAATTTCTATAAGGGCAGGCTTAAGCAGTAGTTGGGGAAATTTATAAGAATAGTGGTGGGAATTTGCAATGAGATGGAATTGGGGTTGAATATTAAATGTCTATTATAAATGAACATGAACAACTTTGTTAGAAAATTGAGTAGAGGTGGCGGTTAGGAACCCTGCGCTACAGCCGGCTGGAGATCTTTGTGTAGGGCTGTGTTACCCAATAATCTTTTTATTAAGTGGGATGCACTCTTTAAGGAGGAATATCATGTGCAAGCAGATACAAATGCCAATTCCCAGTCCCCAGTGCCCCTCACTTATGGTAAATTATCAGGTACTGCTGATCAGTGGAGCACAGGCTTGCAGCAAGCTTCCCTGCCTCCCCTTATCAAGATCAGGTTCTGGCATTGGCAATCGTACCATGGAGGAGGCTTGAAAAGGGGCCAACTGAGATGCCTTTGGTGAGCATACACCAAAGGATGGGGGAAGATCTTTCTTCATTCATAGATCAAGTACAAAAGAGCATTGAACAAAAAGTTTCCCCCTGGGTCCATCCTGATCAAGTAATCAAAATGGTAGTTGGGAAGGAATGGCTAGGGACCATCAGGCAGCCTATATTGGACTACAAAAAGGAGGCAAGGATAGGCGAATATGTGCCACACAGGATGTGTGAACCCCAGCTCAGTAAACCCAGGTGATGACCATTGCCTTAAAAATTAAAAATGAGGGTCTGGCCGAGACATTGGCTGGGCTTTACAAAGCTAGACTGAAGCCATGACTCAGGCACTTACTGAGGACTTACAGCCTTTGCTCCCAAAGAAATAGATAGGAAAAGCTCTAAAAAGGGAGGGAACTTGTTTTGCCTGCAGAGGAAAAGGACATTTTTGGCGATAATGTACCAGCACTCAAAAGCCAGCTCGATGTTGAAGAGACCCGAGAACCTGATGCCTAAGTGCAGAGAGGGGGTTTCACTGGGCCTCTGACTGCCATGCTCAAGAAATCAGTGGCCCAAGTTTTTTAAATTCCTATGGGGACAGCCCTCAGCCCCATCAGCCCAAGAGGGAGTAGCAACGCAGGTCAATTGGACGGAGCCTTATATATGTGGGAACCACCCCAGAATAACGATGATTTTAGATGGAAAAGAATTCAGAAGTCAAATTGATTCACTCACGGATCGGACTAATGCTCTGAATAATTGAGGAGGCCCTCCTGAGTGGGAACTCCAGCCTGGGCTGGGGTGACAGGAACAGGAGGGGATAATGACTCTTGAAACTAAACATGGTCAAGTGGGTGGACCCGATGGGGACTCAGGTTATTTCAGACCTCAAATAGCCTACGGCCTGTTCACCAATCTCATAGATCATGAAAACCCCAAGAAAACAAGATAAGCAGCACCCTCAATTCTAGTGGCCACTTCCCCAAGGTCCTGCAAATTCAATAGCTCCCAGGACCTCCTCTCTGGGTGGAGCAGTGGCCTCTTAAGTATGAAAAATTGCAGGCTCTAAGGGAGTTTGTAACAGAGCAGTTAAAGGCTGGTCATATTTGTGCCTCAACCAGCCCCTGGAATACTCCAGTGTTTGTAATTACAAAATCATCTGGAAAGTGGAGAATGTTGCTAGACCTCCATAAAATTAATGAGAGAGAAGGTGCAGGGCACTCCCTTACAGGGTAAGACTTGGGTTCCAGCAGTTGACTCTTCCCTATGTTTAGTTGCGATTGATATTAATAATTGTTCCTTTTCCATCCCACTTCACCCCACCGATTGCGAAAAGTTGCCTTCTCTGTTCCCAATGTTAATTTTGCCAGTCCTGATGAACACTTTGAGTGGACAGTTTGCCTCAGGGCATGGCCAATAGTCCCTCCTTTTGTCAAAACTGTGTCAAACATTTTGGATGCCATATAACCCCCAAGGTACAATCTCACTCTTACAAAACAGCTTAAAAACAAAAATGGGGATTTAGCTGCCACCAGCAGTTAGACCTGCATTATTAACCTTAAATATTTTAACTTTTTCAAAGAAGACTCCCCCCCCACTTCATCACCATTGGCAACAACAAGAAGCTAAACCAGATACTAAGGTCCAATGGAAGGATCCAGTCACAGGAATGTGGAGAGGTACCAACCTGCTCAAAACTATGGTTCGTGGATTTGGCTGTGTGTTTTCAGTTACCGAGCCTCAACCCATTTGGGTTACAGCCAGATCATTAAAATATGTAGACTCATCCCTGAGGGGTCCACTAATACTGCTGCCCAGGGTGCCAATGGTAACCCTGAGGACAAGTTTTATTCTGCTTTATCCCCAGATATCGACCACCTGAAGTGAAATATCAACACTTCGCAGTAAGCTTCAGTTGAAGATAGTTGCTCCTGTGTCATCTGTTAGAGTTACACACAGTCCAACCCCAGTCTCATATGCCCTACAACGCAACCAGGCAAACCTACCATCCAGAGACTGGACAAATGGTGTATGAATTCCCTACCCTGACCCTGAACATGTGAGATATGGCAGGCCAAGGGTGGCCAGGAGCCAGACAGGAACCCCAGGCAAATTGTGATTACATCACCGAACTCAACACTATATAAAAAGGCTACCCTTTTATGTGTGTCCAGGGCATACAAGGCAAAAAAAGCTTTGGGGGATCAGGGGATTTTATTGTAAAATATGGGCTGTGGTACCATGGGGATTGTGTATGAGTTAAAAAATACAAACAGGTGGAGGAGGCTTTGGGTAAAAGATATTATTTTCATGTTAATCATATTGTTTTCATGTTAATCATGTTGTTTTCATGTTAATCATATTGTTTTCATGTTAATCAGACTAGAGTTGCAAAAAGTTATGTAATTAGAAAAAAGACTAAGGTAGAGGGAGCCTGATGTTAATGTCAGCACTGATGGTACTGTTTGCCGTCCTAACGCTCTTTTGGCCATGCATTCTCTATCAAATTATAACTATGTAGTCATGCTCAGCCAGGACAAGGATGATACGTGGATTCATGTGGCTATGGAAGGTGTGGAAGGTGGCTATGGAAGGATTCATGTGGCTATGGAATGAACGGTTTGAGGCTCTTCGTATTCCTGAAGCAACCAGATGCCATTGGGCTATATTGGCACGTGATAGGGTCAAATGGAAATGTTACTGGCGCCCGCTAGAGCAAATGGATGAATAACGGGATGTCAAGTGATCAAGTGATCAGGTGATGGAAGGTGTTTAGGAGGGCATTATGTAGGGGCAGCAGCTGGGCTAGTGTCCCTTGACAGATAAGACCTTTCTCAGGAAAAGGCAACCTAAGATAGGCTTAGCCCCAACGCCCTTGCATAAAGCTGTATGGTTAGCCACCTGCAGCTGCCCCAGTTTTTAAAAAACAGAAGGGGGAGATGTTGGGCACTAAGCAACTAGTCTTGGGGCCTGACTCTTTCCCACCATAAGGCCCTAAGGGTGGGACCCAGAAGTGGGCTGTTTTCAGGGTAATAAAACTTCCAAAAGCCCAAATGGCAACATCCACAAGAGAACAACACCTGTGTGTATAGGACAGGGTTTGCCTGGCCTTCTGACTACTTTGTTGCAGTGGCTCAGGATGCTATTTGTGCTTTGCATCCCCTCTACACAGAAATATATAAAAGACCTAAGTCATGCTCAGTAAACAAGGACTGCTCTCCAGAACTCCCTGCTGTTGGTGTCTTTCTTCCCTTTCTCAGCAGTGGCAAGGCAAAATTTCTCCCAAGTCCATGCCCTTCCTTTTTCACAGGGATGAGGTCCAGCAAGATCTAGGTCTCCCTCATTTGTGCTGAGGGTTGCTGGCCAGGGCCCCTGACATTTGGTATTGAAACAAACTTGTGTTTCAAATATTTGCATATTCTGAAGTTCATTAAAATTATAAATTAAATGCAATAGGATTCCAGAAATTCAATTAGAAAAATCCGCAATTCAGTTATATTATCTTAATTTAAATATTTACATATCAAATTACTAAATACACCTGACCAAACATTTTAATAGAGCGTGAATATATTAAAAGCACATAAAATAGCAGCAGGGCGCTTGCTTTGAACACATTCACCCCAACACCTAGTCTGGTCCTCAGAGCCCAGAGTGATCCCTTATGGGGAGTCAGGGGTAGTGCATGAGCTCTGCAAACTGTGCACCTTCTTGACTAACCTAATGAAATAAACAAAACTCAATATGATATTAAGGTAATTTCTTCAAGAAGTTCTAATATTTAAGTGTAGTGGTCAGGTAAATATATGTTCATCTTACAAGTAAATTTGTTTGGCAAGAATTCCTCAAATATCTTTTTTGAGGCGGGTCACATGTGGCAATGTTCAGGGGTTACTCCTGGCTCTGCATTCAGGAATTACTCCTGGTGTTGCCTGCCAGACCATATGGGATGCTGGGGATCGAACTCAGGTTGGAGAGTACAAGGCAAATGCCCTACCAGCTGTGTTATTGCTCTGGCCTTCAAATTTCTAATTATGTTTGTTACAGTATATTCTATTTAATTTTTTTATCATCCTGAGGGCTATTTTTAATACTCTACAAATAAAAAAATGTGACTACAACTACTTTCAGAGAAATTGATGAGCATTTTTAAATATAAAAGACTCGCTGTGAATTTTGCTGAATTTCTTCAATTGCCTATATTCATCACTAGAAAACATGACAGATATGAACACATATCCACAGTGATCATAATCCTAAATTCATTGTATCTAGTAAATACAAACATCAGGCCTACAATCAAATATAAAAATGCATCACTTGATCACTTGACATCCTGTTATTCGTTGATTTGCTTGAGCGGGTGCCAGTAACGTTTCCATTTGACCCTAGCTTCATGAGTTCTTTTTGAGAATTTTAGAGGTAATGACAAAAGATAGGAGACAAGAACATTTCTGATTTTTCAAATGCTAACGTAAACCTCAAATAAGTTAAAATACATTTAAATTTGTTAATTATATATATAAAGCATTAACATGAACTTTTGTATTGTATGTTATGTGATACACTTAAGTGAATTGGAATTTGTTAAAATAATTGTTAAAAATTTATCTTAGAATTAGCCTAAGAATTCTAAGAATATGTTCTTAGAATATGTTTCTCATACTTATAATTACATTTTATGTATTTATATTATTCAAATAAAGCTACAGTTCTTAAAAACAAATTCTTGGAAAATGAAATGTGTCATGCTGCATTGTGATAAACATCGGATATGTTTAAAGTATTTATGGCTTCTAGCACAATATATTGACCCAGGCATGTCAAGACAGAGTGTTTCTTAAAAAAATCAAGTAGTACAGAATGAGACTAATGAAAATGACAAGAATATGCTACTGAGATGAATCGAACAATATTTAGCTAATGTTATTCAGCACAGCATAATTTTTTGGAAGAGTGCTATAAACCAGTGGGTCACACTGTGACATCAATTAAAACCAGGAGCTTTGACAGGAGGACTGCTGCTTCTAGCTTATAGAACTTGTCAAGATGTGAAAGTGCACAGGACAAGCCGGGCAACCAGTGTCTCAAATATTTATAAGATAGAAAAATTATGACTAAGAAATCAAATACAAAATGCAGCACACAAATTTCACTGACTTAAGATTCTTTATTTTGCCTTTACCTATGCAAATACTTCTAACTTTACTATGCAAATGTCTTACTACATAGAATGTGAATTGATATTTAAGTTATATTTTGAGTGTTATAATCATTCTGTAAAAATTGGTGTTACTCTAGTATTCTACTTTTCTTAGAATATCATGTCCCCAACTTATTAAATTTCCATAATTTTAAATTTATAATTATGTGTTTTTTACATTATAGGTAACTACATATAATACTGAGAACTATTTTTTGAAAATGTTAAATCTGCTTTCATTTGACTGCATTTTACATTTTTCTTGTGTTTATTATCATCAGATATAAATCTCTTATTGTGTTTTTTATTTTATTACACCACCGTGAGTTATACAACTACAAAAATATTGATTGGGTTTCAGCCATAGTGTTCCAACAACCATCCCTCCACCAGTGCATAATTCCCAACACCAGTGTCCCCATATTCCCTTCCCCTTCCCCCATCCTGCCTCTATAGCAGGAACTTTTCCTCTTTTCTTCCTCTCTCTCTGTCTGCATTTCTTTCTCTCAGTCTCTCTATCTCTCTGCCCCTTACACATAGTGGCTTGCCCTACATACATTTAGGAAATATCACATAAATCCTTTGCCTACATTAATGTTCAGTTCTAGTCTGGCATTAGTTTCCAAAAAATTAGTAAAAAACTGTCATACTTATAGCCCACAAATGAATGCAGTTGTTCTATATATGTTCTTATCCTTCTGATGAATTTCACAAATAATAAGAATCTCAATGTCCATTATTATGTAGGTAAATTTTATGACTTCATTTTTCCTAATAACTGCATAGTATTCCATTGTGTAGATGTACCACAGTTTCTTAAGCCAGTCTTCTGTTTTCTAGCATTTAGCTTGTTTTCAGATGCTGGCTATTGTGCAGAGTGCTGTGATGAACATAGAAATGAAGACGGTGTTTCTGTTATGTGTTTTGGGGTCTCCAGTGTATACTCCCAGGAGTGAGTGGTATTGCTCGGTCAAATGGGAGCCCAAGATCTAGTTCTTGGAGTGTCCATATTCTTTTCCAAAAAAGTTTGGAGCAGTGACATTCCTCACAAAATAAATGAGAGTCCCTTTCTCCCTGCATCCGCTCCAGCACAGGTTGTGTTTGCTCTTTAGGATGTCTGCCAGTCTCTGTTCAATTCTTCTCCTCATTTCTTAATGGGGTTGGATTTTTTTCTCGTAAAGTTCAACCAGTGCCTTATATAACTTTGATATTAACCCTTTATCAGATGGCATTGGGTGATAATTCTTTTCCATTCTGTGGGTTGTCTTTGTGTCTTGGTCACCATCTCTTTAGGTGCAGAAGCTTTTCAACTTCATAGATTCCATTTGTTTATCTTTGCTTCAGTTTGCTTTGTATTAGAGGGTTTTGCATATGCTTTCTTCAACATACCTTATAGGTTCTTGTCTGATGTTGAGATCTTAATACATTTTGATGTGACTTTTGTGCATGGCATTAGAAAAAGGTCTAAGTTGATTTTTTACATGTAGCTTTCCAGTTTTTCCAACATCACTTGTTGCAGAGGCTTTGTTAGCTCCACTTAATATACTTTGCTTCGTTATCTAAAATTAAGTGTTCCTATATTTGTGAGTGTGTGTCAGGATATTCAGTTCATTCCATAGGCCTACAGGCCTGCATTTATTCCAATACCATGCATTACTGGCTCATCAGAGTCCCACCCTGCAGAAGTCTTTTTCAAGCCCAGCCAGATATTGCTGATCCAGAGACTCACATACATGGGGCAGAACTGCTACTGTCTCTCCCTATGCCCAGCTCATCATGAGGCACTGGGAGGGAAGGCAGGTTCTAGCCCTGGACTGCTATCCTAACAGAGCCTCACAAGAAGTCAGAGGAACCCCCAAACCATGAGGGCCGCCATTTTCCACATCCAGACTCCCCAGCTCATCAGAGTTCCACCCGGCAGAAGAACTGATCACAAGCCCAGCTCGTCAGAGTCCCACCCTACAGCAGTCTTTTTCAAGTCCAGGCAGGTATGCCTGATCCAGAGACTCACATACATGGGGCAGAGGTACTACTGGCTCTCCCTGTGCCCAGCTGATCGCTAGACACCCAGGAGGGAAGGTGGTTTCTAGCCCTGACCTGCCATCCCAGCAGAGATGCATCAATAAATGCACGAGATAAGAGGTGACTACAAGAGTATCCCACCCACACGACAGAGCCTGGCAAGCTCCCTATGTCGTATTTCATATTCCAAATACCAGTTATAATTATAGACCTCATTCCCATGACCTGATGGAATGGTTTGAGGCTCTTTATGTTCCTGGAGAGAGCAGATGCCCTTGGGTTTTACTAGAATGTGACAGCACAAATGGAGATGTTATTGGAGCCCACTTGAGCAAATTAATGAACAATGGGAAAACAAGTGATACAAGAAGTGATACCATGCCATTTAAAACACTACTACCTTTTAGTACAGATTGAAGCTGGGAAAGCTAATGCCTCCCATCTCCTTTTCCCATCGATTGCTTTAGCTATCTGTTGGGGTTTAGTATTCTATACAAACTTCATAAGTGTTTGGTAAATTTCTATAAAGAATGTCTTGGGTATCCTTATATGGATTGCATTGAATCTGTATAAAGCTCTAGGGAATATTAACATTTTGACAATGTTAACTCTACCAATCCATGATCAGGGAATTTGTGTCCATTTCCTCATTACCTCTTTTATTTCTTGAAATCTATTTTGTACTTTTCTTTTTACAGTTCCTTTAAATTTTTATTTATGTAATTCCTAGGGATTTTTGTGTGTGTGGCACAATTGTGAATGTGATCATTTTCTCAAATGACCTTTCTTCTCCTTCATTATTTGTATATAGGAAAGCCATTGACCCATTGACTTTGGGGCCATTGACTTTATACCCTGCTATATCGATATATATATATATATATATATATATATATATATGTATGTGTATATATATGTATATATACATATATATACTATAGGCATCAATGTTTCTAGGAGCTTTTTGGTAAAGAGGTTAAGGTTTTCTATGTATAATATCATGTCATCTGCAAATAATTATAGCTTGTTTCTTCCTTGCCTTGCCTATTTAGATGTTCGTAATTTCCTTTTCTTCCCTGATTGCTCTGGCAAGTACTTCCAGCACTATATTTAATAGAAGACATGAGAATAGGCAACCTTTTCTTTCTCTTGTCCCCAGTCTTAGGGAGTATAGGGTTTCAGATTTTCTTCATTGAGAATGATACTCAAAAATCCACACTGCAGATTTTTGGTTGATGACTTTGACTATGTTGAGGAAAGTTTCTTCATTTCCCATTTAATGGAGGTTTGTTTTTTATTATAATGGGTGTTGGATCTTGTCAAATACTTTCTATTTATCTATTGATATGATCATAAGGATTTTATATTTTCTTTATTGATATGATTTATTATTTGATTGACTTGCAAATATTGAACGCTCCTTACTTTCCAAGTATGAATCCTACTTGGTCATGATATATAATTTCTTCCTTTTGATAAGTGATGCCCCCATTTCATTTCTGATTCTATTTATTTGGTTCACTTTTTTCCCTTTACTTGCAGGTCTTGCAAATTGTTTTCTCAATTGTGGTTATTTTTTCAAAGAACCAGCTCTTGGTTTCTTTGATCTGTTGGATTGTTTTGGGGATTCCAGCTCATTGATTTTCACTCTAAATTTTATTATTTCCTTCTTTTTGCCCGGGTTGCTCTCCTTTTCTTCGTTGTTTTCTAAGATCTTAACCTGTGAATTGATATTTTTTTAATGTGGGTCCTTTCTTCTTTCTTGTTGAAAGCTTGCAGAGCTATGAACATTATTTTCAACACTGATTTTGCTGTATGGCATGAGTTCTGATAGTGTGTGTCTTAATTTTCATTTGTTTCCAGAAATATTTGGACTTCCTCTTTGCTTCTTCTATGACCAATTAGTTGTTGACCAGTGATCTGCTCAGTTTTCTGGTGTTTGGTTTGACTTCTATTTCTATGTTTAAGTAATTTCTGCTTTAGTGCATCATGGTCTGAAAAAATAGTTGACAAAATTTCTATCTTTTTTTATTTTATTGATGTATGTTTTATGGCTCAGTATGTGATATATCTTGGCGAAGTGTCATGTGCTTTGAGAAATATGTTTATTTGGTGCTTTTTGGGATGAAAGGCCCTGCATATATCTACTAACCATCTTTCTTCGATCTTCCCTCAGAGCCAGTCTTTTCTCAGTGAGTTTTAGTTTTGTTGATCTATCGGTCATGTTGCCGCCACCCACAAGATGGTCAGACTTCCTTGTCAAGACCCTGAAGGAACGGTTTGAGGCTCTTCATATTTCTGAATCAGCCAGATGCCATTGGTTTCCATTGGCACGTGATAGGGTCCAATGGAAATGTTACTGGCCCTCGCTTGAGCAAATCAATGAATAATGGAATTCAAGTGATCAAGTTATCAAGTCATCAAATGAGCTATCGGTGTTGATAGAGCAGTGCAAAAAATATTCAACTATGATTGTGTTACTGTAAATGTCTTCTTTGAAGTCTATTATCAGTTGTTTTAGATTTTCTGCTGGTGGGGCCGGAGCGCTAGCCTAGTGGGTAGAGCGTTTGCTTTGCATGCGGCCGGCCCATGCTGGCCGGGTTCTATCCCCCACATCCCATATGGTCCCCAAGCACTGCCAGGAGTAATTCCTGAGTGCAGAGCCAGGAGAAACCCTTGAGCATTGCTAGGTGTGACCCAAAAAACAAAAAAAAAATAGAATTTCTGCTGGCTACTCATTGGGTAAAAATAGGTTTAAGAGTGCAATTTCTTCCAATACACATACCCCTTAATTATTAAGAAATGGCCTTCCCTTTCTTTTCTAAACTTTTTCAGCATGAAGTCTATGTTATCAGATACCAGTATGGCTGCACCAACATTTCAGGAGGATTTGTTTGTGTGAAGAATTGTTTTCAATCTTTGACTTTGAATCTGTGTTTGCTTGATTATTCAGATGCATTTCGTGTAGACAGCAGAATGTTGGATTCAGTTGCTATTTATTTATTTAATTTTTTGTTTGATTCTTTGGGTCACAAGGGCAATGCTCAGGGATTACTCTTGACTCTGTACTCAGGAATTATTTCTGGCGGTGCTCTGAGAACATATGGGATACTGGGGACTGAACCCAGGTCGGCTGTATGCAAGGCAAACACCCTACCCACTTAACTATCGCTCTGTTCCATTTCAGTTTTTTTTTAATCCATATTGTAATTCTGTTTCTCCGAACTATGTGTTTAGGCCATTGACATTGAAAGAAATTTTTGTCATAGGATGTGATGCCATCTTTCTGTATAAATTTGTGCTTTTGGGTTTGTCTTATCTCAAAATAGCTCCTCCAGTTCTTCTTTTAAAATTGGTTTTGAATCTATGAGGTTTCTGAGCTATTGTTTATCCATGAAGTTGTGTATCTTTCCTTCAAATATGAATGTGAGTCTATCCAGGTAAAGAATTTTTTGGTGAGGCCATGATTTCATTGAATCTTTTCACAATATCCCACCATTGTCTTCAGGCTTTGATTATTTCATCTGAAAAGTCTGCAGTAAATCTTAGGGATGCTCAATTGTATGTGATTTTATCTTTCATCATGATGCTTTTAGTATTCTATTTCTTTTTATGGTTTTTGTCATTCTAATTAGGATGTATCTTGGAGTATTTTTATTTACATTTCTTTTAGCTGGTAACCTATGGGCCTCCTGAATCTGGAAGCAAGTGCTCTTTAGTCCTGGGAACTCTGCAATAATGGCTTTGACAGTTGCTTCTTCATCATGGTTTTCTTCCTACCCCTCTGTGACCCTAATGTTATTCCTTTTGACTTTATTCTGATTATGTCTTGTTTTCTCTTCACTAATTGTGAGTCTTTTTTCCATCTTCTGTTGTCTAGAATCTCTGCATATCATCATGCAACTCAATAATTATGTCTTCAGCAGTTGTTACTCTGCTATGAAGGCCGTTCAATGACTTTTTAATTTCACCTACCACATTTTTAATCTGTCATTTCTACATATATTTTCGTTTGGGTTTTACTCATTTCTGCTTTCATGTCCTCTTGTACTTTATTGACTTTGTGTTCCATTCTTTCCTTGAGCTCCTTATGCACCCCTAATAGTTCTTTCCAAATTCCTTATCAGAGTGGTTATATAGCTCACCATATTGTTTGGCTCATCAGGGCTAGCGACTTCACTCAAGGACCTTGGTGAAATTATTCATTACTTTTACCATAACTACCTATGCAGGTTTCAAATTGTGTGTTATTGGAAGGATAGGCTGACAGTTAAGAGGTGTTCAGGCTTTTTCACCAATTTTGTTGGTGGAAAGGAATGTTGAGGGATATGTTCCTTGGTACCTTTATGTATGGTATTCACTAAGTATATTGCATGGACACTAGCCAGTCTGCGACATTTTGAAATTTTGAATGTGAGAACTGTGATAATCAATGTGATAATTAGACACCCACTAGAGTTGGAGATTTAAGAAGAGTTGTAGGGTAGCGGTGCAGAGACGAGAGGCTGTTTCAGCAAGTGTGACACTCTAGGCATTAGGCTCCTTTTTCTGAACCTTCCCTGGCTTCTGAATTGTTACTTTAAAATAATATTAGGTGGAACCTAATATTTTAGGCAGAAGTTCACATTAAATGCTTAGCTCTGCATTTAGTGAGTGAAGAATAATCTTCATGTGTCGAGGATGCTGCTGGGGTCTCTGACAGTATCAGGACAGAAGTTCTCTTCTACCTCTGAGGCTGCTGGGGAATGGATGAAAACTCACAAGTCTGGCGCAGTTCTGAAAAGGCTTTTAATAGTACAAAAGCGCTACCACGGCAATCCAATATAATGATAGAACTCTGGCTCTGGTCAGAACTTAGACCATACAAGAGTGCTCAATCCTATCTGTGACAGGGAATGTCTTGTCAACAAAGAACACTAAACAGCTTGTAGAAGGATGGTGCCAATACCCTATTACGGGTATGGCACAAAGGAGTATGCCAAGAACTAATCCCTTATTCTGAGATTATCTCTTATATAAAACACTGGAGAGAGAAGAGGCTGATATAACGTAACACATCTTAATTTCAAGGGCTTCATGTAATCTAGATGGTACCCACAAGGTCCTTCTTATTATCTGCACCAGGGTGATTTTGAGTATCTTGTTCTCCATATACTGAAAGGGTCACACTCGCCTGCTTGAAAGCAAACTAGTATGATCCTTCCTATAATCTTACTATAGTCTCAGTGTAGCCAGGTTGGTAGTCTCCTGGTAAATTCTAACTGTCCCATGCTGGGTGCAGAAGGTAAAAAGAGGAGCTGTGCCCAATCGGGAAAGCATAGAAGTCTTAGTAGATGTATAATAAGTCAGAAGTTATTCAGAGTCAAGGTAACTTCTGTAACTGCCACACCCTGTATCAGTGTTTACATAGAAGAGAGATCTCATTAGCATGAACATTGGCTTAAGAACATGTAAGCAGATTAAGCAGTGAGTGGGTAAAACAACAAAGCTCCCAGACTAGTTAAACCTGCCACCCTACACTCATGGACCTTGGGATAATGTATGTGGTGCTGGATATCCAATCTCTGACAGTCAGTCACATGCAGAGTAAAATCCTTTCTTTGTTCTATTTCTCCAGCAACAGTGATTCTTTTAAAACTATTTCAAAACCTATGTAGTAGGAAATTTTAGGATATAGAGAGCAGAATGCTTTGATGACATAATTTCTTGAAGACAAGCATATATGACTCTATCTTCACACTTAAACCTTATACAATAAAGTCATATATTAATACAAGACAAAGTGGCAGATGTAAGGGCTATACATTTATCCTATTATAACTGTGGATACATATCACTAAAGGACTAATACTTTTTTGTTACTAGGATGTTAAATAATAATGTAGCTAACTTTATAATACTTACTGAATTTATAAATATGCCGATCACATTTGAATCCATTGATTTTATGGAGAAATCTTTAAAACAATTAGACAGAGATTGAGGAAAGTTCATCAGTTTTATTTTGATGTGCTAAAGAAAGTTTGGAGGTTATAAAGTGTATGTTTAAATGGAACTGCTCTAAGTATTGTTCCATTCTGTAAAAGCTAGACATCCTGGTTGTGATTGGTAGTTATACAGATCAGATAAAAATGGATTAAATATTTCAGTTTCAGATCTAAATCCATTAAGTCCAATGAAGAAATCATTGTCAAAATCCTCCATGAAATTGAAGCTAAAAGTACTTTCATAGTGGAAACATCACTGTTAATATAATTAAAAGTAAAGATAAACAAACACTACATGAAACTAATAAGATTCTCACCTCAAAAGAAATACTGACCAGACACAAATACAACCCACAGAGTATGAGAGAATATTCAGCAAATACCCATCTGATAAATGGTTAATATCCAAGATATATAAAACACTGGTAGAATGTTGCAAGAAGAAAACATCCAACCCCATGTTCTTCTCCCATCAAAATGTGGAGAAGAAATAAGCAGATCCTTCCTCAAGGAGAAATTCAAATGTCCAAAAGACATATAAGAAAATGCCCTTTATCACTAATCATCAGGGAGATACAAATCAAAACAACTAACAGATATCATCTCACACCACAGAGACTGGTACATATCCAAAATAGCTGGAACAACTATTGCTGGCATGGTTGTGGGGAGAAAGTGACTCTTGTTCATTGTTGGTGTGAACATCGACTGGTCCACCCTTTTAGGAAAACGATATAGACATTCTTCCAAAATTAGAAATTGAACTCCCATTTTACCCAACAATACCACTCCTGGGAATATACCCTGGGGGTAACAAACACACAGCAGAAACACCATCTGTGCTTCTGTGTTCATCACAGCACTATGCACAATAGCCAGAATATGCAAACAACCTGAGTGTCACAAAACAGAAGACTGGATAAAGAAACTATGGCATATCCACACAATTGAATACTATGTGGCTGTTAGGAATAATGAAGTCATAAAATTTGACTGGATCCCACTGGACATCAAAAGATCATGTCGTTGTCCACCTACAAGATGGTCAGATTTATTCTCCAAGACCCTGAACGAACGAGTTGAGGCTCTTCGTATTCCTGAAGCAACCAGATGCCATTAGGCTACACTGGCACATGATAGGTTCACATGGAAATGTTACTGGTGCCTTCTCAAGCAAATCGATGAATAATGGGATGTCAAGTGATCAAGTGAAGTGGATGGACATGCAAAGTATCACAATGAGGGAAATTAGTCAGTAGGAAAATGACAGATATAGAATGACTGTATTAATTTGTGGGATACAAAGAAAAAAGTAAGAATCCAATATACAATGCCAGTCAAAACAAATCCAGGAGGACATATTAGTGGTTGAGTCTACCACAACACCACGATTGTGGGTGGGACAGAGTTTAAGTAAAATAGAGAAGTTTGCCGATAAAGGTTGACAATAAGTTATAAATGATAATGGAAAACTAGAACTGAGTATTGAAATTAGATAAAGTAATATATGATAGCCCCTCAGTATATGTATTGCAAATCACAATATTCTAAGTAAGAGAGGAGAGAGGGAGAGGGTGAAGAAGAGAGATGGTGAGAGAGCCAAAGAGAGAGAAAGAGAGAGAGAGAGAAGAAAATTCCCTGCCATAGATGTAGGCTGGGGGAGAGAGGCAAACAGAGACATTGATGTTGGGAAATGTGCACTGGAAGAGGGATGGGTGCTGGAACACTGTGTGACTGAAACCCAACCAAGAACATTTGTGTAATTTTATATATCAAGGTGATATAATAAAATTTAAAACATGAAATGAAAACCAGAGACCAAGGGAAAAAATGTAAAAAGTGACAGCTGTGACACACAATCAGAAAAAAAATGTGTTTATGATTAGTTCTAAAGTTTGGGATTTGTAGAATTGGAAATTGGCTTAACTGCAGTATCCATCAAAACAAATTGACACCAAGCAGCTATCTTCATATAAATGAGTGAGTAGAGATCTATAAGTTGTACTTTTTACCTTCATTGAAAGAGCATTGCATCATTGCATTTCTTATATTAAACCATAAATTAAAGATTGGAAGAAATGTGTGATCTGACATAAGGACTGCTATTTTTTAATTGTTTCTTTAATTGTCTTTGAAATTCCAAGTTGACAGAAGTATATAAATTTAGATGAAGCACATAATAATTTGCTCAGGAAAAAAATCTTTTAGTTTTCTAACACTAAGTAAAAGGCTAAAGTGAAGCCAGATATGGGTAAGCTATTTTTCATTAGAATTACTGTACACTAACAACTCATAACATGTACTGTCTATATCGACAATATTCACTTCAGTTCAATTTGTTTCCCCTAAAAATGCTTGAACACTTTGAAACTGAAAAAGTGATGATCAAATGATCAAATTTTGTAAAACTTTAAGTTAAACAAATATATTTATAGATTAGGAAGGCATTTTAAGAAAGATCGGCTATTTAAAGATGAGTACCATAGCACATGAAGTTTGTAGCTGAGACAAGCACCATGCTCCATTTCCAACCTTTTTTTTTAATCTATAGAATATATGTTGCTGATGTTCCAGGCATAGGTGGGTTAGAGAAGATATTTTTTCTTAGCCCTAGAGAATAAATCATATTTATCTCAGATGATTATTACAGCACAAATATACATTCCAGAAGAGGCATATTTTATTTGAGTTTTCTTTACCTGATGTATGCCTACAGTAGGGCACATGTTACATACTATTCATTTGGCAAAATAAATGTATAGAGAAATGGTGAATGGGTTGTCACTTAGACATATACTTTCTATCATCATAGGTTCAGTTTAGATGTTTTTCCTATCTGATTCCATTTAATATGCAATATAGCTGATTTCCATTTACCTTTCTTATTCTCGTCACAATAATTTCCTTCAAAGTTGGCAGAGTCAGATATTAAAATGTAAATCATGCTAATCCCTCTGCTTAAACTAACTCAGTCACTCTCAAATAATTTAAGAAATGCATTTTTAAATATCTCTTTCCTATCCAATATATCTACTTTCCAAAATATCTACTTTCCTATCCAATCTCATTTTTCCAAAATGGTTGAATTTCTTCTTTCCATTGTTCTTTCTATATCCATCATAAATATCAATCTTTGAAACTTCCAAGGAAAATATTACAGCTATAGTACAGTAAATTTATTTCTCCTAGCTCAATATGCAAAGGATAATACATAAAAGAAATATTATAAACATGTTGAATAGTGGGATAGAAAATGTAACTGTAATTATTTAAATGGAATTATTAACTTCAATTCTTAAGGTTTAAGTAGATCTCCAACCAGAAAGAAAAATAGACTTGGTGATACATTATTTATCACAGCAGGAACTATAATCCTTGAGTGTGGTCTAGTATTTTAAAACTATTTTACAATCAATTCATGAGGTAGTTTAAATATTTTTTCTCCCAAATATAAAATTTTGAGATTGTGATCTTCAAAACTTTTTTATTTCTCTATAACTTGAGAAACATAATACTACATTTAACCACCCCTTCTAAATTCATTGGTAATAAAATTGGTCATAAATATTAGCTTCTGAATATATTTTGGTCAATATTTATAATATTTGACCACATATATTGTGATTCACTTTAGTTTGTAGACTTTTACTTGAGATTTCTTTTTAGTTAAAAATAAAGTACTTTATATCATTATTTCTCTTATATCACAATAAAAACTATTATCCTGTACTAAGTCAGAGACTGAACAAACATCACTAAGAAAGGAGAACAATTTCTTTAACATTACTATGTTTTCTTTTCTTAATATATGAGCAAAAAAGCAATGATTGATGGTAAAAAAAATATATATATATGATGCATGGAGACACAGTGTTTCCAAGTAAGATCACATAAGGTGCATGCAGCCTACTGTGGTTCAGTCATTGTCACCCCATATGGGCCACTGTGCCCACCAGGAGTGAAGCTTCAGTGCAGATCAGCAGTAATGCCCTAAGCCTGGAAGAGGGAATCGACCTTGTGTGTGCTGTCTGGAAAGCAAGCACCCTACCCTCTACTGTCACTCTGGCCCCACGTTTTTAATTTTTTTAAATTAAAAGTAAATGAAATCTTATAATATGTTACTTTATATAGGTGACTATTTCTATTTGTTTTTAAAGAGTTAAACCGATGGTAATATTTATTTCCTCTTTAGTATTCATAATATGAGAGTACAATTTTTGAGTGGTTATTCAAACAAAGGCTAATGTAGATAACCCAATTATGAATAATGTAGAGATGAGGCTCGTCAGAGACATGGGCTTTTTAGCTGCATGTGCTAAAGTTTGAAACTATTGGGCTATAGGGAATCCATATAATATCCAAGTTTATTTCAAAGGTAAGCTCTTTTCAGAAGTAAACTAAACGCTTTCAGAAGTTTATCACTTTTATTGATGTTCACATGAGGCACTCCTAGTGCTGCTCATATAGGAGGCTGTGGCCACATTGAGTGTTCAAACACGCTGGCTAGTGGTTCAGTTTAAAGGCCTGAGGAAGAAGTGCTGTGAGCTCAGGTCAGGTGCCATGGATTGCCCTGGCACAAAATTGATTTGTTTCTTGCTTGGTTTATTTATTGTAGCCTTTCTTTTTTAAGTTCACGACAGAAGGTAGTTTAAAATTACATTTCCCTGGTATTAAATAAGTTTGAATAAAGTGTCATCTATTTATAGATTACCAATATTTCGACTACATAGTGCCTGTTCAATCTTGTACCATTTTTTTTAATGCTAGCCTTCCTATTTATTCTTTTCTCTTTTTCCAAGTATTTCATTATGCCACCATGAAATATACAATTACAAAGATATATAATTAAAAAGTTCATATTTAGGTTTTGGTCATACAATCTTGTACCATTTTTAATGGATTTATTTTATCTTTTTTAATTCATGTATGTAAAGGTTTCTTATACATATTTTTTAATTTTAAGCAATTGTCATAGTGAATACTTCGAAATCAACTACACTACCCCACAAGTGTGTCAGATGCTCTGAAAATTATTTTCATGTCTCATTGAATTTTAATATATAATGGTATTTTATGACAAATATACTTTATGTTAAATGTATTTTGATTATTCAACCTTTTTTAAAGATTGACCCATTTTCTCTTCTTAATGACAAATTTAATGAATGACACAAATATGTACTCCACTTCAAATTTATGCATTATAACATATGCATTTATTTATAGTGCAAAGTAAGGCAATGATAAGCAAAAGGAGTCTTTGGCATTTTATATATTGAATTTAATGTTAAAATTTTAGTTTAGGAATAAAGAAATAGCACCGTGAATTAAGCACTTTTCTTTCCTGAAACAACTTGAGCATAATATCTGGCACCTTATGTGGTCACTGAACATCTTTTCTAGATGTGATACAAAATATAAAACCTTTAGTTTATTTCTCTATTAAACAGTCAAGTGTTCAGCAACCATATAGGCCTAATGACTACCATCACAAAGAGATGGAGATGAGTAGAGATGTTTAGGAGCCTATACTAACCAAAACTATTGATTCCCCTCGCAAAACTTAACTGAATACATTTTGTTAAGTGTGCTACATCCCAAACCTACCTTTTTCTGTTTAAAAAACCATATAATGCATATAAAAACATATATGTCCTTTTTAGAAAGTTTTATAGCATTTTCTCAAATATTACGAGATAAATAAAAGTCAAATCATATTTATGTGGTATTGAATCATTACAGTTTAGGTGAAAATCCTAAAAGTACCTGGAGGGATAAATAAAAGGTAGGGGTTTTATGGAAAATAAAGTGGGAGAAGAGAAGAGGGAAGTTGTTTTTATTGTTAATTAGAGTTGACGAGTTTAGGCTATTCTTCACTATCACAATTGGTTATTGATTGAATCTTCAGCTTAAAAGTACATCAGTCTTTGAGATCAGAATGCTCAGTTTCCTTAGTTGGTTAAATAATTGGTTGACTGTTTCTTAAATCAATTGAGCTTGACCCAAGACTTAGAATCTGGTACAGTCTGAAGGGTCAAGGAACTGGAAGACTTCCTTTGACATCCTTTGGATCCTTTAATATCCTTTGGTGTAGTATTTTTGAAAAGTAGCTTCAGTAAAGACAATTGAAATCATTTGTTTTAGAATTTTCTTTACTTTATTGAATTAGACAGATAGTCCAGTTGAAAGAGTTGGCCACCCGATGGGGTGACTAACTGGGAGCTTCAGAACGCCGCACCTATCAAGGAAAACTCTGAGAGACCGGGTCCTATGCAAAAGCAAGGGTTTTATTAATAAGCGAGTATACTCGGGCCCATAGCATGACCCCAAGCGGTCAGTGGCTAAGAGCCCCGAGCCCTTCCAGGGACGATCTTTTAAGAGATAGTTCCCGCCGCTACAGAAAAGCCAGCGCATAAACATCCAATAGATTTAAAATATTATATCAAGGTCTGCGCGCAGGCAGCCAATCACTTTGTACCAAGTAGCCATCCCCCACCAATCAGATCATTCTTAATACTTCTTTCTATATTTGGTGCGGCTAGACACACGCGTGGGACCATGGGTCAGCAACAGCTATGCGTACGTGCAGGAATGCAATCCAGGCAATTCAGGCCAGATAGTAGATTCTGGGTGGGGGTCTAATAACCTCTAACAGGAATTTGTTCTGGGCCTTTTGTAGATAACAAAAAGGTTACTTCAAGATGGAAAGGACACTCAGGCCCTAAATTGGTAACTTTCCATGAGTAGGCCTGCCCTGGTTGGGAAAGGGGGTTTCTGCCTTCTTTCACAGTAGTCAAGATGCTTTTTTTCTTCCAATAAAAAAACTGGTTCGTCTTTTCTTTTTTTTTCTATTTTCTTTTCCTGTCCCCACTCCCTTACTTTCTAAGCTCATTCTTCTCTATGCATTAAGCATTGAAATACAACACTGCAATACTTAAATATATGCCCATATTTCATTATAATTTAATTATCATTGTGATCAAGGATTTCAATATCCAAATTAGCATTTGTTGATGGGTAGTACAGATTTAGCTTTTGAAAATTGCTGTCTGTATAGCCATTTGGCTGGAGTAAAAATGTGAAAAACAAAATGACACCACAAAGAAGCAGGCCGAAATACTCATTGAATCAGAGATGTATAAAAAGAAATCTTCCATAGATGTTTATTCTGAAATATTTTAGAGGTATTTTTTCTGGAATCAAAGGCTTCCATTGCAACATAAATTTCAATAAAAGGGTCAGAGTGATAGTCCTTTCACATTGCTGGAAAAGCCCATTAGGGTTCAATTCCTGGCATATGAAATCTCCAAGTATTAGCAGGAGTGCTCCCTGAGCTCTGAGCAGGAGTGAACCCTGAACACAGGTCGCCCACAACAAAAACAAAGTGAAAAGTCTTACTGTGCATTGAGTCTGTTCCCTATAGCATTTCCCCTTATTCCTTCTGTTCTTCTCGATTTAATTTATCTGTCATTTATTTATTCATTTATTTATTTATTTAGGTTTGGAAGCCACACCCGGCTGTGCTCAGAGATTACTCAAGGCAGGCTTAGGGGACCATATGGGATGCTGAGAGCGAACTTGGTGCATTGCACGCCAAACAAGAGCTCTCCCCGCTGTACCATCATCTATTTTCTAATGACACTCAAGCTGCTTCCTATAAGCTTTGTTTTTGCTTCTGAGGTAAAAACACTAGGAAGTGTTTGATTTTATTCTCTAACCTTTTATTAAATTAAATAACTTCCTTATGATGAAGCTACAAAAGGATTGGAAGCAACTAGATAGGGTGAAATTATAAGAAAGAACAACCCAGGGAATATTTCCAGTCAGTACAAGGATATGCCCCAGGATACCCAGAAAATAATCCTTTCAAAAGCTATTACTATTTCCTCAGTTCCTTTGCCTTCCCACATTGAATGTTTGAACTCTATGGAACTGCTCATCAAAATCAGCTAGTAAAATATAAAAAAGGTTTCCCACCTTTCCTAAGCATCCTGTTTAGGAAGATCCCAAACCTCATTGTCCCTGTTCTTTGCTTCTTTTCTCAATAAGTTTCCACTGCATTTCACTATCTCTGGTCCTCTGCTTTCAATCTTGTCAGCCAAAGAACAATAAATAAAATACTCATGTAGTGTGTTTTTCTCTTGCTTGTTCAAGACTTTCTTTACATATTTGGAAGTTAAATATAAATTGATGGTTTTCTCACATTGTTCTTACATGTTTTCAAATATCCAGAAACACACTAGGAAGTGTTTGATTTTATTCTCTAAACTTCTATTAAATTATCTTCCTTATGATGTAGCATTTCTAAAATACAAGCTGACCATCAGATAGTCCTTTAAAAATGCTGTAATTTAGGTAGCGGCAATAGTGTTAAGGTTTGTGAAATTAGTATAACTAAATTACTGTTCCACATCACCATCAAATTCTCTATGATGCCCGTTTCTAGAGTAAATACAAACTGAACATTAAGTAGTCTATACTTAGTATATCATATATTTGTTATTGTCTTTAGGGTTTTTCTTTTATGTTTTAAAAAGAGATCTTTAAATTTTTATTGATTGCAGTATATGTGCTAATTTTTACTACTGCAAAATGTTTTTAATTTTTGTATCAAAAGGAGTTTTAAAAAAGGCAAGGGAATCTAATCAGCACTTTTTGCAGCAGGGGAAATAATTCATCTACAGCTAAAGCAGGGGAACAAAGGTTAAGAGTTTTAAACTCAGGAAGTTTGCTGAAAGGTACTAGAAGGCTTTAGAGAATGGGCTGTTCATGTTAATAGGTCTTGTTTATTCAACCAAAGTTCTGACAATGACTGGAAAATAGGGCCCTTATGTTTCTTGGTAATTCCATTTATAAGGGATGTCACCTGGATCTTTGTGAAAGACTGAAAACTGGCAAGACAGTGGACCAAGAGTAGCATTTCAATGGGAGGGAAGATTTATACTAATAAGTCATTTAAGGTAGTTTATCGAAGTAAAGGGAGATAAAGGCTTTTCTTACCCTGTGATGCTAAGAAATCATCCTTAGAAGAAAATGATACTTCATGGCTAGAACTGTTCATCTCTGACTTGTCTGGTTCAAAGTGGTATCCGTTTGCTTTAGCAAAAGTTCTTTTAAAAGTACAGCATAGATCTATTTTTAGTTCTGTGTGTTCATGTAAGGGAATTTTCTACCCTGAAGGTGATTTTGGCTTCTCAACTTTCACTTGGAGTCAGGCATAATGGTCAGATCAAATCTTGAGCTTATATTCCAATTATTCTGATTAATCAAGGATTTATTAATTTATCCACCTTAATTTATTTTTCAACTTTATGTTTTCATTGATCAACTTGAACTTCATAAATCACATGAATGGCATTAACATTTCCTTTTTCTTCACGTCTATTAGAGTGATTTTTTATTTTCATTTTTTTCTAAGCTTATTCCTATTTCAAATTTTCAGCATGTAGAAATATAGAGTTTTTTTTTAAGTATTTGAAGCATATGAAGGCATCTATTGTTGTCTGGATAAGAAATATGCTATGTGATTTGGGGGCCGGAGCAATAGCCCAGCGGGTAGGGCATTTGCCTTGCATGTGGCTGGCCTGTGTCAGCCCGGGTTTGATCCCCCGGCATCCCATATGGTCCCCCGAGCATTGCCAGGAGTAATTCCTGAGTGCAGAGCCAGGAGTAACTCCTGAGCATCTCCGGGTGTGACCCCAAAAAAAAAGCAAAAAAAAAAAAAAAGAAATAAGCTATGTGATTAATGCTTTTTTGATTATAGATGAGTTTAAGGGAGTGGGGCATTCATAAGATATTTTTCCTGTCTTTCATATTCATTATTTTGCCGTAATTTACTTCAAAGTGGTATTTATTTTATTATAATTTTTGAACAGATTTTTATCCTCTTTAAAATTTATATACATATTTTTGAGTATTTTGAAATATTTTTTGGACCTTATACCTTCAAATATGACAGCTACTCCAATGGGCATTCCATAATAAGAACTTTGTTAACTCTTTAGAAACTAGAAATTTTTCTGAATAGGGACAGTTGAATATGTTGAGAAATATCTTCAATATATAGTGCCGAAAAACAGAGGGCAGAAACCTACTCAGAAGTCGTTATTTGTGCATCAATTTGCAGTGGAATCAAGAGGTAATTGATTGGTCACTTGACACACCCACTGTAACCAGCTTACTAAAATTGTGCCTCCCTGGCGTCTTTTCCTATAAAAACTGCTTCATGTGAGCAAGTAGACAAGATGCCTACTTTGAAAACAGCCCACTATCTTTTACCCTGCAATTTTTCCCAATATAGCTTTTCTGTTGTTGTTCTCATGTCTTAGTATCTCTGAATACTGACGTTCAAACAACTGTGGAAAGGACCTTTTCATTTACACTGCCTTTCTTTCTTTGTTCCTGCTATCTGGACCTTCCAAATAAACATGAATTCAGCTGTTTCTCAGTTTCTTGGGCTTCCTTTGCATTCATTTTAATGTTTCTAATGAGTTTTATCTCACTACAGTGAAGTCTGGGATTTTATCCTGATCTATTTTCAATTCAACTCTTTTCTCTGTAAAAGTCTACAAATGCAACCAATTAAGACAATGATTTCATTCAGTCTATGAGATAAGGAGAACATTCTTAAAGAAAAACTCTTAGTAAAAAGGAAAGGAAACTGAGGGTAGTTTGGAGGAGAATTAACAAAAGCATAATCAGTGAAGCTTAGAAAAGCCACAGAAGTATAGAACTCTTCTTTATTTAAGTCATACAAATGGGATAAGGTTGACTTTGAAATAGGCAAAGTGTGGTGATTCTTTCCCTTACACCTTCTCTGAACACAAAGGTATAAGGAGATTTATAATCTCACTGATTCCAGGAACAGTGGCTTTAGAGAAAGTTAAATATTATCAACCAACCTTGTATCTAATCTGCATGTAGATTTCACTTATTAAGTTGCTAATTTCACTTATTTGACTCAGCTATTTAATGAATCTGTTTTTACTTATTGATAGATTCCATTTCCCTAGAGAAGCACATTTTCTTGAGCATTTTATCTTCTATAATCTCAAACTATCTGTAGAAAATCACCACTATCAATGTCATCTATAGCAATGTTTATATTTTTCAAAATTTTTCCCATCACATTATCTTTCGGTATGGTTCATCATGCTTTAATTGATTTTAGTAAGAAATTAAAAAGTTTTGTCATATGTGATCACTGCCAGAGAAGAATCTCTGTTCTGTCAGGCAGTTAATATTTATGGCAAAAAATATTCCTATCCATCAGTGGAAGCTCAAAGTAGCCTTGGAGACTGCATAGCTTGTATACTACATACCTTTCCTCTGTATCTGCTTTAATCTCATAGCCTTGAAAGTAGGCAGAAACCCCCTTTCCCAATCAGGGCAGGCCTACTCATGGAAAGTTACCAATTTAGGGCCTGAGTGTCCTTTTCAACTTGAAGTAACCTTTTTGTTATCTACAAAAGGCCCAGAACAAATTCCTGTTAGAGGTTATTAGACCCCCACCCAGAATCTACTATCTGGCCTGAATTGCCTGGATTGCATTGCTGCACGCACACATAGCCGTTGCTGACCCATGATCCCACGCGTGTATCTAGCCGTACCAAATATAAAAAGAAGTATTAAGAATGATCTGATTGGTGGGGAATGGTTACTTGGTACAAAGTGATTGACTGCCTGCGCGCAGACCTTGATGTAATATTTTAAATCTATTAGATGGTTATGCGCAGGTTTTTCTGTAGTGGTGGAAACTATCTCTTAAAAGATCCTCCCTGGAAGGGCTCGGGGCTCTTAGCCACTGACCGCTTGGGGTCATGCTATGGGCTCGAGTATACTCACTTATTAATAAAACCCTTGCTTTTGCATAGGACCCGGTCTCTCAGAGTTTTCCTTGGTAGGTGCGGCTCTCCGAGGCACCCCATCGGGTGGCCAACTCTTTCAGCCTTTATCCTCTGTCTTTTACAGGCTCATTTTTGTCCAGCTTTTCTCAACTCTCTTTCTTTGCAGGAAGCTAACTCTTAAAGCGTTACATCATCTGTCAACTTTATGATGCTATGAGTCAAATCATATCTAAATTATTTTTTTTTTGAAATTATTATTTATAGAAAGTTTCTACCCACCAGCATTACCGTAATAATCAGAAGAACCTATTTTAGTTCACTTAGGTTTGCTGCTTTTCTTGATTCAAAGCAAAATGTTTTGAGTTCATGAGACTGTGGCCTGCAAATTGCTTCTATTTAATGACAAATAATTCTGACTCCAAACGCTTTTTGTTCAAATATATTTATTAAGATTTCAAACAGTACTGATTCATAGACATAATCTGCATAGTAAAAATACTATAGTTTGTAAAATAAAACCAACTGAATTTAAAACAACAGAACATGTATTTTTGCAATTTTTAGTTATGTTCTTTGAGTTATTTCTGCTTCCACTCATGAGTAGAACTATCATGTGTTTTGAGTAATTTTAAAAAAAAGATCTGTTACTTGTTGATTTTGGATTTGTTTGCCTGACATATTGAATTTAGTATTCAGTTAGTGAGTGGCATATGGCATTTCTTGACTGAAATATGACAAATATGGTTTCTCTTGATGCACAGACCTTATTTGCAACCAATTTCATAAGTTGTCCAGGATGAGTGAATTCATGAATAAACTGTTCATGATTTATACATATATACATTTAATCATTGTCCCTTACCCCAAAGTATATAACTAAAATGGATAGCAAATATTTATGAGGATGAAAACTCTTTACAGAGGCTTAGATATAGAAGGAATATCTTGGCTTACTGTTTCATTGTGAATTTTTTTCTGTCTTAGTTAATGAAATATTATTCAACTTACAAATTGTTTCTCATGATGCTTTATAATAAGCTCAATTATTTCTCTTACTTGCAATGGAATCTGACATATTAAAAAATACCTAATAATGTGATATTAACCAAATTATTATTTTTTCAATCATATATACTGCCATTACAATTACAATTACATATACATTACATAAATATTACAACTACCATACTAGGGTTTAAATAAGCCTGTGTGCCTTATTTTTACTCTTAAGAACTAAATATACTTTTCTAATATCAAATATTTTCAAATATTTGATTTGAAAGAAATATAGTTTTCTAAAATCAAATATATATAAGCTCCCGATATGACATAATATAAAAACAAGTAGAGAGAAAAAGAAACAACAGAATATCATATATTATATTCCTACTGAATAAATAACCTAGCAAGATAAAAAGTGACAAAAATGAGTTCATAATCAGCCCAACACAGAAAATCATACTGACAGTTCACGAAGGGTCAATAACCAACAAGTGTTAAATGCCAGTTGACCTGGAAATGAACCCCGGACAAGCTGAACTTAAGAGAGGTATGAAAATTAGGTTAACATATCTCTCGAAATGAGCAGAAACTTTTCCAAAGAAGGAATTCAAATGGCCAAAAGGCATATGAAAAATGCACTTCATATTCATCATCAGGAGATGCAACTCAAAGCAACAATGAGATATCTCACAACACAGAGACTGGAACACATCCTAAAGAGCAAGAACATCCAGTGCTAGCGCAGATAGAGAGAGAAAGGGATGCTCATCCACTATTGGTGGGATACTGACTGGTCCGGGCTTTCTGGAAAAAAAATACAGACATTCCTCCAAAAACAGGAAATTGAGATCTCATTTGTTCCAGCAATACCACTCCTCGGAGTATACCCTGGGAGCTCAAAAACACACAGCAGTAACGCTCTCTGTACTTCTATGTCCATAGCAGCACTATTCCCAATAGCCAGAATATGGAAACAATCTGAGTGACTAAAACAAATGACTGGATAAAGAAACCTAGGTTCAATTACACTCAACTTGATCACTTTACATCCCATTATTTGTCGATTTGCTCCAGCAGGCACCGTTAAAGTTTCCATTTGACCCTATCATGTGCCAGTGTAGCCCAATGCCATCTGGTTGCTCCAGATATACAAGCGCCTCAAACCTTTTGTTCAGGGTTTTGACAAAGAATTCTGACCATCTGTAGGTGGGTGGCCACGTGATCTTTTGACTTCCCTTGGGATCCAGTCGGTAAAAGGTCTAGTCCAGCAGTTGTCTCCAAATCACATTACATGTCCAGGCCATCTGATTTCCGATGCCTTGGCAAGCGAGACAGCGTCCCTGACTCTCGATCTTCGACAGAAGTCGGGACTCTGGATTCCTTTTCTCACTTAAGTGAGGCATGATATTCCAAGCATAGGTCTTTTGATTCCTCTTTGGGTGACACGAATAGTCTTCTCATCCTGCTTTCGTAGGGGCCCAGGTATCTGAGGCGTATGTTAATGCAAGGAGAATGGTGGAGTCAAAGAAAAGTGCCTGGAGCTGGATGTTCTTTCTCCTTTTTGCTATTTCTTCGATGCTCTTGAAGAAGTTGGTCCACCCCATTCTCTTCCTACTGCACAGTTCAGGTGCTAGGTGGTTCATCATCTTGAGTTCTCGACCTAGGTACACATAACTGCTGCATTCAGAGATGTTTGTTCCATTGAGAGTGAATGGGGCCTCTGGAACTAGTTCATTTTTCATGAGCATAGTTTTGCCTGATTCAGCTGTAGACCTATCTTTTCACGTTCTAGGTTGAAATCAGCCAGCATTTGTGCCACTTGGCTAATGTTTGGTGTTATAAGAACAATGTCATCAGTGAAGCGGAGGTGGTGTAGTTGCCGACAGTCTATCTTCACTCCCATTTTTTCCCATTCTAATAGTTGCATAATGTTCTCGAGGGTGGCAATGAAAAGTTTCAGAGAAATGGTATCTCCCTGACAAACCCCTCTTTTGACATCAATGATCATTTCCTTGTAGAATGGTGAGATCCTGGTGGTGAATTCATAATACAAATCATGAAGGATCTGGATGTATTGGGTTTTAATGCCCACAATTACACAATGGAATAATAGGCAGCAGTTAGGAAAAATGTAGTAATAAAATTTGCCTATAAAATGATCACCACATATAGTATCATGCTGCGTGAAATTAGCCAGAAGGAAAAGGACGGGTATGGAATGACTGCAATCATTTGCAGGATATATAAATAGCATGAAACTAATATCCAAGGTCAGCAAAACATGGACCAAGAGATGTTTTCAATAGTTGGAAACTATCACAAGTATGTGGATATCAGAGGTTAGGTAGGATAGAGAAGGGACCAATGTGCTAACAATTGTTGGAAATGGTAAAGCCACACTAGAACTGAACATTGAACGTAGGCAAAGGGATATACATAACAACCCCCTAAATGTATGTATTTCAGCAACCATGCATAAGAGAAAGCAGAGGGAAAGAAAAAGAGAGAGAGAGAGAGAGAGAGAGGAGAGAGAGAGAAGAGTCTAAAATACCTGCCATATAGGCAGGCTGGTGGAGGGGGAGGGAATCTGGAGACATTTGTGGTGGAAAATGTTCACTGGTGGATGGATGGGTGCTGAAACACTGACTGAAACCCAGTCATGAAAATCTTTGCAATATATATCTCACTGTGGTACAATAAAACTTTTTTAAGAAAGAAAGGATCACTTTTGGTTCCAGAAAAAAGATGTGTGTCGGTGGCCTTCACCTGAAAAACTAAGCTCCTTATCTTGTGAAAGAGGTTATTAAAAACAAGCATGTGTTGATAATTTGAGATAAGCTTGAAATATGGAAAGGTAATTAAGAGTTGTAAAAATGAGTTTTGGAGCAAAATTTTTTAAGGATTGATTTAACTGATTGTTTTGTTGTTGCTAATGTTAAAATCAATGTGAAGACATGGACATTCTAGACATGGATAGTGATCTTTATAGATATTTTATGTTAAAGTGGGTACTTAAATATCAATTTTTCCCTGATTTTATAGTTTAAAGTCTATTTATTCCATGGGAAGAGGTTTGTCTCCCTTTATTTTGACTATGATGGTTTCCATTTAATCTGATTTGCATGGAGTGGTTAATGTTCTTCTTACTAGCACCTCATTGTCTCTAATTGCTTTATTATTTTTCTTTCCTTTCTGGCCTCCCATCAGTTTTCAGAAGACCTGGAGAATGTCCTCAGTGATACTCAGCCCAAGGCTCAGGTCAAGTAGTATTAGAAACCACAAGGACCATCCAGAGGTGCTCAGGATGTTGTTGCTCATATTGTTCTGAGGATCAAGCCAAGATCTCTGCATGACAATTATAAATCCCTGAGCTTTATAATCTTCTTGACCCCACATTAAACAATTTTGAGAATTGTATTGTAGTAATCTTTTGGGAGGAGGCAAAAATAAACACTAAAGTGTCTGGATTGTGCACATATAAAAAGTACAATAAACCTATGTGATTTTTATTGACAGATGCTGTACAGTTGTAAATGCATTGCTTCACACTTGGCCTACCTTTTTTTTTTTTTTTTTTTGCTTTTTTGGGTCACACCCGGCGATGCTCAGGGGTTACTCCTGGCTCTGCACTCAGGAATTACTCCTGGCGGTGCTCAGGGGACCATATGGGATGCCGGGATTGAACCCAGGCCGGCAGAGGCCGGCCGTGGGCAAGGCAAATGCCTTACCCGCTGGGCTATCGCTCCCGGCCCCATGGCCTACCCTTTTTAATCCACAACACAATGTATAGTTTCTTGTATAGGTTATTATTTTTTTTTTTAATTTTTGGGCCGCACCTGGAAATGCTCAGGGGTTACTGCATTCAGACACTGCATTCAAGAATTACTCCTGATGAGCTTGGGAGAGGTGTTCAATACCGAGTGCCAAAGCATGTAGACCACATGCAAGGGAAGCACTCTACCAGCTGTACTATCTCTCCATTTCCGGACTTCTGAATAAGCAGGAGTGACCCCTCAGATGGACCCAGGAGAAATATGGGTGTGATCTAAGATGAGTGATGAATAATAAATTTTTTATAAGTTTGTAAAAGCAGAAGCTTAGTAACTTGTGGCAATGAGTCTGCATGACATTAGAGTGGAATGAACAAAATGTTGACTATATTATTTTCGACTATGAGTTCCCTAAGCAGAAATTTGTGATTCAATAAATAATTTGAAGGACTAAGAACAGTTTTAGCACTATGTTGGTATTACTGAAACATAGATCTCAGGAGAAACTACAGAATTAAAATCTGAGCCTTCCTTTGCAAAATTAAATAAGACGACATGAAATGATTTAGTGTGTTTGAACATCTAGAATAAATTAATTAGCCATTTATACATATTTATGAATATTTTCATCTATATAAACTATATTTATTGATATATTCAAGGGAATTTTATTTTCCCAAACAGTAGGAAATATATATATATGTATATATACATATATACATATATTAGAGTAATTCAGAATCATTAAAATATCCATGGTATCTATTCTTTTTAAGTAGAACATGGAGGAATCCTCTCTGAAGGTTTGTGTAGGGATAAAAGCTACTGCAGTTCATGTATTTTGCTGCTGAACTGTTGGCTTACCTTGATTCCATGGTGACATTTCAGACAACAGCCAAGTATGAAATTTCTAAAATTGGTGCAGTTACTGATACAATACTCTATACACTCTAAAAAATTGCAATGTTAAAGAATCTTCTGTTTGTTTCTTCTGCTTTGTGGGTCACATTCAGTGATGTTCAGGGGTTATTCCCTGCCTCTACACTCAGGAATTACATCCGCCAGTGCTCAGGGCACTATATGGATGCCAATGATCAAACCTGTTTAATCATATTCAATGCAAATGCCCTGCACACTGTACTATTGCTCTGGCCCCAGTAAATATTTTTTTTATAAACACAATTAATTTTTAAGTCGAAATGATGTCAAATTTTCACATTTTATATAGAAATCTTATTTCCAACTGATTTATCTAAATTAAATTACGTAAGTTATTTTGACGTTGTGTATGTCATAAATTAGACAATTGTCTAAGAATAAGTAAGTCAGGAAATATCAATATATGGTTTAAATATGACAGCAACTTAAAGACATATTGTGAGTTAACACACCTGGAACTTAAATGTAATTTTGGGAATAAAAGACCAAGTGTTAGTTCTCCTTTGAATCCTTTTATCAAAAGCAATAAAATAAGGAAAGAAGAACATCAATACAATTTTAAAATAAATTTTCATTTTGGTTTTAGTTAGTCATAAAATGCAAAAGAGGGAAGGCAATGTGTAAGAAGTTGCTGCATTGGTATACTACTGCCTTTTTGAGGCTATAATTATGCAATGGAGTCAGTGCCCCAGAAGATAGAGTCATGGAGTATTCTCAGTCTCCTATTTGTCACAGGCCCTGAACTCCTGCCAGTCTCAATATGACAGATACCAAGGTGCATACAATACCATTTGATCCGCAAGACAAAAGAATTTGGTTTCTTCCATTTCAGTTTTCAGGCAACTGAGGTTCTCAGGCAAGATGTGATTGTATTCTTTGCAGGAAAAGGACAAGCTTTCACCTGAACCTATCAGATTTATTCATTTATTTTTTCAGAAATAAATTTCAGGAAGAGACAAAATAGTAAAGCAGAAAAGTTTTACTTGAAATATACAAGAAAGGAGAGAAAAATAAGAAACCCAAGTTGGGATGTGTGGGGGTAATTCCAGAGTGGAGTTCTTTAAGTGAAAAGATGTTAAATTACGTCTCTAAGGAGGAGTGCAGGCCACTTTAAAGTGGAGCACCAAAGTGCCTTGGGACATTGATTAGATAGGACTTTCAAGCTTTGCAACTGATTAGATAGGCCCTTCCAAGAGGACTGGAGTCACAAGGTGGTCTATATCTGAAGCTTTGGGCAATCTTTTTGCTTTGGGCACATTTTCTGGAAGTATTGTAATACCATGTCAATGTGTGGAGTGGATGGAACAAGTTCCTATTCTATTCCTAGCTCCAAAGCTACATTTAGTACATATTGGCCTCAGATAGAGTGCATAGCCTATATTAAACTGGTAAGAATAGATACTACAGTTGACCTATGACAAAAGCATGGTGTTATATTAAAATTCTAAAAAATAAAAAGAACAATGAAATCATCACATTTTGCTCAAAAGGTAACTCATAATGGCTTAAAAATCTTACATTCATATTAGATCACTTGATCACTTGATCACTTGAATCTCATTATTCATCCATTTGGTCGAGCAGGTGCCAGTAACATTTCCATTGGACCCTGTCACGTGCCAATGTACCCCAATGGCATCTGGTTGATTCAGGAATATGAAGAGCCTCAAACTGTTCCTTCAGGGTCTTTACAAGGAAGTCTGACCATCTTGGAGGTGGGCGGCCACGTGATCTTTTGACATCCCGTGGGATCTATTTAGTAACGGCTCTATTCCAGTGGTCGTCTCCAAATGGCTTTACATGTCCAGCCCATCTGATTTTCGGTGCCTTGGCAAACAAGACAGGGTCCCTGATTCTGGAATAGCGACGGAGGTCAGAACTCCGGATTCCTTCTCTCACTTGAGTGAGGCGTGATATTCCAAGCATAGCTCTTTTGATTCCCCGGAGAAAATAACATTCTCATGCTGCTTTCATAGGGCCCAGGTCTCTGAGGCATATGTTAATGCAGGGAGAATGGTGGAGTCAAAGAATGTGCCCAGAGCCAGAGGTTCTTTGTCCTTTTTAGCTATTTCCTCGATGCCTTTGAAGGCATTCCATGCCGCTCTCTTCCTCCTGTGCAGCTCAGGTTTTAGGTCGTTCATCATGTTGACTTCACCTAGGTACACATAACTGCTGCATTCAGAGATGTCTGTTCCATTGAGAGTGAATGGGGCCTCTGGAACTAGTTCATTTTTCATAAGCATAGTTTTATTTAGATTCAGCTGGCAAGCTGTCCAATGCGTGTTTGGTATGTCAAAACCAGTAACAAAAATGCCATATTAGATACGAACACAAAATACATGTTAGCAAACATAAAAATAGTACTCCATCAGGGCAGAGGTGATAGCACAGAGGGTAGGGCAATTGCCTGCCTGCAACCAAACCGGGTTCCATCCCCAGCATCCCAGTGGTCCCCCACTCAGTGCCAGAAGTAATTCCTGAGTGCATATCCAGGAGTAACCCCTGAGCATCGCTGGGTGTGACCCAAAAAGCAGAAACTATATATATATAATAGGAAAGAACTCCATAGTGGTGGATTTAGAGTGCTATTTATTCAGCTATTTGATGCCACTGACAAGGAAAATGAAAGAAGAAATTAACTTCAAGCTGCTAAGAATGGCTTTTATCACATCAAGTGCTATCAGTGGAAAAGTAAATTAGAAGGTTCCCCTGTTTAACAAAAGGTGCACCTTCTAATGAAAACAGTATAAGGCTTCTCAAAAGTATTAATATAGTCTACCATATGACCTAACAATTACAGTTCAATGAAGACTTCTCAAAAAAATAAAATAATCTGCCATATGACCTAACAATATTCAAATGAATATATAACATGAGGGGCTGGAGCAATAGTCTAGTGGGTAGGGCGTTTGCCTTGCATGTAGCCAACATGGGTTTGATCCCTGGTATCCTATATAGTCGCAGTGCCCAGAGTAATTTTTGAGTGCAAAGCCAGGAGTAACCCTGAGCGTCGCTGGGTGTGACCAAAAAAAAAAAAAAAAAAAAAATATATAAAATATATATATATAAACATGAATTTGGAAAGCTACTTGCACACTTATGTTCATTAAATCATTGTTTACAAGAACAAACCTCAGGAAAACCCAAGTCAAATAACAGAAAAATGTGTAAAAAATATTATTGTGATGCATGTTTGTACAGAAACATATATACAAAGCTAATATGCATATATGTATATATCCCTATGTAGAATATTTGCATATTATTAATGCACATGTATAAAATGCACATGTATAGGACATATATGTATATCCATATTTATCTATATATTTATATATCTATATATACAACTTTATTATTTAGGCTTCTATTCATGTATTATATATATGCATGCATGACAAAATTCTAATCAACTTTCAGGAAAAAACGACTTGCATTTTTGCTGAATGTTGGGTGAACTATCTGGTGTAATGCTAAGAAAACTGTATCAGAAGAGAGAGACAAATAGTATATAATGTTAGTTATATGTAGATATATAGCATATTAAGAAAAAGTCAAAGGAACAAATAAGTACAATGAAAAACAACCCTACTACCTCAGGCTATATGTGATGTTAGCAATATTGATGGTATAGACAGCAAGTGTTGAAGGACTGTGCCAAAAGGGATTTCAAACTTTGGATAAAATACGGCACCATAGAATTCAAAAATATATTTAAATTTGCATTCTTATAAACCGGTTGCCTCAGTAAAATGTACAAATAATAGGTAGCCTCTTATACATAATTATATATTTATATTTATGGTACTATTTTATTTTCTGTTTAGGCAATGAGGTGAAATTATGTGGAACTGCATTACATAAATATGTCAATTAGAAATTCATAAATATGAGCATCTGATAAATTTATATGACATATATGATTTTACATATACATGGTATATAATATCATCGTTATACGAGTTCACAAAGTTTTACTATGAGTCTCAGCTGATTGATAAGTCAGGAGCTTTTTCTATCAGGTACATATCACCAAGGATTGGACAACCTAAAATGGAGAAGATGAAACTGCCAAACTGCATCAAACAAAAATTACAATATATTTTATTCATCCTTCCTGATTTTTCCTAACCTAACTACTAGTGTTCATTTATTAAGACTCTTTATCAGTATTATTTAAGTTGAACAAATAACTCCCTTTTGGTTAAAAAAATTCATCTTGAAGTTGCCTACTTGGCACATCTATTTATATTTGTGTCAAGTACATTATTTTTTCTATGGAATTTAATGGATCTCATTTTTGTTGCTGTTATTGTTGTGTATTTTTTATTTTTTACACTATACACTGTGTAAAAATCTGAACTCACAGACATGGGGCAGAGCTGCTACTGGCTTTCCCTGTACCCAGCTGCTCATGAGGCACCGGGAGGGTTGACAGTTTCTAGCCCTGGCCTGCCACTCCAGCAGAGCCTCACAACAAAAAGGGCCCCTCCATGAGGGGCTTCCATCTTCCACATCCGGACTTCCCCTCATCAGAACTTCACCCAGCAGACCAGCCTATCACAGCCCGGCTCGTGCCACCGTGGCAGCATGGCTCATCAATAAATGCTGGATTTTTAGATGACTATAAAAGTATGCTACCTTTCATCCCCAAAAAAGCTGAATACACTTTCTTCTCCAGTGCACATGGAACATACTCCAAAATAGATCACATGCTGAGCCATAAATCATACCTCCATAAAATCAAGAAGATAGAAATTGTGCCAACTACTTTTTCAGACCATGATGCACTGAAAATAGAAGTTAATTGTACACAAAAACGGAGACCAATACCAAGTACCTGGAAACTAAGCAGCTCACTGCTGAACAACAATTTTTTTATGAAAGCAAGTCATAAAAGAAATCAAAGAGGAAATCCAAAGATTCCTGGAAACAAATGAGACTGAAGACACGAATTACCAGAACTTGTGGGATACAGCGAAAGCAGTGTTAAGAGGCAAGTTCATAGCTCTTCAAGCATTCATCAGAAAAGAAGAAAAGGCCATTATAAACAGTCTGACTTCACAACTTAAGATCTTAGAGAGTGATCAACAAAAAGGAGCCCAACCCAAGCAGAAAGAAAGAAATAATAAAACTTAGAGCAGAAATCAATGAGAAGGAAATGTCAAAAAACAATCCAGAAGATCAACGAAACCAAAAGCTGGTTCTTTGAAAAGGTAAACAAGATTGACAAACCACTTGCAAGACTTGTAAGAAAAGGAAAAAGAGAGAACCCAAATAAACAGAATCAGAAATGAAAATGGGGACATCACAACAGAAAGCACAGAAATTCAAAAGATCATCAGAGATTACTATGAAAGCCTGTACGCCACAAAACAAGAAAACCTAGAATAAATGGACAAATTCCTGAATTCCTATAGCTTACAAAGTCTGCAACAAGAAGATTTGGAATACCTCAACAAACCTTTTTCTATCGAGGAAATAGAATTGGTAATCAAAAGTCTCCCCCAAACACAAAAGCCCAGATCCAGATGGATTCACCAGTGAATTCTACAAAACCTTTAAAGAGGACCTACTCCCAATTCTTTTTAAGCTCTTCCAGCAAATTGAAGAAACAGAAACACTCCCAAATACCTTTTATGAGGCACATATCACCCTGATACCCAAAGCAGACAAAGATGCCACAAAAAGGAAAACTACAGACCAATCTCCCTGATGAATACAGATGCTAAGATCTTCAACAAAATACTAGCAAATAGAATCCAAAAAGTCATCAAAAAGATTGTACACCATGACCAAGTGGGATTCATCCCGGAATGCAAGGATGGTTCAACATCCGCAAGTCAATCAACATAATACATCATATCAACAAAAAGAAAAATAAAAAACCATATGATCATATCAATAGATGCAGAGAAGGCATTTGACAAGATTCAACACCCGTTCATGATGAAAGCTCTCCGGTAAAATGGGGATTGGAAGGAACCTTCCTCAAGATAATCCAGGCCATCTACTACAAGCCCACAGCGAGCATCATTCTCGATGGGGAAAAACAGAAAGCCTTCCCCTTAAGATCAGGGACAAGACAAGGCTGCCCACTCTCACCACTTCTATTCAATATAGTACTGGAAGTACTTGCTATAGCAATCAGGGAAGAAAAAATATATTAAGGGCATCCAGATAGGAAGAGAAGAAGCCAAGTTATCACAATTTGCAGATGACATGATATTATACCTGGAAAACCCGAAACTTTCTACCAAGATGCTCCTAGAAATCATACATTCCGGTAGCAGAGTAGCAGGGTACAAAATCAATACCCAAAACTCAATGGCCTTCCTATATGCAAACAGCGAAAGAGAAAAAGGGACATTAAAGAAACTATCCGATTCACAATTGCGCTGCAGAAAATCAAATACCTAGGAATCAGTTTGACAAAGAATGTAAAGGATGTCTACAAAGAAAACTACAAAACCTTACTTCAGGAAATAAAAGAAGACCTGAGGAAATGGAGACATATTCCCTGCTCATGGATTGGAAGGATTAACATTATCAAAATGGTAATACTCCCTAGAGCTTTATACAGATTCAATGCAGTCCCTATAAAGATACCCATGATGTTCTTCAAAGAAATTGAACAAACACTCCTGAAATTTGTATGGAATAATAAAACCCCACGAATAGCTAAAGCAATCCTTGGGAAAAAGAAGATGGGAGGCATCACTTTCCCCAACCTCAAGCTCTACTACAGAGCAGTTGTAATTAAGACAGTGTGGTATTGGTATAGAGACAGACCCATAGACCTATGGAATAGAACTGAGTATCCTGAAACACATTCTCAAATATACAACCACTTAATCTTCGATAATGTAGCAAAAAATATTAAGTGGAGCAAAGAAAGCCTCTTCAACAAATGGTGCTGGGAAAACTGGGCAGCTATATGTAAAAAAATGAACTTATACCTCCTTCTAACACCATGCACAAAAGTTAGATCAAAATAGATTCTACATCTCAACATCAGACATGAATCTATAAGGTACATCGAAGAAAATATAGGAGAAATGCTCTACGACATCGAAACTAAAAAGTATCTTTGAAGACGACACACCACTTACCAAGCAAATGGAAGCAAAGATAAACAAATGGGATTATATAAAACTTAAAAAGCTTCTGCACCTCAAAAGAAATGGTGACCAAGATTCAAAGACAATCCACAGAGTGGGAAAGGATATTCACCCAATACCCATCTGACAAGGGGTTAATATCCAGAATATATCAGGCACTGGTAGCCCTTCACAAGAAAAAAACAGCCAACCCCATCAAAAAATGGGGAGAAGAAATGAACAGAAGCTTCCAAAAAGAAGAAATTCAAATGGCCAAAAGGCATATGAAAAAGTGCTCATCATCTTTAATCATCAGGAGATGCAAATAAAAACAACAATGAGGTAACATCTCACACCACAGAGACTGGCACTCATCCAAAACAGCAAGAACAACAGGTGCTGGCGTGGATGTGAGGAAAAAGGGACTCGATCCACTGTTGTTGGGAGTGCCAACTGGTCCAGCCCTTGTGGGAAAACCATATAGGCATTCCTCTGAAAACTAGATATTGAGCTCCCATTTGATCCAGCAATAGCACTCCTGGGAGTATACCCGAGAGACTGGAAAACACATAGCAGAAACACTATTTGTACTTTTTTTATTCATCTCTGCGCTATTCACTATAGCTAGAATCTGGAAACAACCTAAATGCCCGAGAACAGAGGACTGGCTAAAGAAACTGTGGTTCATCTACACTATGGAATACTATGCGGCTGTCAGAAAAGATTGAAATTATGAAATTTACCTGCAAATGGATGGACATGCAGACTATCATGCTGAGTGAAATTAGTCAGAAGGAAAAGGACAGATATAGAATGACTGCATTCATTAATAGGACATAAATAGAATCCAGTGTTTTACTAAATGTGGGAAATGGTAATGGCAGATTAAAACTCACCATTGAATAACACAAAGAGACTTAAGTGATAAGCTCTAAATATCTGCAGGGCTAGCCACAATGTGTAAAATAAGAGGGAGAGACATGTAGAGACAGAGAGAGACAGAGAGAGAAAAGAGTGGAAGCGGGGTTGTCTGCTATTAAGGCAGCATGGGGGGGGGAGTGGGAGGGGTGGGGTACATTGGTGGTGGGAAATGGGGCACTG
>JAJIBD010023718.1:0-260037 GCA_021461705.1 Cryptotis parvus | reverse complement strand
TAAAGATACCCATGACATTCTTCAAAGAAATTGAACAAACACTTCTGAAATTTGTATGGAATAATAAGCCCCACGAATAGCTAAAGCAGTTCTTGGGGGAAAAGAAGATGGGGGTTATCACTTTCCCCAACTTCAAGCTCTACTACAGAGCAGTTGTAATTAAGACAGTGTGGTATTGGTATAGAGACAGACCTGTAGACCTATGGAATAGAACTGAATATCCTGAAATACACTCTCAAATATACAACCACTTAATCTTCGATAAAGAAGCAAAAAATATTAAGTGGAGCAAAGAAAGCCTCTTCAACAAATGGTGCTGGGAAACTGGGCAGCTACGTGTAAAAAACTGAACTTAGACCTCCTTCTAACGCCATGCACAAAAGTCAGATCAAAATGGATTATATATCTCAACATCAGACATGATCTATAAGGTACATCGAAGAAAACATAGGAGAAATGCTTTATGACATCGAAACTAAAAAGTATCTTTAAAGACGACACACCACTGACCAAGTAAATGGAAGCAAAGATAAATGGGATTATATAAAATTGAAAAGCATCTGCACCTCAAAAGAAACAGTGACCAAGATACAAAGACAATCCACAGAGTGGGGAAAGGATATTCACCCAATATCTATCTGACAAGGGGTTAATATCCAAGATATATCAGGCACTGGTAGCCCTTCACAAGAAAAAAAAAAGCCAACCCCATCAAAAAATGGGGAGAAGAAATAAACAGAAGCTTCTAAAAAGAAGAAATTCGAATGGCCAAAAGGCATATAAAAAAGTGCTCTTCATCTTTAATCATCAGGGATATGCAAATCAAAACAACAATGTGGTACCATCTCACACCACAGAGACTGACACACATCTAAAACAGCAAGAACAACCCGTGCTGGCGTGGATGCGGGAAAAAGGGACTCTCATCCACTTTTGGTGGGAGTGCTGACTGGTCCATCCCTTTTGGAGAACAATATGGGCATTCCTCCGAAAACTAGATATTGAGCTCCCATTTGATCCAGCAATAGCACTCCTGGGAATATACCGGGAGACGGAAAAACACATAGCAGAAACACTATCTGTACTTCTTTATTCATCTCTGTGCTATTCACAAGGAGCTAGAATCTGGAAACAACCTAAATGCCCGAGAACAGAGGACTGGCTAAAGAAACTGTAGTACATCTACACTATGGAATACTATGCAGCTGTCAGAAAAGACAAAATTATGAAATTTACTTGCAAATGGATGGACATGGAGACTATCAAGCTGAGTGAAATTAGTCAGAAGGAAAAGAACAGATATAGAATGACTGCATTCATTAATAGGATATAAATAGATACCAGTGTTTTACTAAGTGTGGGAAATGGTAATGGCAGATTAAAACTCACCATTGAATATACACAAAGAGACTTAAGTGATAAACTCTAAATATCTGCATGGCTATATCTGCACGACCCCCACACTCCACGAGCGGCCTCTATTTTCCACATTCGGACTTCTCTCGTCAGAACTCCACCCAGCAGACCAGCCTATCACAGCCTGGGTTGCGTGGCCGCTGCGGCCATGCAGTTCATCAATAAATGGACTACAAGAGTATGCTATTTGCACGGCAGAGCCTGGCAAGCTACCCGTGTTGTATTTGATATGCCAAATACCAGTAACAGTTATAGACCTCATTCCGGAATGGATTGAGGCTGTTTATGTTCCTGGAGCAAGCAGATGCCCTTGGACTCTACTAGCATGAGACAGGACATATGGAGATGTTACTGGGGCCCGCTCGAGCAAATCGATGATGAACGGAAAGACAGTGATACAGTCATACAGTGATCTGCAGGGCTAGCCACAATGTGTAAAAGAAGAGGGAGAGAGATGCAGAGACAGAGAGAAAGAGAGAGGAAATGGTGCTACCTGCTATTGAGACAGCCTGTGGGTGGGTGGGTGGGAGGGTGGGGGTACATTGGTGGTGAAAATGGGGCACTGGTGGAGGGATGGGTGCTGGAATGCTGTATTAACAAGAACCAATTATGAACACCTTTGTAATTGTATGTCTCACAGTGGTATAATAAAAAAATTTAAAAAAAAAAAAAAAAAATGTTTTCACCAAATAGGGGATGGCTTTGTCGTCATTGTTCTTCTGGTTATTTTCCAACACTTTGGGATGCGGGTCCATTGTCCTCTTGCTTTGCTTCTAGTGAAAAATTCACTTCATTTTCTCATAGCAGTCCTGTATGCACTGGGACTTTTATTGCCTCTGATAGCTTAAAAAATGTATTTTCTTCAGTTTTCAAAAAGTTTAACTATCATATAACTAAATGTAGTTTTCAGTGTATTTATTGGCCCTGTGTAAATCTTTTTTTTGGTTTCACATTTTGTTGTCATTGGCGAACCCTTAATATTTTTAATATTTTTTATTATACCACCGTCCGATACACAATTACAAAAATATTCATGATTGGGTTTCAGTCATGCATTATTCCAACACTTGCCTCTCCACCAGTTCCCTATTCCCACAACCAATGTCCCCTGATTTCCTTCCCCTCTCCCGCCTGCCTCTATAGCAGGTGCTTTTCCTTTCTTCTCTCTCTCTTCCTCTATCTCTCCCCTCTCTCTCTCTCTCTCTTTCTTCTCTTTCACATTTTGGCTTGCCCTACAGACATTTAGAGAGTATCATGTAAATCCCTTTGTGTACATTCAACACTTAGCTCTAGTCTGGCATTTAATATTTCCCACGATTAATATTTCCCACTGGTATATATTTATATCCCATTAATCAAAGCATTCATTCTCTATCTGTCCTTTTCCTTCTGACTAATTTCACTCAGCATAATAGTATCCATGTCCATCCATTTGCAGGCAAATGTCATGACTTCATCTTTTCTGACAGCTGCATAGTATTCTACTTTGTAGATGTACCATAGTTTCTTTAGCCAGTCTTCTGTTCTTGGACACTTGGGTTGTTTCCAGATTCTAGCTATCCTGATTAGAGCTGCGATGAATATAGAAGTGCATGTAGTATTTCTGCTGTATGTGTTGAGGTCTCCGGGGTATATTTCGAGGAGTGGTATTGCTGGGTCAAATGGTAGCTCAATATCTAGTTTTTGGAGGAATGTCCATATTGTTTTCCAAACGAGTTGGACCAGTTGAGAATGACTGTGGACTTGTAGTAGATGGCTTTGACTATATTGAAGGTTCCTTAAATTCCCACATTATGGAGAGTTTTTATCATGAGTGGGTGTTGAATCTTGTCAAATGCTTTCTTTGCATCTATTGATATAATCATATGGTTTTTATTTTTCCTCTTTTTGATGTGATGTTTTATGTTGATTGACTTGCAGATGTTCAACCATCCTTCTAGTCCCAGGATGAACCCTACTTGGTCATGGTGTATAATCTTTTTGATGACTCTTTGGATTCAATTTGCTAGTATTTTGTTGAAGAGCTTAGCATCTGTGTTCATCAGGGAGATTGGTCTGTAGTTTTCCTTTTCGTGACGTCTCTGTCTGATATGGGTGCCAGGGTGATAAGTGCCTTGAAGAAGCTATTTGGGAGTGTTTCTGTTTCTTCAATTTCCTGGAAGAGTTTGAAAGCGACTGCAGGATGCCGTCTTTAAAGATTTGATAGAGTTCACTGGTGAGTCTGTCTGGACCTGGGCTTTTTGTTTGGGCAGACTTTTTTTTTTTTTTTTTTGCTTTTAGGGTCACACCCGGCAATGCTCAAAGGTTACTCCTGGCTCTTTCCTCAGGAATTGCTCCTGGCGGTGCTCAGGGAACCATATGGGATGGTGGGAATCGAACCCAAGTTAGCCACGTGCAAGGCAAACACCCGAGCCGCTGTGCTATTGCTCCAGCCCCAGACTTTTGATTACTGATTCAATCTCCTCGATGATGATAGGTTTGTTCAGGTATTCCAGATCTTCTTGTTGTAGTCTTCAGAGGCTATAGGAATTCAGGAATTTGTCCATTTCTTCTAGGTTCTTTTGTTTCAGGGCATAGAGGATCTCAAAGTAATCTCTGATGATCTTTTGAAAATCTGTGTTTTCTGTTGTGATATCCCCCTTTCCCCCTTTCCATTTCTGATTCTATTTACTTGCGTTCTCTCTATACCTGTCCTCGTGTCTTGCAAGAGGTTTGTCAATCTTGTTTATTTTTTCAAAGAACCAGCTCTTGGTTTTGTTGATCTTTTGGATTTTTATTTTTATTCCATCTCATTGATTTCCTCTCTAAGTTTTATGATTTCATTCTTCCTGCCTGGTTTGGGCTTCTTTAGCTGGTTGCTTTCTAAGATCTTAAGCTGTGAATTCAGACTGTTTATGATCGCCCTTTCTTCTTTTCTGATGAATGCTTGCAGAGCTATGACCTTTTCCTCTTTTTTTTTTTAATTTTTTATTTTTACAATTACAAAGATATACAATTAAAAGTCATATTGGGTTTGGTCATACAGTGTAGCAGCACCCATCCACCACCAGTGCCATCTCCCACCAACGTCCCGGTCCCTCCCCCTCCCCCAGCCCTCCTCCATGGGTTCTTTATTTCTTTCCATTTCTCTATCTTTTCTCTTCCTCTCCAGACTATGGATTACAGAACATACATCAAAGGGTTGTCTTGTACTTTTCCTCTTAACACTGCTTTCGCTGTATCCCACATGTTATGATAGTTCGTGTCTTCAGTCTCATTTGTTTCCAGGAAATTTTGGGGGGGATCCTCTTTTTTATAATGTGCTGGTTGTTCAGCAGTGAGTCGTTTAGTTTCCAGGTGTTGATATGACTCTCCATTTTTGTGTGTGATTAACTTCTATTTTCAGTGCCTCATGGTCTGAAAAAAATAGTTGACACAATTTCTATCTTCTTGATTTAATGGAGGTATGATTTGTGGCTCAGAATGTGATCTGTCTTGGAGTATGTTCCATGTGTGCATGAGAAAAATGTGTACCCGGCTTTTGGGAGATGAAATGCCCTGTATATTTAGATCTCTTTCTTCCATTTCTTACGTTAGGACCAGTATTTCCTTGGTGAGTTTCCACCTTGTCAATCTATCAAGAGTTGATAGAGCAGTGTTAAAGTCTCCCACTACAATTGTGTTGCTGTAAATATCTTTGTATTCTATTAGCAGTTGTTTTAGATATTTTGCTGTCAGCAGAATGTTGGGTTCAATTTTTGATCCATTTGCCACTCTGTGTCTCTTAACTGGTGCAGTTAGACCATTGACATTGAGAAAGTTTATTGTCATGAGATTTTGTGCCATCTTTCTGTATAAGTTTGTTGATTTTTTGGGTTTTGTCTCATCTTAGAGTAGCTCTCTCAGCCCTTCTTTAATGGTTGGTTTTGAGTCTACAAAGTTCCTAAGCTGTTGTTTGTCCATGAAGATGTGTATCTGTCCTTGAAATCTGAATGAGAGTCTAGCTAGATAAAGAATTCTTTGTGAGGCATTCATTTCATTGAGTTGTTTCACTGTATCCCACCATTGAGTTTGAGCTCTGAGGGTCTCTTCTGATAGGTCTGCTGAAAGTCAAATGGATGCTCCTATGTATAAAATTTCCTTCTTTGATCTTGCTTACTGAAGAATTGTTTCTCGATTTATGGCATTCATTTTTCTGACAAGGATATGTCTCAGAGTCTTTTTATTAGGATTTTTTGCTGGTACCCTTCAGACTTCTTAGATCTGGATGCCTGTGTCCTTTAACTCTAGGCACTTTTCTGCAAAGATTTTTTTAACTGTACCAATTTCCTTGGGGTTGCCTTCCTGTTCTTCTGGGATGCCGATGATTCTTATGTTGTTACTCTTGCAATCATCCCAAAATTCTGTTTCACTGCTGATCCGTTTTTTTTGGTCTTTTTTCATCTGTTGCATTTCTCTGAGTGCTTTCTGAAGCTCATTCTCATTCTCACTGATTCTGTCTTCTGCTGCTGTCATCCTGCTGTCAAGAGCACCATTTGCATTTTTCATTTCATCTACTGAGTTTTTTATTGATATTTTTGTTTGTAGTACTCTCATTTCCTCCCGTAATTTATTGACTGCCCTTTCCACTGCTTCATTTATGTCCTCTGTATTTTATTGAATATCCGTTCCATTTTTTCATTGAGCTCATTAAACATCCTTACCATTTCCTCTCTGAATTCTTTGTCAGAAAGATTATAAATGTGGGAATTCCTAGTTGATTCCAAAAAAAATAGAGCTTTGGGGCTCTTTTCTTCTTTCATCCTTTAAGGAGGGGAATCTGCGTTGTTTCCCATAATGCTGTCTGGAGGGCTAATCTTCTGGAGCTTTGCTCCTCTCTCACTGCCCGATAGCTCTCTGTAAATGTCAGTTTTTTTTTTTTTTTTTTTGCTTTAGGAGTATGTCATGCTGTCAATGAGGTTCAAGTAGTTAGTCTGCTATTATGAGATCCAGTAACATAGTCCAAAGTGTTGGTTCAATGCAATATTGGAAAGGAGGATTAATTTGCAGTGCATGAGTGTTTCCTGAATCCTAAGAGCCACATGTGTGGTTCCCTTTGTTGAGATACACCTGTGCCGTGAAGCCCTGCCCCCATGGGTCCTACCTGGACAGGCGGGCCGCCAGGGGTGGGACCAAGGTCTCTGGTGCAGTCTCTGGGTGCTTGCTTAGAATGCTGGTTACTGTAGTCCCTGGGTTCTCTCCCTGAATCCTAAAAGCTGTGTGTGCAGTTCCCTTTCATTGGTGCACCTGGATTCACATTTTTAAAATAAAAAATTGGAAATATCTGTTTAATTCGTCTTCAAATGTTTGTTCCATCCTTTTGTTTATCTCTGGGAATCTCCTTCCCCAGGATATCTAAATGCTTTTATGAAAGACTACTTATTACGATCTCAGAGATTATTAATGCTTTATCATTCCCAGTTCATGGCCGGGGAAGCGCGGCCGGCTCAGTGGGCCCCATGGAGCGTACCACGGCTCCAGTCCGCAGCATGCTCACTCGGCGCCTTCCTGCACCGCCCTGCGAAGCAGCCATTAAAGCTGTTAAAGCCAAGGCTGAGCTCCGAGCCCCGGGGCCAAAGGCTGGGCAGTGCCTAGGCAGTGAAGCCTGGCCGCAACGTGGAGCACGTGCGCTGCGTTCTACACCGCCAGGCGCGCCAGGGGCCCCCACGCTGAGCCCACCCACCACTGCCCGCCACCCGCCGCAGAAGCCTCGCTAGCGGCGGAGCCTGCTCAGCGCAGGCCCATGGGGGCAGAGCTGCTGGCTGGCTCCCTGTGCCCAGCCGCTCATGAGGCGCCCGGGGGATGGCAGGTTCTAGCCCTGGCCTGCCACCCCAGCAGAGCCTCACAACAAGCCAGATGCCCCCCCCATTCCATGAGGGCCTCCATTTTCCACACCCAGACTTCCCCCTCGTCAGAACTCCACCCAGCAGACCAGCCTATCACAGCCTGGCTCGTGCGGCCGCTAGCGGCACCCCGCAGTTCATCAATAAATGCTGGATTTTGAGATGACTACAAGAGTATGCTACCCGTACTCCAGAGCCTGGCAAGCTATCCGTGTTGTATTTGATATGCCACATACCAGTAACAATTATAGACCTTATTACCATGACCTGATGGAATGGTTTGAGGCGCTTTATGTTCCTGGAGCAAGTAGGTGCCCTTGGGCTACACTAGCATAAGACAGGTCATATGGAGATGTTACTGGTGCCCACTCGAGCAAATCGATGATTAACGGGAAGACAGTGATGCAGTGATATCATTTCCAGACACATGCCATTTTACCACCAACCTGAGCATCAGGTTTGAACCTGCATCAAACCCGGCAATGCTCAAGGGTTATTCCTGTATCTGCACTCAGGAATTAGTGCTGGCAGTGCTTGGGGGTCATGTGGGATGCCCGGGATCTCACACCGGGTTGGCCGTATGCAAGGCAAATGCCTGCCCCATTGAACTATAAGCTCCAACCCCTACCATTTTATTTATTTTTAAGCTCTTTTTCCTCTTTTCAACTTGGATAATTTCTATTAAACTATCTTTAGGGTCAATATTCCTTTCTTGATTAAATAAAGAGCACTCTGGTCTATCCAATGAATTGATTTCAGATGTATTTTTTATATTCTATAATTCTTTTCTTTTCTCTATAGTTTCCATTTTTTTCTGTAAACATGTATCTTTGCCCATTATATTTATTTTTCCTATGTACTGTCAACATGTTTATAATAGTTTTAGTACCATCTTTATCTGCTGACTAATGACTAAGTCATCTGTTGGTTTTCTTATGTAGACCATTTCTCTTTAAGTTCTCATTTTGCTTGATCACTTGACATCCCGTTATTCGTTAGTTTGCTCAAGTGGGGGCCAGTATCATTCCCATTTGAACCTGTCACATGCCAGTGTAGCTCAGTAGCATCTGCTTGCTTCAGGAATACGAAGAGCCTCAAACCGTTCATTCAGGGTCTTGACCAAGAAGTCTGACCATCTCATAGGTGGACTGCCACGTAATCTTTTGATGTCCCATGGGATCCAGTTGGTAATGACTCTAGTCCAGAGGTTGTCTCCAAATTGCATTACATGTCCAGCCCATCTGATTTTTGATGCCTTGGCAAGCGAGACAGGACGGATAGGACAATTACACTTGAAGAGATGTGCCGGAAGTTTTTGTCTTCATTGTCTACACACCAACATCCACATACAAGGAAGAAAAAATAAGAAATTCTACATGGAACTGGAGGAAGTTCTATAAAGAAAATCACACCTTTTACAGGATCATAGTCAGTGATTTTAATGCCAAGATAGGACCGAGAAGATCGGCCAAAGAACTCCACATTGGGACCAATGGCCTAGAATGGAATGAACAGGGTGAGAGACTATCTGAGTTCATCGTGTCCACCAAGACCATTCATGGGAACTCACAGTTCCAGAAGGCTGAATCGAAACTTATTTACAGTTTTTTGCCTCTATGGCACTCTGGCAGGCTCCTCTCTCTCTCTCTCTCTCTCTCTCTCTCTCTCTCTCTCTCTCTCTCTCTCTCTCTCTCTCTCTCTCTCTCTCTCTCTCTCTCTCTCTCTCTGTCTCTTTCCCCTTTTTTGCACTGTGGTTTGCTAGACAGACAGTGAAGGGTTATCATGTATAGCCCTTTACGTACTTTCAATACTCAGTTCTAATCCAGTGTTACCATTTCCAACCGTTATTATCAAACTGGTCCGTTCTCTCTCTTACCTCCCCTCCACCCCACACACTTGTAGTAGACTGAAGCAGCAGCTTTTTACCTTGATTAGATTTGAAGGCCATAAGCTCCCAAGCTATCTCCAAAGCTCAGTGCTTGTGTTTGTCATCTATCTGTTTGGTGTTCAGCAGTACACAGAGGAAAACACTTGCTATGCAAATAACTCTTTTATAAGTATTTCTGGGCACTCCTGCACTCCACATTATCACCTTTATTGGGTATATTGTGAATGCCTTTTACTTAAATAAGATTTGTAGTCAAGTTGTGAGTGCTAAGAAATAACCTTTCCTTCTTTTAGATGTTGAAACTCAACTGGCAGTCCACACTTTTTAAGTAAATGATAGAAAAAACATTCTTAGCAAAAAACTGTAAATAAAGTTTATTAGTATACTAAAATTCACAATTAATTTTGGGTCAGCGCACTGCTTCTATAATATAGTATCTAAGAGTACTTCTTTAATGTTTTAAATATACATATGCAATACTTTTAGTGAATTGTAATTGAGGTTTCTTCTCTTTCACAGATATTTCTGAAATGATGTGAGCATCAGTCAGTTTTTCTTTTCATAGCAAATATTTTAATGGTCAACATCAAAAAGCAAGTCTAGTAATTTTTAAAGTTAATTCATATCGGTCTTAGGATGGCCTAGGTGGCATTATTATTTTGTAGAGGAGAGAAATTTATGTTTTCAGGGAAGTTTTGTGATTCCGGGTCACCTATTAGGAGAGATCTTGGTCACTTGTCACTTGTCTTCCCATTGTTCATCAATTTGCTCAAGCAGTCGCCAGTAAGATCTCCATTCATTGGGAATGAGGCTCACTGTTGTTAGTGTTTTTGGCATATTGAATACACCACGGGTAGCTTGCCAGGGTCTACCGTGGCTCTGGGTTCATCCCAGGGGATCTTGGTAGTTCTGAAATTCTTCATCTTTGTCATTTCTTTATGGGCAGGAAAGTGCTGCAGGGGGCTGTATATCCTCTGTACCACCAGTTTATTGAAAATGGGAATTATAGGCGCTGTTAGCCACAACCTCTTACAGTTTCTGAGTCCATAAAAAGGGACATCGATCAAGGGTATGATTCATTCTGAGTAACTGGAAAAGCAAAAATTCATTTTTGAAACTTTGGACATTGTAGATGATTTCAAGGACTCTTGTGCATTCCAGGAACCGATTTATTGTTGTGTTTGTACACACATGTAGAATTCTAGCTTTCAGCATAAATTTTGATTTTCTTTCAGTTTCTCATTGTTTCTTAACTGCAAAAAGAACTTCGGAGTAAGTACAGTATTTACAAAACTTAGAATGTTTAAATTAACCTGGATGAGATGGTATGGTTAGTCCTGGTCTGGAGTCACTGTGAACACTTGAAAAATATATATTCAGAATCTCATCTGTCATTGACTTAGGTCTATGAACTTGTGTACTTACTTTATTAATTATTTTTTGCTAGTGCTTACATCTTAATTACATTACCCAAAGGAAGTTAATAAAAAATATTACCAAGTTTTTAGTAATGTTTGTAAATAACAGTGTTACCAAGTTTTTAGTTTTTTAACCTTCATAGTTAAGAATATTCTGACCAAGGATAGTCTGTGAGAGACTCAGAGACAGGGGGGCAGAGCTGCTACTGGCTCTCCCTGTGCCCAGCCGCTCACGAGGTGCCCGGGAGGGATGGTGGGTTCTAGCCCTGGCCCGCCACCCCAGCAGAGCCTCGCAACAAGTCAGGAAACCCCCCCACCCCACACACACATACACACACACTCCACGAGGATCTCTATTTTCCACATCCTGACTTCCCTCTCGTCAGAACTCCACCCAGCAGACCAGCCAATCACAGCCCAGCTCATCGAGATCCACCCTGCCGCAGTTTTTTTTTTTAATCCGGCCCAAGTATGCTGATCTAGAGACTCACAGACATGGAGCAGAGGTGCTACTGGTTCTCCCCTATTTCAGCCGCTCATGAGGTGGCCGGGAGGGATGACAGGTTCTAGCCCTGGCCTGCCACCCTAGCAGAGCCTCACAACAAGTCAGACAACCCCCCATTCCATGAGGGCTTCCATTTTTCATATCCGGACTTCCCTCTCATCAGAACTCCACCCAGCAGATCAGCCTATCAAAGCTGGCTGACACAACCCACTTGCGAACACGTGGTTCATCAATAAATTCTGGATTTAGAGATGACTACAAGAGTATGCTACCCTCACGGCAGAGCTGGCAAGCTACCCGTGTCGTATTTGATATACCAAATACCTGTAACAATTACAAACCTCATTCCATGACCTGATGTAATGGTTTGAGGCTCTTTATGTTCTTGGAGCAAGCAGGTGCCCTTTGGGCTCTACTAGCATAGACAGGACATATGGAGACATATGTCATATGGAGACATATGGAGACATATGGAGACAGGACATATGGAGATGTTAATGGTGCCCGCTCGAGTAAATCGATGATGAACATGAAGACAGTGATACAGTGACAGTGAAGGATAGTCTGTATTAAAAGGCGTCTGTCCACAGAATGGGAAATAATATTCACTCAGTACCCATCCAGTAAGGTTAATATTCCAGGATATATCAGGCACTGGTAGAACTTTACAGAAGAAAAAGAGCCAACCCCATCAGAAAATGGGGAGAAGATCAGAATCTTTGACAAGGAAGAAATCCTTGTCAATCATTTCATATGCCAAAAGGCATATAAAAAATGTTCATCATCACTAATCATCAGAGATGCAAATCAAAGCAACAATGAAATATCATCTCACATTACAGAGTGTCTTGCTCTTTATCCAAAAGAGCAAGGACAACAAATGCTGGCGTGGATGCGGGGAGAAAGGGACTCTCATGCATTGTTGGTGGAAATGTCGACTGGTACAGCCTTTTTTGGTACAGCCTCTAAAGACTAGACATTGAACTCCCCATTTGACCCAGCTATACCACTCCTGGAGTTAGCCCAAAACACACAGCAGCAACACCGTCTGCACTTTTATCTTTATAGCAGCACTATTAACAATAGCCAGAATCTGGAAACAACCAGAGTGCCCGAGAACTGATGACTGCATAAAGAAACTTTGGTACATCTACACAATGGAATACTATGCAGCTCTTAGGAAAAATGAAGTTATGAAATTTGGGGCGGAGCGATAGCCCAGCAGGTAGCAGCGTTTGCCTTGCCCGTGGCTGGCCTGTGCCAACCCGGGGTTCGATCCCGGTATCCCATATGGTCCCCTGAGCACCGCCAGGAATGATTCCTGAGTGCAGAGCCAAGAGAAACCCCTGAGCATTGTCGGGTGTGACCCAAAAAGCAAAAAAAAGAAAGAAAGAAAGAAAGAAAGAAATTTGGCTATAAATGGATGGACATGGAGAGGATCATGTTGAGTGAAATTTGCCAGAAGGGAAAAGACAGATATAGAATGATTTCATTTATTTTCATGACATAAATATATATATATGTGTGTGTTATATACATGCATACATATATTATGTTATATATATACATATATATTATGATACCAATATCCACGGTCAGGCAAAACATGAATCAGGAGATCTTGTCAACAGGTAGAATCTACCACAAATGTGTAGGAGTCAGAGGTTAGGTAAGACAGAGAAGGGAACAGTGTGCTAATAATCATCAAAAATGAAGATACCAGCCTAGAACTGAACATTGAATATAGGAAAAGATACACATGATAACCTCTAAATGTATGTTGCAATCCACAATATGTAAGAGAAGGGAGAGAGAGAGAGAGAGAGAGAGAAGAGATAAAGAACCTGCCATAGAGACAGGCTAAGGTAAGGGGGGAGGGAATTGAGGACATTGGTGGTGGGAAATGGGCACTAGTGGAAAGATGGGTGCTGGAACATTATATGACCAAAACTCAAACATGAACATCTTTGTAACTATATCTCACGGTGGTATAATAAAATATTTTTAAAAGTAGTCTGTTTGATCTATTATCTGTTTTGGTGTGACTTGATTGGAGCAGAGGAACACATAATGAAAAAAAAAGGCATGGCTTGCTTTCTTTATATTGTCTTAGGTTTGTATTGTCAGGAATATCCTGACCTCTTCCTTCATTGATTATTTGCAAGAAGACTTATAGATCCATTCAAAGTAAAGTTTTTTCTCTTGGTGAACCTGATAGAATTGTGGATCTGGTGCCTGCAAGACAGTGTTGACTTCAACACTGCCATATTTGAAAGACTTTGAGGGCAGGAATAAATCACAAACTTTTCCTCTGCTCTTTTTTTTTTTTTTTTTACTTTTCTCTCACTGCATTTTTTCTTTCAATAAATACTTAACTGAGAGCATTACCTTGGTAACACACATTATAATAACTTATTTTCTGTTTACTGTAGATTTCATATTATGGTACCATCGATCTTGATAGGAAAATGTTATATAAATAGCATTCTGCCAAAACAATTTTATTATCAATGGTTGTATTCATGTAGCATAAGATTTTAAGTTAAATTTAAATTTTTATTTATATAGTATATTTTATATAACAGAATGCAGTACAATGATAATCCTCAATAGTGTAGGCAAAATTGAATACTTTTTCATATGAAAATATAAAACAATCTAAATCTAATTGTTTTCTCCTCCTTTATTAGTATCATCTTCCACTTTCATGGTGCCTCCCTGAGAATCAAATGTCTTCCAATTTATCTTAAGGATGAATTTATGGAGTTGATAGTAAGAACAAAAGAAACAGATACAAATCTGAGAGGAGATGTTAGAAAAGATAATATACTGAGAATACTTGAAAGAATGTTCAGAGTTTTTTTAAATAGTAAGAAAATACTTATACAGCTGGAGAGATAGTACAGTGGGTAGGTTGTTTGCCTTGCATGCGGTTGATCTGGGTTCAATCCCAGCATCCCATATGATCCCAGGACTAACTCTTGAATGTGGCTCCAAGAGTGGGCCCTGAGCACATCCAAGTGTGGCCCAAAAAACCAAATGCAAATATTTATGTTATTGTATTTAAGCATATCTTAAGTTGGATTTTTCATTATGAAAATTTTTATTATTATTTTGTTTTGGGGCAACACCCTTTAGGATACCAGGGATCGAGCCCAGTTCTGCTGCATGCAGAGAAAGTGCATTCCCTGCTATACTGTGTCTAACCCCAGGAATCATTTATTTTACTCTCTTTAGTATGCTCCCTAAATATAAATTCTAAGGGCACATATACTCTGTAACTGCTCATCGTCCGTTAGCATGTACCTTCCCAGAGTGCCAAGGCTTGATCTTTTTCACTGACCATATCTCAGCACTGTGTATGGTGGAGGCAAGATTCAATGATGATTTGTTGCTAGCTGCGTGTTTGTGTATGGAGCCCTCTATTTTTCAGCACCATTTTACTTGGGTTCTTCTACTTAATTGGAGCAGTTTTGTTTATATGGAAGTAACCAGAATTTTTGTCAGGTATCTGGGACAGCGTTTCAGGTGATTCTAACAGACTTAGCACAGAAAGAAGCCAAGTTGGTAGCCACTAGAGTTTTATATTAGCCATCCATAAGCAGTAAAGATTCAGTGCTTCCGGCAGTCACAGTGTTAACTATTTTAGTTAAATTCTCTTATTTAACCTTTCTAGTGGCTTCATGATGCAGAACTGTTCTTGTCCGTGTATTAGAAATGCAGAAACTGAAGTACAACAGTAGCAGAACCAACAAAAGTGTCAGAGACGGACTGTGAGAACCAGCCTGAGCTCTCCATAGGGCGTGAACATGATCTGCAACTTCTGGGTTGTCTCCTGTCAGCATGTAGTTAGGAACCCCAAACTATCACGATGATTGCCTACTTGTCTAATAAGATGATTTGCTTTCATTAGCTGCTTATTGGGATTACTGTTCTTATAAGGTTATTAGTAAAGAGACAATATAAGAGAAATAATTCAGAGCAACTGTAGGATAAGGTATTTGACATATTGCCGTGATGACCAGAAAAGCAGATGGGCATTTTTTCTGTTAGAGAATAAGTTACCGCCCAGGAGATAGAAAATGAATCTTTAAAAGAAGTTACTCACTGCAGCTGCATATTTGTCAAGTCGGGACATATCTGCATCCTTGCAAAGTGGCAGAAAGGCAGAGCAGAGCAGAGGCTGGCCAAGGCTAACCAAATAGGATGATCACAGCCGCAAAAATCCTCATTGGAATTCCGTGGTGTTGCTTTCCAATGGGTGTTCTGACCTGCCTCACCAGGATAAGCATTGAGAGAGTCTTTCTCTAGTTTGGACATTCCTCTACTGCCGTGCACCTCATTGCGACTGAGAACACACTACATCCTTATTCTAAGAGGGAAAAGTCTAGAGTTAATTCCACTACCAGTAAGCTACAGTCATGGAGAATGATGATCATTTTTGTGGTGTGAATACATTAAGATTAAAATGGCATTATTCTTCTATAGTCACAGCAGTGTCAGTTAAGGTAGAGTAGAATAATTAATTAACTGTTACCGATATTTGTGAAAGCACCAAGCTACATTTCATGGTGAGAAATTACTAGAGAGTCCATTGGATTAAGCTCTCCAATGAGCTTTGGTAGATAATATTCTAAGGTGGTCTTGTGTGATTCATAGCACTTCTGAGTTGTCCTTGCTAGGACCAGAGAGCACAGGCGTAAGGCACTTGTCTTGCACAGGGCCAACCGTGGTTCAATCCCCAGCACCACATATGGTCCCCTGAGCACTGCCAGGAGTAATCCCAGTACAGAACCAGGAGTAAGCTCGAATAGCGCTTACTTATGACTATGGCTCGATCCCCACTCCACCCCCAAAAAGGTCAGGGGTAAATCATCCTTGTTGTATATGTTGTGTTATGAAAACTGAATTATAAATCAATCCTAAGATAAAAAGGAAATGTATCAAATGCTTTAAAAATATTTGAGGTACATTAATTCCAGTATGTGTCTGAAATATATTGCATGCTTATGTAACATTAGTTCCACTCCACTGTCATGTTGGTAGTTCTGAAGGTTATTATTCTCACTGGCATCCAAGATTGTCTTTCCTTATTCAAGTTTTCCTTCCCATAGAGCAAATTGGCCAGGAAATGCTGGAAAACCTCAGTCATGACAGAGAAAAGATACAGCGAGCACGTGAAAGAGTAAGTATGAATGATTTTTGTTTCATTTTGTCATTAAATTTAGGAAATAAGACATAAAATTAAGGTCCTTTACACATGTACAGACAGTAAGTTACTCATTTGTTTGCATGAATAGAAAAACTGGGAAAGGGGCAAGATTTGAGAGGGAGGAAGAGTAAACTGACTGTGTCTCCATCTCAAAATGCCCCTCAAAAGTTATTAATTGGGCTCTTCAGCTGAGAAGGCCGTTATGGGAGATGCTGGCGTTTGCCATGTCTTCAGGTTTTCATGCTTAACCATACAGAGCCCTGCGTTCAGTCTGTGTCACATGCTGCCATCACAGCACTGCCATTGGCGACCCCAGACATGGGCCTGGGGTCCCCCAGATATGGGCCTGGGGTCCCCCAGCACTGCTGGACCTGAGCACTCAAAACCATGAAGTCTTACACAGCCAGACCCGTAGGTCCCCTGAGCACTGCTTGGGACCCCCCCACCCAAAATTATTTTTCTTTCTTTTTTTTTTATTTTAGAGGGAGAGGGCTTGGATCTTTCCCAGGGGTGCGCAGACAATCTTGGCTCTGTGCTCAACAGTGTAGTGCCCAGAGGACCATCTACGGCGCTGGGGTCCACCAGTGGTCAGCATCTTATCCTCTGCACTGTCACTTCAGCCCCATTACTGTCCTCTTTAATTCATGTTGTTTTGAGTTGTATTTCTACAACTTTGCTCATTCACAAATACTTGATTAATGACCAAATAAATGACATTTGTCAGCCTATAAGACTTTTTTTTTTTTTTTTTTTGCTTTTTGGGTCACACCTGGCAATGCTCAGGGGTTACTCCTCGCTCTGCACTCAGGAATTACTCCTGGCGGTGCTCAGGGGACCATATGGGATGTGGGGGGGAGCAAACCCGGTTCGGCCGCATGCAAGGCAAATGCCCTACTCGCTGGACTATCGCTCCGGCCCCAAGATCTTTTCTTTTTTTTTTTTTTAAATCCAGTTCAAGTATCTAGTGCTGCTAGAATGATCTATTCTGATAATTTTCTGTGTTTAAGAATTTTCAGAGTTTGTATAGGTGTGAAAAATACACTGGGGCATGTTTCAAAGTTTTTTCCATGACCCCAACTCTTAAATGTTTTAAATAAATTGGTTATTCTTTCATGACAAAAGTAGTGTTGGTTGGTCCACTTGGGGAAAGATATACAAATTGCCCAGTTTCGCTGCATCTGTTGCTAAAGCTGCTTTTCCCCTTCTAGCTGCGGGAAACAGATGCTAACTTGGGGGAAAAGTTCCGTGTCCTGACAGGGATGTTGCGAAGGTAAGAGCAAGGTAGGGAGCTGTCTTCCTCTCTTTCTCCTTTTTATGAGACTGTGTTTTTCATCTCGTTGTAACGGGGCATCTTCCTGGCCTTGGGCCTCCACCCTCTGTACCTGCTGTCGCGTCCCGTTTGAAATGACTGAACACTAATATTAACTCTTGTTTGGACAGAGACACATACCAAGGAGCTTAGATGAGAGAGAAGCTTTGAGCTAGGGGGTTACCTCAAGCTATGAAAAGAAATAGGGTTAGACATGAGGCATTTTTTCATAGCCTGAGGAAGCCCCATGGCAGGAACAGGATTTGATTTTCGGTTTTGATAGTCTTCTGCTGTTAGGATGCAGGCCTGCTGGTGGTGGCTGGCTTGGCGTGGGCTTCACTCTCCGTTGCTTTGTTTCTGTGCCTTTTACAAGAGAGGCTGTTTGGAGAAACGTTTCAATTTGTGAATACCTAAAGGTGATTTTTAAAATTTAAAGAGGATATGATTATTGGAAATTCTCATGTGCAAGGATCTTGCTTGCACACTTGCGAGCCAGCAGATGTTTGCATTTTCTATGTATAACTTACCTTTGTTGCTAGAACAGACTGGCAGAAAGTGGGAAAATGTATGATTGAGTGTGGATAATCGTCTGTATTCTGTCATTTTTCAGAAAGAAGTGAAAGATGTTTTCATTGTTCTGAAAATTGGTGCCATTTGTTTACTTTGGTATATCAGATGTGGAATTATTTTACATTCACGATCCATCAAATGAAAGTATTCCTTTAGGAGCTGTGGGTTAAAATGTGAATGAGGAATGTTGGAGAGTGCCTCTAGAATAGCTTAATTGGAATTTTGTTTGTTTCTTGTTTGATTGGGGGCCACAACTGGCAGTGCTCAGGGCTTCTTCCCGACTCTGTGCTCAGGGATCGCTCCTGGATTGAACCTGGCTCTGCCATGTGCAAGGTAAATACCCTCCCCGCTGTACTGTCTCTCAGGCCCTAAGTGGGATTTACAGGAAGGAGTTCTATTATTGATACTTATTTAAATTTGGCAAAGTCTTCTCTGAGCATGTATCCATATACAGAGTACTTTGCTAAAGATATGCTTGCTGTGTTAGAGACTGGTTCCCTAAGAACTGATCAAGTTTTTGGCTGCTTGCTTAGTCTTCAAGGCCAATGGCATTTCTCTCTTAGGTGGCTCTGTAGCAAGCCCAGCGTTGTTGTGGCCCTCCACCCAACAATGAGCCCCACACCGCAGCGGTCCCCCTTCCCTTCCTGCACAATATGGTTCCCAATTCATAACCGTGAGCCTCCACATTCCTTAATTAAGAAGAACATGTAAATTCCCTAGAAAAATCTCAAAATCCACAGAGAAGTGGCAGTTGAAAGTAATGCTTCAGTGACTATAGACAATAAAAAAAGGAAGAAAGAAAAGGGGGAAAAGGGAAAATATCCTGTCTGGCTTCCCTTGGAGGCTCCTGAGATGTAAGCAGTAACAGAGTTTCTGCGTGTATCTCCGTTTTGTCAAATCTCATTAAAGAGTCTCCCTGCTCTATGTCAATTGAGCTGTCCAGAAATCATTCATCATTTTTAGTGTAAGAAAATCATGTGGTTATTTAAATAATATCATATTAATGTTAAAGTTCAGCTGTCATTGAATGGTATGGCTTAATCAGATGTAGCATTTAGGAAAAATAGTTTATTCCGCCTCTGTGTGGCTTTCAGGTTGGCAGATTCAAATCAGGATTTATGGGTTTCTAAACCAATGTATTTCTGTCCATGTTTCTGCTTGATGTACCTCACCCTTTTGTGCAGGACACTGCAGACATTCGACAAATAAAGCAGCGCCTCATATTGCGTTTGAATAAATTTGCAAGTCATTTACAGAGGGTAAAACACAAACAACTTCTGCAGCCTTTGACTGGGCTTTCTATAGGAAAATCAGAACTAGCATGGCTATTTCATAAGTCCACGGAAGAAAATTACTCAGAAATCGACTTGGGGTTCTCTTTGTAGGCAAACTCAGTTGCTGACTCATCTCTGTTTAGGATCTGTGTAGAGTGTGAATAAAAATAAAATGCTCAGTAGACATTACCTTGCTGTGTTTGAGCCTAGGAAGTGCTTAAGTCCTCTGTCCGTGATGATGAGTGTTTGGCTCATGTTTTAACTGAGCACTGTGGGAGACTTTCTATCAGCCGAGGTATCTCGGTACTTCTAACCAATGGTGTAACTTGGTGTAACTTGAATCTTTGGAAACCAAATATAGATGCTGGCTTTGTGTGAGTTTCCAACTACTACCCACAAGATACACAGTTAATTTTGAATTCTAAAAAATATAAAAAACAAAACATTGTCCAGCTTCTTAAATCGTTTATTTGTATAATTCCCTGCAAAAATAATCCCTAAAAATCTAGAACCTGGGTTTATGGATCTGTCTTTTTTTAAAAAGCTCAAGTTTTGCTTCATTTCTTACGTCCCTCTCCCTTGTGTCTGGTGTTTGCTTACAGCATTCGTAAGGTTTGATTTGAGAAAAAGTCGCTTTCTCCAACCTCTGTTCGTATGCATGATTCATAGCTCTGGCGTGTGCTGGCAGGTAGTTCTCACGCAAGAAAATGGACAGTCTTGAACCGCGTGCTCATCTGTCACCTTCACAAATGGATCAGAGCAATGCGTGTCCTGTTGGTGCAACGTGTAAATGAGCTGCATCCGCTGTTTATTTTCATGCTGTAAATTCCATATGTCAGAGAACAGTTACATATGTAACAGTGGAGCTTGCCAAGGAATTACCCTACTGAAATGAAAAGTACTTTTTTCTTTTTAAGCAGATCATTTTAAAATGTGTAAAATGAGTAAAAATGGCCTGTTGTGGCCCCTAGTCTGGATCATAACCTAGGGGATTTAGTCTGTGGTAAAGGTGAGTAAAACCAAAGTTTGGTCCATGACAGAGGCCAGTGTGTGTACAACAATACTTGATCTATAGACAGACCCAAAGCAAAAGGGGAAATAAAATTAAGTGGCAGACACGACCACTCATGTTTTTGTTCAATCTTTAATGAACCTAAGAGAATGGGAAAATTCTGTTTCCTTCCTTTCTCTTCTTTCCTTTTATTTCTCGTCCTTTTTACTTCCTGAGTAGATACCAGTGGTTGTATACAAGACCTTATCTTCCAATAAAACCAATATGATGCTTGATTTCAGAGTGCTTCAGTTTAGATATGTGATGTGCTTTGGAAATTCGTGGAAGGGGAAAGGAGAAGAAGAAAGACAAAGTCAGGATGATCTCACTTATCTGCGGTATATAGAAAATCAGGACAAGGAAATACAAGGGAACAAAGAGGGAATATCTCAATTATTCTGGTGCATAGATTATAGACCTGAGAAGGACAGAGCAAAGAAGAGAAAGCAGAAACTTTGGACACATTGACAGTGGAGAGGAGTGGTAGATTGGAACCACAGATCAATAAAACTGAAAATATGAGATATGAACTACAATAACCAAACTTAAAAATGTACCGGTCAGGGTAGCAGGCAGGGGAGTGGGAGGGAACTGGGGACAGTCTTGGAGGGAAGTTGATTGACACCTGAGTGGGATTGCTATTGGAACATTATGTATCTGGAAACTTCGGCTATAACTAACTTTATAAATCGCAGCATCTTCATGTCTTTTAAAAGTATTTGTCTTAATCCTTCCTATATGCTAAGTAATTGGTTTAGGCTTGGTAGTCATACCTGATGATGCTCAGGGTTTTTCTTAGCTCTGCACTTAGGGAAGCACTCTTAGGGGTGTTCAGGGGACCATATGGGATGCGAGAGATCAAATTGGGTCAGCTGCATGCAAGGAATGCACCCTTCCCACTGTACTATATTTCTGGCCCTAACTAATATTTTTTTAAAGCATGGAGCTGATGTGGCATTTTTGTACCTAGTCTATTATAAGGTAAAACATGGTATGAAAAATCTTTGACTTAGCAAGTTCTATTCATATATTACTATCTAATATTTATATTAGATAGTAATATATATCCAGTGGGTAGGGCGTTTGCCTTGCATGTGGCCGGCCTGTGCCGGCCTGGGTTCGATCCCCAGCATCCCATATGGTCCCCCAAGCACCGCCAGGAGTAATTCCTGAGTGCAGAGTCAGGAGAAACCCCTGAGCATTGCCGGGTGTGACCCAAAAAAAGCAAAATAAATAAATAAATAAAAATAAAGTAAGACACACCCCCGGGTGGCTAATATAATGCACTATTATACTGAGAAGTATTGCTGTACAGGAAACTGTTGCAAATTCATATAACAACTGCATGGTATCAGCTCTTGGAAGATGTACCACACATACCACTTTTAACATTAATGGAAAGACATTGCTATTAATTATACAGCATATTCTTTTTTTAAATTAGTTTATTTACTGGTTCATTAATAAATACACGAGATGAGAACCTACTACTGAGTGTATACCACCCACACGGCAGAGCCTGGCAAGCTACCCGTATTGTATTTGATATGCCAAAACCCAGTAACAATTGTAGACCTCATTCCCATGACCTGAAGGAATGGTTTGAGGCTCTTTGTGTTCCTGGAGCGAGCAGATGCCCTTGGGTAAGGAGATGTTACTGGTGCCCACTGGAGCAAATCGATGAACAACGGGAAGACAAGACAAGTGACAAGTGATTTATATTTTGGTTAGAGCTTCTGTGACTATCTGAAAAATGATTGTCACCCATCATTGCTCTCTCACTTTACATTTTAATCATTGTCTTGTTGTTTTGGTAGAGTGACAGGTAGAACATTGTACTGTCAAATAATTCCTAAGGGGAAGTACACCAGAAACACCAACGCAAGATCTATAAGCTAATAGAATATATTTTTTGAATATGCAAGTTTATTCTTAAAGAAATATGTCATGACTGGATTTTTTTAATCTTTTTAAAATTCAGACATTCCCCACCCTCATATTCCACAAGAAACATTTAGCTGTATTCAGTCATTCCTATTACAGTGCTTGACAATTCTGCAGCAGAGAGTTTTCGAGTCTTGAAAGAAAACTGTCCTTGAATCTTGACTTTCACTTTTTATGCAGCAAAAAGTATATAGTCTCTTGCCTTTCTGTTTACATTTTTGCTTCGCTCTGATTTGTTTTTCTCTTCTACTTATCTCATTCCTCTTTCCTGGTCTATTTTAACTAGCTTGAAAGATGGGCCCTGACCTGACATTAGCACAGCAAAATCTTCCCCCTCTTTGGTATTTACAAGCTTTTAATCAAGTGTGGATTCTTAGAGAATGAAATTATTTGCTGCCGGATTTTAGACTTATTTTGAATCTCATGTTGATTAAGGCTACAAAGTGAAATTTCAACAGTTTTGGTCCTTTGTGAGTAGATTTATTTCTATACATTTGGCTCATTGTTTTTGTCTTATTCTATGACTTCTTCAAGGCTGACATGGGTTTTTGCCAAACTAAAGAATGGCTTTGATTTATTTTTCCATATTTCTCTTTGATAATACTCTTACAGATTTTACCATAGAGATTCAGTCTTGTGTCAGACATTGGAATGCATGATGAAAAATTAAGGTCAGTGGTAACTTTAAGTAGCATTGCTTGAGACCTAGGTGTGGTCAGCCCTAACCTACTCCTGGTGTCTGATTTCATCTTAGAGCCCTATGCAAGAAGCATCCTTAGCCACATTTCACAGTTGAGAATAGCTGTGATTAGTGAGAGTGAAATAAAGTCACCAGTTATCGGTACAGAAAGGTTTGACATTGGCATGTGAACTTGGTGTGCTCTGGGGAAAATTCTCAGAACCAGTTTTCACCACATAGAGGTGAGATGAGAAGAGTTTAGACAAATCACTGGTTTCATTTATGCAAATAGATTCTGTTATATGCTTCCTGTCATAATTGCATTTTTCCTGTAAAATAACTGGTCATGAGCAGTTTCCTTAGAAGAGCTGATGTTTTTTTTAGCCAACAGAAAATCTCAGGCTTGGAATCGTTCAACAGAGTGGCTATCACGGACCAGTTTTCCCCCATCCCTCACACTTTGCTGATTTGGGAAGGCCAGGATTTTAAGAGCCTTTTTTTTGCCACTCTGCTCTGTCTGTTAGCAACTGAACACTGCTGCTGGTATACACTTACTCTAATCTCTCATTTCATCCTTGTGACAAGTCTGTTAGACAGAGATTATTGTTCTCATTTCAGAAATACGGGAAGTGTTAAATGGCACTCAGCTATTCCTAAGCCGTCTCTCTCCAGAGCTTGCTTTTCCTCTTGTGCTGGAGTGTTGCCCTTCTCCTAGGGAGGAATCAGGAACTGGCTGGATAGGGAGTCCAGACAACCTTCTAGATGGGTAGATGGTTGCTCTTGAAAGCAGTCAGCAAATCATACCAGGTCTCACTATTCAGGAGAGACCGAGGGCGTTCCATCTGGGCTGTGCAGAGCAGCTGTGTACCATTGAAGTAAAAGTGTGTTTGTATACATTTAGGGAGGTGAAAATTGTGTTTTTGTTGGGGGTGGGTGGCTCAGAGACTATGAGGCATTGACTTGGACAGTCCTGCCAGAAACAGCACAGCAATCGCCCTTGCTCCATTGTTGCAGCTTCCATCAGCTCAGAGCAGGCAAGATTGTCACTCTCTGCACCTGTTTCCCCATTTGTAAAATAGAATCAACAACAGTTTCCACCCCACAATTTTTGGGTTTTTTTGGGGGGCACACTCAACTGTGCTCAGGAATTACTCCTGGCTCTGCTATCATAGATCAGTCCTGGTAGGGTTCCAGGGACCTTAATGTGGAGTTGGATTTTGGACCCAGGTGAGCCAACATGCAATACTATTCTATTTTTCCTTTTAGCTATACTGTTTCTCCAGCCCTCCGCCCCCCCATAAATTCTTATGGTAGGTAATTGAAATGTTACATATAAATTACACACAATTATACTTCCTGGTACATAATAAGGTTTTAACATATATTGAAGTGAGTTTATCATGTTCATTATTGTATTTTTTAATAAAAACCAAGAGGCAGGACTAAAATCAAAATGCTAATTATAATTCTTTTAGATGGATGGATTTTGGGTGAGCTATAACTAACATAGTATGGCATTAGTGGTCTTTGTATTTTTTTTTGCTTTTGGGGTCACACCCTTCAGTGCTCAGGGGTTACTCCTGGCTCTGCACTCAGAAATTATTCCTGGCAGTGCTTGGGGGACCATATGGGATGCCAGGGATCAAACTGTGGTTGACCTGCATGCAAGGCAAATATTCTGCCCGCTGTGTTATCGCTCCGGCCCCTGGCATTAGTAGTCTTAAGTGAATGACATAGTGATGTTAGGTAGGTGTATACAGTAAAATAGTTACATCAATAACTGGCATTACCGTTCATCATCACCTGTAGTTAGAAACTTTCTTCTTAATCTTGAGAACTTACATTATATTTTGCCTGTAGGTGATGAATCTTGCATGGACGTTTTCAATTATTTTCCACTCCCAAATTTCTCTGGTAGTTTCTATGAAAGTAATACTAACTGCAGAAAAAATAAAATTAAATCCCGGATTTTGTGCTCGAGCGACTAGTGCGCCTGTCTGTGCTGTGACCCTCACTCAGAGCCGTTGTACAGACTCCCCCAGAATTCTCAGTGTGCCCCCAGATGAGAGCCTCCCATCTCAATCCCTGTCTCAAATAGGGCGCCCTGCCCTCCGGCTGGACTCTTCAGGAAGGGCCCACCCCCACCCCCCATGAATCTCTGTCTTGTCGCCTCCTGTCTTTCTAAACAGTATTGGCCAATTTCTCTTCCAGTGTACACAACCAGAACTGTTTCCTCTCCTCAGACCTTCCTCTAGTCCCGATCATCTGCAGACATCAGCCCTCTGCCATCTGGTCCCCACTAGCCTTGCTCTCCTGCTGCCTCCGAACAGACCCTGCGCTCCTACACAGGAAACGCTACCTCCAGAGTGAGATTTTCCATTGCATTCATTCTGTGCCTTTGCTTTTGCTATTCCTTCTCCCGAATGTTCTCCTTTCTCCCATCTGTATTTAGAAATCCTTTGGGTGAAAGTAGCAGAAACCCAAAGCAAACTGACTGGATGGGAGGTGGGGAGAATTAGCAAAAAGGGAGCAGAGACAGGGATGAGGGATAGGAAGGCCAGGACAGGGAAGGGAAGGCAAGGAACAGAATGGGAAGGAGAGAGAAGCATATCGCCTCTTAATAAATAGTTCAAGGACAGAGCAGTTCCAGCACATTGGAAACTACAAGGTCAAACTCCGACATGAGGCCTTTTCTCCTCTCTTCTCTCCTTTGAGGTTCTAGCCTTTTTGTAAGGATTTTTGCCCTGGTAGAGACATAGCTTTTTGCCAACCTCACTGGCTGTGGTGATAAAGGTCCCGTCCGGGTGACACCTCAAAAGGCACAGCACCAAGTCGTACTGGCGCTCATTGGCTCTAGTTAGGTAAAGTCCCATCCGTCCATGGTGTGATTTTTGAACTGAGGCCCTCACGCAGTGGGTGAACGTGGACTGTGATGAGATAAGGCCTCATCCAGAAATATCTGGGGCTTTTACTAGAAAGAAAAGAGCTACTCAGTGGCCAAAGAGAAGATGTCACCTTTGAACTGTTGCGGGGTGGCCTTTTTGCATGCACTCGGGTGACACAGCCTTCTGCCTCCCAGCTTTTGTTAGTGCTTTAGCAGAAACGGGCTGTGGTTGCTTGGAGGCCTCACAGTGCTTTCTGCTTCCTTTGGCCCAAAGGTCTGCTGCGCATGGTGTGTGTTGTAGGTATTAGCCATTCCATCTTCATTTCCTTCTAGACTTTTTTCTTATCCCTTCCTCACCCCCAAAGGTTTTTATGCTACTCCAGCAAAATCAAGCTGAACTAACTAGGGAAGAAAATCCAAAGAAAAGACAAGTACAGCTAAGCCAGGCAATCACTTAGTAACCGCCCTCTGGACATTGGCCTTTTAGCACATCTCTACACGGATACCCAGAAGGGCTGAAAAGGCTCTGCCTACATACAAAGTAGGATATAACCAGAGAATCTGGGGTCTTCAGTAAAGAAAATTACCATCAGCGGTAGGTAGTCACACACGACCATTCCTGCCACAGAGATGGGTCCTGGAAGGACATTAACTAACAGTGTCACCGCACACCCTGACGGCAGTGAGGCGTGCCTGTGTGCCGACTTCTCTTCCAGGCTCCAGGGGTGGGTGGAGCCCCTATTGTCTGGAGTGGAGGCCGTGTTCCACTGAACTCAGCCCTGTGCCCACCCTGTGCCTACGCACAGGCCACATCTGGGACTGGCCCGCTGCAGAATGGCCGAGAAGAGTTCCCAGAGCTTCTGCATTCGCGAGGATAAAATTTCATTCCGACTCCACAGGTTTTTCCTCTCGTGCACTTCCGGCTGCCGTGTAAACATGTGCATTCCAGAGTGAAACAGGTAACTCGGCGTCGCAAGATGTTCCGCTCATTATTTAATCACAATAGAAAAGCATCTGATATTTTTCTCAGTGGTGGGCCACGATGTGACCTAATTCTTGAATTACCTTGCTTTTGTGATGTTTCCTTTTTCCCCAGGATTCTTGCCATTCTTGACAGCAAGGCGAGCGTGAAGGGCTCTTTACCTTCCTCAATGCTTTCTTTGAAGGCAGCCTTGAGCTGTTAACTGGAAGCAAGGAGCCTGGGGCCTTCCTTATAAACAAGTAATGGAACCCTCAGCCCCCGTTGTAAATGGCTATTTATTAACATAGTCCATCACCAACCAACATTTTACAATTCCAGTCGCTCCCCCCCACCCTCCACCCCCTGCCCTCACCATGAGGCCACTGTCTGCTCCACGGTGCAGGAGGCAGTGAACAACATGGGAACTTTGCAAGCAAGTGCCGGGCCTTGTCCCTTCACAAACCTCCTCCCTCCCCCCGCCTGCTCTAGCTGCCACCGTGACTGCTACCACTGCCGCCATCCCCACCACGACCATATATATTTTTTGTTTGAACACTCACATTGTAAATTAGCGTATTCACACATCAATTTTAAAAGGCTCACTGTGTTATGAAGATGAGACAAAGCCAGCTCAGTAACAGCTCAGACAGTGCAGGTGGTCAGGCTTGCTGCTCCCCAGATCAAAAAGTCAAACAACTGTGAATCTGCTTTTGAAAGTGCAGTTCGAGGGACAAGGCCGGGCTTCTCTGCACAAACAAGAATGAGTTATAGATATACATCACCAGTACGGGGACACAAAGGGGTTTTCATCATGAGCAGGATAAGAAAAGCTGCTGCTGCTGGCGATTCCGAGCATCTCTGGAATAAGTAGCTCTCTCTTTTTGGTAAAATTAGTCTTTGATGGTACAGCAATTGATAATTATTATTTATGCATTGATGCTTGTTCCTAAAGTAGCCGAGACTTTTTTTTTTAAAGCCACCTTTCGGGCAGGAAATGATTCCTTTTCATGGTTGCATTTTTTTTTTTAGCAGCATTTTAAGGACAAACTCCTATTTATACCACACAAGCAGTTTTGTCTGTTATAAACAAAATAAGTGGCTGGGAATTGTGCTTTCCCAGAAATGTTTTCCAGGGAAGCCATAATAAGAAACAACTGTGTACATCTTGAGAATTTGCCATTTAGGTATTAAGAATGAATTCCTTGCTTTTATGGAAATAGCAAGTACTATAAAGAAATAGGTTCTATTTCCAAGAGTGTAATTGCAGTATTTGGTAAAGTGCAAGCACTAACTACCTTGTAAGTATGACTTGAGTTGTTTCCCTTTTTCATTCTAAATGTCTCATATATATTTATACATAGGTATTTTTGGGTCACACCCGGCAATGCTCAGGGGTTACTCCTGGCTCTGCACTCAGGAATGACTCCTGGTGGTGCTCAGGAGATAGGATGCCCGGAATCGAGCCCAGATCAGCGACTTGCAAGGCAAACACCCTACCTGCTGTACCATTGCTCTGGCCCCTTGTTCTCTAATATACTTTTTTTTTAGATGGTAGAAACATAAATCAGTCATGATAATCATTTTCAACCTTTAAATTTAATTTTAAAAAGCTAGTGACTTGTTTTGCGAGGCCTTATGAAGGAATGTGGAGTATTAATGGAGAGATGCCATAATGATACATTTTACCAGCATTTTGTTTGTTTGTTTTTGGGCCATACCCAAGGATGCTCAGCAGTTACTCCTGGCTCTGCCCTCAGTAGTTAGTCCTAGTGGAGCTCTGGATACCATGTGAGATGCCAAGGATCCAAACCTGGTGGGCAAGTCAGGTGTCCTACCCTCTATACTATTGCTCTGGCCCCATTACCAGCATTTTTTTAAATGGTTAAAAAGTTTCAGGTGATAAAAGAACAACACTTTGGCTTTCTGACAAATGATAGTTTACAGGGGAGCAGGGAGCGGAGCTTGCAGAACTTTGTCAAGTCTTGCTCAAAATCATTTAATGATTCCTTAATGATTTTTATGTTTAATTCCCAAATTAGTTACAGGTGTGTGAAATAGGTCCCCCAGCCGCACCCCCATGCTTTCATGAAACCATACTCAGAATGGTGAGCTGTTGTGCACGTGTCTGGGTTCACAGACTCTGAACCATCGTAGTCTTCTGTACATGTGTGCGTATATGCATATTTTTGAAAATTTTGCGTGACATTTTTGAGTGTTCACAACCAACTCTGAAACTGTTCTGAAATGAGGTGTGGGACATAGACTTAGTAGGGAGGTAGGACACTACTTACCTCGCACACAGTCAGCCTCTGTCTTAAGCATGGCGCCACATATGGTCCCATAAGCATTTTCAAGGGCTCCTGCTGAGAACAAAACCAGGAATAGCCCGTGAGCAGCACTGGCTGTGGCCCAGAAAACAAAAGAAAACACAGAAAAAGGAATGAGATATGATTCTAGAAAATGTGCATAATTTCTTAGTAAATTTTACTGCATTACTTTTGTTCTCCGACTAATTTGGAATGTGCTGGTGTACAAGATAAACTTACTTTGAACTTTTCACAAAGTTTAGCACAGGGTGCCTTCTTAGAAAAATGGGATCATTTATCAAAATATTTAATTCTATTACAAATATCAGAGTCCTTAAAAGCATTTGTAGCAATTAAAATTTATAAAAGCTTCCTTGTTCATTGGGCACATTCACATTCTTATTGCATTTTCTGTTACCTCCATAAAGAACTCTGCGGTTCATCATTGTCCTCAAGTTAGCCTCATCATAGAGAACTGAAGCTTGCCCAACTTCATTTCATCAAGATAGGGCAGAACTTGGACCAGTTCCCTAGTTTTAGCCACAGAAACCCAGTCTTAGCATCTTAGTCTTAACATCTTAATGAGAACAGAGACTTTTTCAACAGCTTCTTCAGCATTTTCTTCAACAGTAAACAAAAGTGTTTGCTGTATAAAAAGGAATGGAGACCCATCAAGCTCAAAACTTTCAGAGGTAGCTGAGCATGCTTAAGGAAGACAACCCATAGTACTTGTACTGTATGTGAGAGTGCTTGTGCTGTATGAGAGAAGGATACAGTGAGTGGTGAGTGGAGAAAGAAAACCCTGGGACCTGTGGTCGTTCTTCCTTCCTTCCTTCCTTCCTTCCTTCCTTCCTTCCTTCCTCCCTCCCTCCTTTCTTCCCTCACTCCCTTCCTTCCTTCCCTCCTTCCTTCCTTCCTCCCTTCCTCCCTCCCTCCTCCTCCCTCCCTCCCTCCCTCCTCCCTCCCTTCCTTCCTTCCTTCCTTCCTTCCTTTCCTTCCTTCCTTCCTTCCTTCCTTCCTTCCTTCCTCCCTCCTTCCTTCCTCCCTCCCTCCTTCCTTCCTTCCTTCCTTCCTTCCTTCCTTCCTTCCTTCCTTCCTTCCTTCCTTCCTTCCTTCCTTCCTTCCTTCCTTCCTTCCTTCCTTCCTTCCTTCCTTCCTTCCTTCCTCTTTTCCTGTGGTAGAGATTAAACCCAGGGCCTCGGACAGCTGCTTGCTTTCTTAAGGCATCTTCAAGGTACAGAATACAAGAAGAATTTGTTGGTATTTTGTTATTTTGAGTTGGGGACATCCCCCACCTGGTGTTCAAGGACTATTCCCCTTACTGTATGCTGCGGGCTCATTCTCTGTGGTGCTCAGGGAACCGTGTGGTCCTGGGGATTGAATCCAGACCTCCTGCATCAAAATCATGTGTTTATCCCATTTATTGAGCTATTGCTCCAGCCCATCTATTTTTTTGTCTGTTATGGGACCTTATCCCCATACCTAACAGCACTCAGGGGTAACTCCCTCAGGAGTCACTCTTAGCAATGCTCGTGGTATTGGGGACCGAGCCCAGGCCTCCTATATGCAAAGCGTGCTCTTCAACCTGCTGAGCAATATCTTCAGCCTTGGAGGAGAATTTGAGGGAAGGGTGAACTAGATAGGAAGCCTCCCAAGCTGTACTGTGAGGGGTTAGGGATCATTCAGAGTGATACTCAGCAGCCAGACCAGAGTTTTCAAGGCTAGAGCCCAGTGGTGTTGAAGATCACCATACTTAGTGGTGCTCGTGGGCCTCTAGGTCTTGAGGGCATCATGCAGCATGGAACTCAGGTCCTTGTGCCTGCAAGGCTTGTGCCCTTGGCAACAGCTGTTTCCGTGATCCCTAGAAGCAGAAGTTGAATGCTAGGAGATAGTGTTTAAAATATATGTTATTTAGCCATAATCATGTGATGAGCACGCAAGAAGTGAATATACAACTGTACTGTGTTTTTCGTAAAGTTAATGTGCTCCAAGGACTTGCTGAGTGATTGTCTTTCAATTTTAGTTTGTTGAGTGGGTCACACTGTTGGTAGGACTGATTTGGATTCTTTTATTATCAGCACCTTTGCCTGAAACTCTATTATGAACAATGTTGTAAATCAATGGTGCCTTATTTAAAAAAATTATATGTGTATGTATATATTTTAATTAGTACTTTTTTCTGTTTGTTTTTTTTTTTAATTTTTTTATTATACCACCGTGAGACATACAATTACAAAGGTATTCACAATTGGTTCTTGGTAATACAGTATTCCAGCACCCATCCCTCCACCAGTGCCCCATTTCCACCACCAATGTACCCCCACCCCCTCCCCACCCACTCCCAGGCTGCCTCAACAGCAGGTAGCCCTGTTTCTCTCTCTCTCTCTCTCTCTGTCTCTAAAAGTTTCCTAAAGCAAATTAGAAAGGTTTCACTTCACTTGTATCACTTGTCTTCCCGTTGTTCATCAATTTGCTCAAGCGGGCACCAGGAACATTTCCATTCGTTGGGAATTAGGTCCATTATTGTTACAGTTTTTGGCATATCAGATACGCCACGGGTAGCTTGCCAGGCTCTGCCGTGGCTCTGGGTTCATCCCAGGGGCCCAGTCTTTTTTCTGTGTCAGACCATCAACCATCCAGGGCCCACAGGGCAGAGCCCTGGGTGTAAATAAACCTATCTCTTATATGCCACCTGCTGACACAGCCGGGCACCACAGCCACACCTGCAATACTTAAGTAATGCTAATTCTAAACAGTTATGAAAACCTTTTTTCACATGCTTTACTCCAATTTTAGAAAATACTGAGAATTTGTGTACACTTGACTAAAATTACCTACCTATTTATAAAATGTGTTGGCTTTTGAAATTATACTGTATGTTGTCTATACATATTAGGAATGTGACTCGTGAATAGAAGCAAAGAATATTGACAGAATACATGGGTTATTTAATTGTGGCATTAATTATTTGATAAGTGTATCACTTTAAGATGTTGAATTTTTCCCCTATATTTCATTTCAACCTTTCTCATAAAATGGGCTTATGGAAATTTAGTTAGTAGAAAACTTGCCCAGCCAATAAAGAAAAGCATTCATTTTTCTATTCTGTATACATGATCTGAAGCCAGAGCCTTTTAGGTCTTTTAATCTGTTTGTTCAAGGCCAAGCTATTTATATGGATAATTTTTAAAGCTTCTGTATAAAGGAAAAAAGGACATTTTATTTATTCACTGGGGTTTTTTTATATGCCTTGAAATTGCATAGATAAAGTATTTTCTACCGCATGGATCTAGAGGAGATAAAAGGTCTCTTATTTTATAAGGCTTTATGTAAGCTTTTCAAATGTACAGTTTTCTCATGCTTAGATTTTTTTTTAATACAACATTATTTCACTGTTACAATTGAAGTTTGATGTGGGCATCTTTTTCCTTCCCTGAATTATATGTAAAATTGAGATGTTTAAAATAGTTTTTATTGCATCTTTACCTTCTGGATTTTAATAGTTCTCCTGATGGAGAAATTAACCAGTCCTCATTTTTAGCACTGGGCAGTAATTCAGCATGAGTAGAAGACACTGAAATCCAATTTAATGAACAAATAAAGAGGGAAAGGTATTAACTTGGTTTTGCAACCTACTGGGAATATTGGGGGACAACAATTTCCCCTCCCTCACCTTAAGTATTTTTGCTAAACTTTGAAAAGAAGGGGAGTTTCTAAATTCTGGGATAATCAGATCCAGGCCTGGTTCGAGGTGAACATGAGCTGCTGGTCGTTCTGCAGTGTCAGGCCAAGAAACAGCTTTCCCCAGCTGGAGCATTCCCAAGCTATCATGGGCATGAAACAGGTGGGAATAAATATTGTAGAACGGTGGGCCATTTGAAGAGCAAGCTCCTCATCCCCAGGACTCGATTTGGACAGGCTTCAGTTAGAGCAAACAGGTGTTCCTGGGAGGAACTGTCCTCAGGTGGCCGGAGAGGTTGCCATTCTTCCACACACATGAAAAAGTTCCCCTTCCCTCTGCCCGCAGGAAAACTAGAATTAACTCCAGCCTCTTCTTTTGAAATGGAAAAAGAGAAATAAAAATATGGCACCAGGTTCTGGCTCTGTCTGGGTTTCTGGCGGAGCCTGTAACCTGTGATGAAGGAGAGAGATTCTTGGAGCCAGGCATCCTTGGAGTTTCAGTGCTGGAGATGTGGTCGAGATGGAAGGAAATCCAATTATTGTTACCAAGAGCAATCCCCCAAAAATGGAACATTTGTTCATTCACCAAATATTTATTCCATGAGCTCTTGTGGTTTTCTAAACAAGAAGCTAAATGCCAGAGAGAGAGTTACCCTAAGTTGTACTGATAGAAATCAGATAGAGCATGAATGTGATCCTGAATAGTCTATGGGAACCCAGAGAGGAGAGAGAGAGAGAGAGAGAGAGAGAGAGAGAGAGAGAGAGAGAGGAAATTATTTGTTGCTATCAGATTTTTATTGCATAATGTCACCCATATTGAAGATTGGACTAACATTTGTACCCTGGGAGCATTCTTTCTGAATCACTTTTTTCTTATAAAATGTAGTAATATTAAGAAAAAAATTATAATTTCTTTTCATCTCTCTGCCTTGAAATAAGCTACTCCCCTGAACAGGGATTCCTTTCCAATATTTTGGTCGTGATCTGTGTGCAATGTTAGATGCATTTCTCATTTAATATTGTAAACTAAATATTACTAAATATTTATACCATCTTTACAATTATTTTCTCCTAATAAGAGTCTTTTTTTTATTTGATATTTATTTATTTTTTAAGTATTTTATTATACCACCATAAGATATACAAATAAAAAGATATACAATTAAAAAAGTTCATATTTGGGTTTTGGTCATACAGTGTTCTAGCACCCGTCCCTCCACCAGTGCCCATCTCCCACCACCAACGTCCCCGGTTCCCTCCCCTTCTCCAGCCCCCTCCATGGCAGGTTCTTTATTTGTTTCCCTTTCTCTCTCTTTCAATAAGAGTCTTTTTAAGTCTCTTGGTTGTAGATAAAGAAAATCTTCATGGAGGAGTGGAGAGAGGCTAAACCTCCGAATAGCTGAGGTGAAAGAGCACCTGCCTAATGTGCCGAACCCTGAGTTCAGTCCCCATATGGCCACCCCCCACACTGCTATTGATGGCCCTATAAAAAATTTTTTTGTAAGTGGGCCGAGTATGTGACTCAGTGGTCAAGTTTATGCCTTAAGTTCCATCACCAGTACCAAAAGAAAATGTGTTGTAAACCAATGGTATATCAATAAAATTTCATTTTAAAAGGAAATGGAGGAAAGCCAACCATAATTACACAGATAGAAGGAAAAATCAATATGTGATTGCATATTTCATTCCAGCCTTTCCCTCCACATTTATATATAATTTATACATTTGATCATATAACATATCACTGTCTCACTGTCTTCCCATTGTTCATCGATTTGCTCGAGTAGGCACTAGTAACATCTCCATTAGTCCTGTCACAAGCAAGTGCATAACATAGGAAATTTTATATTTTATTTTCATCAAGATTATATTTGAAGGTACTTTTCTATGTCATTAAAAATGATTTCTTGTTTATAGTGGCTGTATAATATTCTTTTCATAGACATACTTACTTTCCATTAAATAATTCTGGTTGTTCTAGCTTATCAGCATACATGGATGCTCAGTTACTTTTTTTTTCTTTTTTTTAAATTTTTTATTTTTACAATTACAAAGATTTACAATTAAAAAATTCATATTTGGGTTTTTTGGTCATACAGTGTTCCAGCACCCATCCCATCACCAGTGCCCATCTCCCACCACCAACGTCCCGGTTCCCTCCCCCTCCCCCAGCCCGCCTCCATGGCAGGTTCTTTATTTCTTTCCCTTTCTCTCTCTTTCTCTTTTCCTTCCCTTCCAGACTATGGATTACTTTTATTATGGCTTGTAATCGTTCCTTACTGTGACAAGTTATAAATGAGAAGAGATAAATGCTCTTTTCATTTATGACTTGCTCATTCTTGAGTTCCAACTTCCTAATATTGATCCAACTAGAATGTTTCTTCTAATAACATTTTGTTTTGGGGGCACAATTAGCAGAGCTCAGGATCAGTACCTGGGGGGTATTTGGGGGACCATGAAGTGCCAGGTATCAAACTTGTCCCTTCCATATGCAAATCATGCGCTCAATCCATTGAACCATCTCTCGGTCCTCTTCAAGTAATTTTTTTCAAGGAAAGTACGTGATATTCTCTGATCCTTTCGTGATAGGAATTACCACCAATTTCTTAGTATAACACATATAATCTTACACGTATGTATATATGCATGTGAAATTGGGCTGAGTGTAGTGTTTTATAACATATTGTTTAAAGGAGTGTATGGATTCTGAGCTGTTGTCTTCTGCACTCAGGGAATCGTTCCTGATGGAGCTCAGGATATGGCAGGAATCAAGAACAGGTCAGCCTCATGCCGGGCAAAAGCCCTGTCCACTGTACTTTACTCTGACCTTGTGTTCGCAGATTTTTAATATTTCTGGTGCTGATGTACAGTTACAGCACACCGCCATGACTGCAGTGTCCAAACCTTCCACCAGTGCTCCTGTGTCACTTCTAATCTTCTTCTTCCTTCCCTCAACCCTTATCTGTTGCTTGCTGACCTCAGATTTGCAATCCAACGCCAACAGTTTGACTTTTTTATACTTCTTTTCTTTTGTTTTATTTCCTTGTATTTCATGGAATAGTGAGATCATACAATATTTGTCCTCTCCCTCTGACATTTTCACTTAATATGGTATCTTCCAGTTCCATTCAGATTGCAAGGTTTTATCTTTTTTATTACTACGTAGTATTCTATTACTTAGATATATATATATATATATATATATATATATATATATCTTTATGTATCTGTCATTGACATTTGGGTTATTTTAATATCCTGGCTATCATAATAACTGCTTATTATGTGGATAGTCATATTACTGCTCCCTCTGAATCTTTATCTTATCCATTGCATTGCCTTGTATTTTTTTAATCACTGTATCACTGTCTTCCCGTTCATCATCGATTTGCTCAAGCGGGCACCAGTAACATCTCCATATGTCCTGTCTCATGCTAGTAGAGCCCAAGGGCATCTGCTTGCTCCAGAAACATAAAGAGCCTCAAACCATTTCCATCAGGTCATCAAATCTATGTCTTACTGAAAAATTTCTGAGCTTCCATTTATTAAGACTCTGCTCTCATTTTTTAAAATTGATTCCACAAAGCAATTTTTAAAAATCATTGGTTTCTAGAGCACATAAATTTCAGAATTTCCTTGGTTGAGGTATCGTTTCCTTTCCCTAGGCCCTTTATTTTCTGTTGTCATCATGTTATTTTGAGTTTGTAATATGGCTTGGTCACTTTTTAGGTGTTTTGGGAAATCTGCCAGTGGATGGTAGCTTTAATGTGCTCTACTCTAGATCGTCTACAAAAATGAAATGAAACTTCTTCCTCCACGCTAGTCTGGTATTAGTAGTGTCTACACCTCATGTTCACAACTTTCTCTCCGCATATCATTCACGGCCACCACTACCGCTTGGCACCATTTCGTCTCACTTTACTTATAGAAGCCATTCTGCTAGGATTCAGAGCCTTTCCTCAACTATATTTTCAGCTTTGATTCATCGTTTTCCTTGGCCTCACATTTCTTAATAGCTATAGAAAGCAAATAAGATCCAGAATGTGGAGTAAGAGGAAAAAAAAACACAGGTCAATGTCTAAGGTGTGCCATCCACTCCAGAAGAGCTCTCTGGTCAACCTATACATGTACAGAACATATACTATTACCTAGAAGACTTTGTAAGAGAAAAATGACTACTCCTGGCATTTTCAGCCCAATTCAGAGAGAGAGAGAGAGAGAGAGAAGTGAGTAGAAATTCCTTCTAGGCTCTGGCAATGGTAATGTATGTCTCAGTATAATAAATTATCTAATTTACGTCTTTAAAATTATGATCGTCTTCTAATTTTCCCCTTTTTAATGTAGCAGGCACTTTGATAAGATGCAGTATCAGGACCCATAAACTAGGTACCATATTAAACTAGGAACCGCAGGAGATCTTTAAAATTTCTCTAGATAAAGAACCATATGATCATTCTGTAGTTCAGCCCTTGGGCCTGTGTGCCTGGGTGGTCTTGTTTTAACTGTTACTGTTTAATTATTGATGATTTACTGACACAAGGCATGGAAGCCTCAGGGAAAATGAAATCCCACATGCCAGTTTCTTAAGATGAATTTTCTTTGAAGTTTAAGTGTCCCTGTAAGTAATATAGTAAGGCAGGATTTAGGGGGTCACTCCAGATACTGCCTGGGAAAGTCACCGTGGCATCTGTATTCATTGACGGCGTCCACGGATGCATCTTGGAGGCGAGGCTGGACTGCCTGGGTCGCATATAATGGCTGCCTTGTGCAAGCCCATCTGCTGTAAGCCAAGCACCCCACCCGTTTCCGTGTGCCCCGTTTCCCTTCTTCGTTTCTCCTGAGAAAAATTCTCATCTCAACAAGGAAAACAACTTAGCTCCAAGAACTGACTTTTTCCCTATCAGTGCTCCTACTCTTCTGGGGAGCATTTATTAATTTAAAAAAAAATGATCTTCATTCCACCAATTTGGCCAGGGAACTTTGCTGGGGACGTGTGGAGACAGCTGAGTCTTGCCTTCCGGAAACTCACGTGCTGATGAGAGGGAGCACAGAGAAAGCTGTCTCAGGATGGGATTTTCTTAATTACTATTTTTGTACCACCGTAATTTGTATGTATTGATTTTTAGTTACCGTGGTAGACAACAGTTTGAGAAGGTGTATGTCACAGTGTTCCAACACCACCTCTCTACCACAGTGCCTCCCTTCCACTCACCCCCTGTCCCCGGACCATGGAAGCTCAGTTCTGCGGATCAGTTTCGAGATGGATATTGATCAGAAACCTCAGTGCACAGTCCCCGGAGGCTGAAGAGTTTCACCCTTGAGGAGGGATCAGGATGGGTTTCCTGGAAGAAGGCATCTGTAAGAGCCTTTGAAGGGAGGGTCAGAGCTCCTTGGACAAAGTTAAAAGGGATTCCAGGCTAAGGAATGAACCTCCACAAGAAGATAGGATCTTGCAAGTCAGTCGTAGCACGTAATTCCCATCAGATCTTTTTGGTCAACTTTGTGATTATTTTTTACCTTTTGTTTCCTGATGTTCCCATTTTGAGAGTAGAGATTGGGTCATAACTTCCCCAAGATCCATCCATGTGGTTAACAAGTGGAAATATTTCATCATTTTGAAATAGTTGAGCAGTAGACACTGTATCTTCCATCTTCTCTATCCATTTCTCTGTAGCATCTGTAGCTTTCTGAATTAGTGATTTCATGTTCTTTGACCGGATACCAAGATGCGGAATTCTGAATTATCTGTTAGATTTATTTTTTATTTTTGAGGAGTTATACTGTTTTCCCATTGGAGCTACACCAGTTTATGTTCCCACCAAAAGTGTAGGAGGGGGCCGGAGCGATAGCCCAGCGGGTGGGGCGTTTGCCTTGCCTGCGGCCGGCCTGTGCCGGCCCTGGTTCGAATCCCGGCATCCCATATGGTCCCCTGAGCACTGCCAGGAGTAATTCCTGAGTGTAGAGCCAGGAGTAACCCCTGAGCGTCGCCGGGTGTGACCCAAAAAAGCAAAAAAAAAAAAAAAAAAAAAAAAAAGTGTAGGAGGATTCTCTTTTTGGCACACCCTCACCAACACCTGTTTCCAATCATTTTGATCTGGTCCGTTTCACAGGTCTGAAGTGAGAGATCTGATTGTGGTTTTGATTTGTAGAAAATGCCTGTTGTAGAGCTGCTTTTTTCTGATCTTTAGGCTTTGCTCTCTCTCCAAATGCCACATGGGCACAACTGTAATCTGGGCTTTCAGCTTTGCTGCATTGAAAAATCAGATTTTTGGCAGGGAACAGGTTGGTTTGGGGCGAGCTAGATCCAAGGGGCTTTAGGAAGCCCCCATCAGAGACCCTGCTTGGACTGGAATCAAACTCCCCACTGACTGAACTCGGTCTTGGTATGATAATGCCACTTTTCTTCCACTTTTTTGTTTGAACAATTTTTACTTTAATAGGACTTAAAATTTGTAGTGGTTTCATTGGGGGGTGGGGGAGAGGTAGCGGCATTAATCACGTCTGGTCTAGTTATCACATCTTAAATGGTTCCAAAATGAAAGTCACCTCTCAACATTGGGGTTCTTACTTGAAACTCATCTAAGTTATTCATCACTTTCTGCGGGTTTTATTATTTCCATTTGCAAATGGCAAGGATTCTTAGCAGTCAGTCTTAGAAGGGACCTCTCCTTCATGTGCATAGCATCACTAGAGGTTGATGAAATGCTTGCATGTAACTGGCAGGGGACTGAAAAATCTCTTGGCCTTTCCACTCCGTCAGGAGAAGGACGTGTGAACAGGCAGCGTGGTGCTAACTGAGGGTCACCAGAAGCACTGCTGGCTGGCTCGTGCTCCTATTTTTTATTTGAACATATACTATTGTCAATGCAAAAGAAAACAACTTAAAAATTACACCTGACCAAATGCCTTTATACTGATCTTTTCCTTATTGTTGCTGTTCCTGTTCATTCATTTGTTTGGGCGCCACACACAGCTGTGTTCAGGGGCTTACTCCGAGTCGTGCTCAGGGAACCCTACAGGTACCAGGGTTGGCTGCATTCACGGCAGCCACCCTACCTACCGGCTCTACTGTTTCTCCACCCCATCAAATTATTTTTTTCGTCATATTGCACAGGTTGATATTTTTCTGTAAGTGATTTTAAGACAATTTTAACTTCTGCCTTTTATCTCTGACAACAAAATAACTTGTGCTACTTTAGCTTGCAATATAGTTTTGTTCTCTTTTAGTAGAGTTTCTGTGGCATTTATTTAAGCACAAGAGCGTCTAATGCAAGTGGTAGGCATTTATTTTTTTAGAAAATCAAAGGGACCTGACACTTCCATCTCTTGGAACTCCTCCAGCTAATATTTAAGAGCACACTGAGTTTTGTTAACCTGATACCAAGGTTTTTGTCCCTTTCTGTACGCCTCACACACCAGCCACTTGCATAGATTAGTTTTAACATGTTCTGATCATTTTGATAATGAAATATTTTGTACAAACCTGCATTTGTATAAACTAAATAGGCATCTACTCCATAGTGAAGATCAGTGTCCTGGGTTCTACCGTTTTGACAAAACATTTCCGGCAGAGACAGGAAGGGGTGGTAACTGGACTTGGCTGAAGACTTCCTATATCGCCTTTGCCTGATGTCAAAAATTGAGAACAAACCAGTGGACACCATAACATCACTTGGTGTCAGGCAAAGGAGGACGTTGTCATCTCACCCTTGCACAGAGAAGACAGACTCAAATCTCCCGCTTTGAGTACAGGAGATTGGGATGAGGGCTAAAGGAAAGGGTGGTGAGCACCGCCAGGAGTAATTCCTGAGTGCAGAGCCTGGAGAAACCCCTGAGCATTGCCGGGTGTGACCCAAAAAAAAAAAAGAAAAAAAAAAAAAGGAAGGGTGGTTTGGGAGCTGCCTCAGAAGCATTTATGAGATGGGGCCTGGGTCAGAGGTGATGGACAGGCAGGGGCAGCATGGGAACACTTTGGACCAGACAGAAGAAGAATAAAAACAAGAGGGGCCCAAACACTCAGCACCATTTCTCTGGAACCCGACCAAACTTGGGGATGATATTGGAGGACTTTCATCCTCTTTTTATTTCCACGGGGTCGCAGGGAGTGAACAGCTAAAACAGAATCTCTCTAATGAGACCAGAGACCAAAACAAAACAAATAAGCAAAATCTGGATGTCTGTGGCCATAATTGGCCTACAGAATCTTTTTTAGTCTGAGCTTTTTAAATGAAGGCTTCTCTTCCATACATGTTAGGTATGCAAGCATATTGAGACGGGGGCATTTCCTTGCCTTGCTCCCAGAGCCCCTTCCACCTAATTCCCAGAGCTCTGAGCTGTGTTCTCACACTGGAGGTTTGGCTTTTCTAGACTTCTATTCAAATGGGAATATTAGACAGTCCTTTGTGTATGACTTCATTCCTTATCTTAATTTTTTCTAAATTCATCCGTGTTCTTGTGTCTATTTGTATTTCATTCCCTTTAAGTGTTGAATAATGTTCCATAGTAGAAAGATCCTGCAGTTCTCTGTTCACCAATTTTCATATGTGGAACTTACACAATTTTAAACTACTATAAATGATGGTGCTATGAACATTATTTGTGAAACTCTTTTTGTGGACATTTATTTTTATTTTTCTTGAGTCTAGTGGTAGTGTTACAGGTCAGGTGGTAAATACAGGATTAATTCTGTAAAAATCTAACTGACTGTTTCAAATGAGTGAACCATCTTTCATTCTTATAATAAAGACTAAAAGTTCCAGTTGCTCTGTATAGTCACTCTGAAAATATTCAAAACAGCTGCCAGCAATGAAAACCAGGAACCCCTGGGGAATGACAAGGTCTCCTGCTCACCCCAGTTGCTATTTGACCCATTTTGTTCAGTTCCCTCTCACCTTTAGATTTATGAGCCCTTCCTTAGAAATTCTTCTAAGTAAAATTGTATCCCATGGTGAATGACAGGGCCTCCCAGCTGAGAGCAGACTCTTTGGAGAGAGACAAATTTAGGTGTGAGTCTCAGTCTTGCCATTGATTAGCTGTCAGTTTTAATAAGTTAATATCTCTCATTGTGAATTTCTTAGCTGGAAAATGCTGAGGATCCCTTATTTAATGATTCGTGTAGAAAGGAAGTGAGACAGAGCAGGTCAAGTACTTAGCACAGTGTCGGGCACATAGAAACTCTGCAGTCGGCATCACAAGTGTTCTACCTATCAGTGTCATAGCTCAGTCCAGTTATCCTCGCTCACAAGCGTGTACGTGTGTGTGTGTGTGTGTGTGTGTGTGTAGCAGAATCTCCTGTGCATATTGTGACAGTGTAGGCACTTGTCTCCCCTCCCTCATCTTGCCTACAGACTCACAATCGCCTGAGCTGACGCTGTAGGAGCTAAGTGTATGTTTTAGTTAAAAGTTCTGTAGATAATCAAGGTAAATCCCTGGTCAACTCTCAGTTGGCTGGGAAAATAGTGACCAAGAGCCATACATTCCAAGTTCTACTATAAACTTGCTGTTTGACGTTGGGGAAAGTTCTTAATCTCTCGGAGTCAACAAGTTAACTGAGATCTGACTCAGGCAGATTTGGTCTTTCCCAGTTCCTAAGGTTCTTCCTGAAAGGGTAGCTGCAGTTAGAGCTGTGAGTTGGAGATGATTGAGGGCTGGGCTTCCTTCCCAAGTCATATGTCAAAATGAAGGTACATCTCACACTAAATGACGTCTCCAAGAAACACACGAAATCAAGCAGGAACAGGGGCTGGTACAAGAGTACAGTGGCTAGGTCACTTCCCTTGTGTACAGTGGACCTGGGTTCAATACCTGGCACCAACATATTGTCCCCAAGCCCCTCCAGGAGTGACCCCTGAGTGTAAAGCCAGGAGTAGGCCCTGAGCATTAATGAGGGAGGCAAAAAAACAGGAACAAGAACAGCCACCACCACCTACACACACACACACACACACACACACACACACACACACACACACACACACACACACACCTCCCTCGGTAGGCCAGTCAAGTCCTTGTCCGAGTCCTAATGGGAAAGTGTGTTGACCGCAACATGCATGGAAGGTTTGCTTGGAACAGCTAGGAGAATATTTTAGCAACAGAAATCAGCTAGTCAGCTAGTCAGCCAACAGCCTTTTATGTGAGAGGGACTCAGGCAGAATCCTGAGTCAAAGACTCGACTCTAGGGGATAGGCAGTTGGGAGTCTCTAATTCTGACCCCTTCTTCATGCAGGCGGCGGGAACCAGTCCACATGAGTCCAATACCATTTCTAATGTCTTCATTAATAATCATTAGTTATGCTAATTAAGAATAACTAATTAATAGGATAAAGAGAGCTGCCACACTGGTAACAATTGCCTCTGGAATATGGCTTTTCATTAGGCTTTTAAATGAGAACCAATAAACACCCCTGAAATGTGTATTCCCGTTGGGTGACTTTAGTCACAAACACACTACCCCGGCTATGGATTAAAACGAAGGCGGTGCAGTGTCACAGTATCTGTTCAGAGTACTTTAACGTTGGTTGCACATAATGTAATAATAGATGATTTCTAAGATTTCATCGGAACCTAAGATTCAACAGCACAGCCTCTTACCCTGAACTCTGCTCTTTCTGGAAATACTTCCAAATAGAAAGTTAGAACTGACAGAATGTTTACCCAGATTTTTCTTAATGAAATGAAGCGGTATCATTTCACAATGAAGCATGTGTGTTTAACAAGCATTTTGCAAATTCAGTGTATCTAAATCCAGGACTTGATTAATTCTGCACACATTAGTCAGAAACATAGACTAGAAGAAATAGGGCAGCATATTTCTACATATAAAAGCATCTGGTCTTCCTAAGCCTTTAAAAATAGTTTACAAAAAATAAAATAAAAAGTTTCCAGGTTTTAAGGTGAAAAAGATAAGCGAACAGTGTGGTGTATCTGCATTGACTTTGGTTTCCTGCCCCCAAATTGACCTGCTTCATAGAAAGTGAACTAGTACCACCCTCAGGAGGCCACTGTCCAGTCACCCGTAGGACAATGAAAGTTCTCACACTTATTTGAAACACAGAACTAGGACCTGTGGTGCCAGGTGTTTAGGGAGCTTGACAAGGTTGAGAAACTAGAGGGCAGCTTCCGGGAAGAGCTGGAGGTGGAGAAGGAACGTGGAGGATGTGCTCTGTACCCACTGCCAGCACCGCCTCCCCTAGCACGCTAGTGGGGATGACCATTGCTGGGAAACTGACTCCAGGGCTGGGAAACTTCCCTCCACGCACACCTGACTACAACCTCATGAGCTTAACAGTGGCCATTTAAAAAGAGGAAGCAGAATGAGCTTGAGGTACATCTCTCATTTTCACTGCTTTCTGAATACTTTGATTAAAAGTTCTAATGGTCCTGCAGGAGTTATTGGGCACCCTGGCTCTCTACCTAATTTTATCCAAATGATTGCTCCAGGGAGGAAATCTTCCCACGCACAGCCTTCTACTTGCCTGCCTTTTTGTTCACTGATGATTCCATATCCGGGGAAAATACAACTTAATCAGATTCTCTGTGTTCCAATGGGCACGTCTCAGGAACTTCAGAAGTGGGATCTCAGAGGCTGATTCTCCATCAGGTCTGTTTATCTGATTCGGTTTCTTACAAAGTGGGATGTTCTTGGATGCCTACGTGGTTGAAAGCTGCGGCCCCTCATTGACTGCACTGACTAAGCATTCCAGAGCATTTCAGATGCTTCTCAAAACCTATTTATTTTTCCCCTGCAGCCTGCAAAAAGATTTGCAAGTATTTTATTATTTTCATTGTGGAGTTATTGTACATGAGCCTGATTTACATGCTTTTGGATATTCATCCCTGTAAAACAACTTCAGGTTTTAGGACATGTTTTGTATCAACTGCAAGTAAATCAGTGACGTTCTCTTTGCGTGGCCGTGAAATACGATATTTAAGTTGAGTGAAATTAGCCAGAGAAGAGAGACAGATATAGAATGACTGCATTTATTTGCATGACATAAATATATATATACATAAATATATATATATATATACATATATATACATATTATGATACCAACATCCAAGGTCAGGCAAAACGTGGATCAGGAGGTCTTGTCAAAGGTGGTAATTACCATAAACGTGTGGGAGCAGAGGTTAGGTAAGACAAATAAGGGAACAGTGTGCCAATAATTGTCGAAAGCACTAATACCAACCTAGAACTGAGCATTAAATACAGGCAAAAAGATACACATGATAACCTCTAAGTTTATATATTACAATCCACAATGTGTAAGAGAAGGAAAAGAGAGAAAGAGAAAGAGAGAAAGAGATAAAGAGCCTGCCATAGAGGCAGGCTAGGGATGGAGGAGGGAATCAGGGACATTGGTGGTGGAAAATGGGCACTGGTGGAGGGATGGGTGCTGGAACACTGTATGGTTGAAACACAAACATGAATATTTTTGAAATTGTTTATCTCATCATGGTATAATAAAATATATTAAAAAAAAAAAAAAAAAGAATGGGGTGGGAGCAATGTGTTTCAAGTGAATTTCCCCATTAGCATATTTATTTTGGTCAAAAAATAAAAGTATTTAGCAATGACAGAAAAAACCTATGCACAACCTTCCTCTACAATCTCCTCAGTCAGATTCTATTTTCTTAGTTTTCTTCATTCGAGCTGAAGCTCCCAGAAGGAAAAATAAAATCATCTTGGTTTTTGTCTGTATGCACACTAGAATGTGTTTAAGCAAAAAATCCAGGTCGCAGCACTTTTTTTCTGCCAAGGAATTCTGTTTTCCTGAGTATGTATGGCATTGCATGAACACATCATTAAGTGACACAGTGAACGGGAAGAAAGTGTTCAAAAATTCTGTGCCCTCTGCTACAAGGATGGCTGGTGAAAGATTCAGCTTTAGTTGTTGTTTTCTCTCTTGCTAGTTTTTGTTCCACGTTCCGTGATCTTGATGCAAAAGATTATAGAAAAGGCAAGATTTTGATTTTAATGGTGGTATATAATTTCTCTGTATTCAGAATGATCAAAAAATATTTTTTCTCGGCCTAATCAAATGGTATGTCTTTCCGGTTAAGCAGAAAGTTTCATATTAATTAGCACTGCTTAGGAATTTAAATCTAAACTTACTCATCTTTTGCTTCTCTTGATGTATTTTAAAAGCTTGTTTAATTAGATATGTACTCCCAACAGAAATGAGTAGACTTAAATAGACTCACTAGTTTATTTCACTTGTAGCTTTATTCTTAGTATGTGTAGCTTTATTCTTAGTATGTGTAAATAGACTCACTGGTTTATTTAATTTGTAGCTTTATTCTTTGTATGTAATGTATGTATGTATGTATGTGTGTGTGTGTATATATATATATATATATGTGTGTGTGTGTGTGTGTGTAATGGCTAATGGCTACTTGGAATTGTTTTCTCTGTATGAGCATATGTAAATTTTCCCCTTTACCTGGTAGAAAGGGAAGCAGCAACTCATTTCTGACGAGAATCTCCTTTGGTTCATTGTTAAGTAACAGCCAAGATTTTCATATTGGTACAGGTATTTCATTCGTTTGGGAATGAAAGCTTTTAGCAGCATTTTCATTTTAGAAGGTAATATTTTTAGCAAGTAATATCAGAGAAACCTTAAAACCAGTCTATATCATATCTGACTATCAAAAGCACCGGCCAGAATTCCTGTCCTCTACTGCAGTGTTCTATTGATTTTCACCACTGAAAACAAGAACAGAATCTTAACAGTGGCAGTTAGCTCTAAATGAAACAGTCACCCCAGTTCAGAGACCCATGTGCTCCACAAACCTTGAGCAACTGTGTCTTCCAGACCAAGTTTTTCATCCTCCTGAGCATGGCTTGCTCCTCTTCGACTGTTGCCTCCTGCATGTGGAACCTCTTCCCGTTTTTGCTTATTCTGGCAGCAGCACCACTATGTTGATTGAAAACTATAGATTGGGGATTCTTCACGATGAAAGCACGACAGGGAAAAAGAATTCTCACTTCAAAAAAGATCTTTTTATAAGTTTCGTCATTTCTTGTATTAAGTTAGTACACACAGAGCATTTGCCTAGCAACACTGGATTAGAGAGAAAATAATTTAAGCTCCCAAATGAGAAACATTTGTAATTGAATATGCTCTAACACTTGCCTTGCCACATGGCTTAACACCCTTCTGCTCACACATGGTTAAACACATGTTTGAACTGATGTTTTAACACCGTCTCTCACATCTTGATGCTCTTTGTTCACATACGCTTAAACACATGCTTTGACACCCTTAGCATGCTCACTGTGGAACACAGGCAAGTATCGTTTGGGGGCTCTTTCTGGAGGCTACTCAGAAGAACCGGACAGGGACTGGGGCCTCGCCAGAGCCCACCTCTGCCTGCTGAATGGTCTCCACTTGTGTTTGAGCAGCCTGTTCAGAGAAGAGACCCCAGGTAACAGTCACCACTGTTTTGCTCATTGTCATCTTTCCAAATAGTGGCTTTTTTTTTTACCAATTTGAATGAGAACATATCATGGCACAAATCATTGCTTTCCATCCTACACAGGTAGCCAGTCTAACTGTGTTTTCTGTGTTTTCTTAAATTGCCAGACTCTGGAATGACTAACTCATGCCTAGGCATAGAATTGAAGTCTTTTTAAAAAAAAAACAGTACTTATTCTTATTTGGCCATTATATCCAAATTGAAAAAAAAATACATCGGAATGAAGTATGTGTGTTTTAGATATTGGAACATAGATGAAACATGTTTGGCCTGGTCTTTCATGAGACTGTTTTTGACACACTCTCTTTTTTCCCTGTTGGCATCTGCCATCACCTTCAGCAAGGTGACAATCTTCTCTTTATTAGGACCACCTAGTCAGGCCCATGGAAGAAGCACAAGGGTTGGCTTTTCTTCCTGAGATCATTGGATTCAGTTGGGGGTCAGAAGTTTGGCGTGGAGGCTTCTGGACTAGACTACTTGGGTTTGAATCAAGCTTTGGTTTTTCTCATCTGGAAAATGAAAATAATAATATTTTGAGTGTAGCTTTGATGTTTCATTTGTAGCTACCCTATGAATTGTGGTAAGGACTAAATGACACAACACTTATAAATCACAATGTCTGGCACTTCATGCTCAAAAAAATAGTAGTGCTTAATTCATGTAGAATGAAATAATAACAATAGCCTAAATTCAAACAATGTTTATGGTTTATAGCATGTGTTTTAGCTATATATTTTTAGATCCTATCAAAGCACTGCCTGGTAAAACATTATCCCCATTTTTACTTATAGGCAAGTTAAAACCTATCTCAAGAACTTTCTTTGCTAGGAATTACAGAGCTAGTGAGGGCGAATGTTGAATGCTAGCTCACCGACTTCTAAGCAATGCTTTTCTTATCCTATTGCAATACAAATCTTTTAAGATGTATAAGGAAGTACAAGAAGAAACCCTTTCTGACAGAGAGCTAACGTGATAGATATAAATGAAAAATAACTTTCTTTTACTAAGACTTTCATGAGGCAACCGCATAGTAGGCACTTTAAAATAAATTTTAATCTTTACAACTGATTTGATAAGTGAGGAAACTAAGGTCTGAAAAGCATAAATAATTTACCCTAAGCTAAAGAACTAATAAGTAGCAGAGCTAGAATCTGAACACAAGCAGATTTCAAATAAAACCCTTGCTTTTAACCATTACTCATGTTGGCTCTCGACCAACACCAATAAATGAGTTCATAGACAAACTACAGCTATTGTATAAGTCAATTTTGGACTAAGTATATTCTTCCCCTAATCATTCCTGCTTATGCTGCTGTGTGATTGTTTCTATTGTTTTATTTTTAACATTATAAAGTGGATAAACATGACAAGAAATAAAAGTTGCAGCTCTTATATAAGAACATTTATAAATTGAATCCACATTTAGTCTGTACTACCACCTTGGCGAAATTCAGAGCTGCCTGGACCAGATGTCCTGAGAATTTTATCTTATATGTAACCTATGCTCACAGTGATCTGAATATATTTAAATTGCACAGCTTTCAGGTCCCGACAAGTACCAATGGGTACTCAAATAGTTATTTGAAAGTAAATTCTATTTCATTGACAGGATCCTGAACGGTCAACCAATACTAAGGAAGCTGTGTAAAGATTGATGCCCGTGGAGTTTAGTGACTCGGGTGGGCAAATTTTCGTTATTGGGCACTGATAACTCAAGCTCTCCTCATAGCTGACTTTAAAAGATAACACAAAGGTCACAAACACTCTTGAACTAACTTTCCATGTTAAACTAGTTAGGACCCCAGTGCAGAGGCAAGCAGTCTGACCATTTAAACACAGAATAGGATCAGCCAGGAATAGCAACCCTTGGGTGCCTGACTCATAGTTGTAAGCAGGAATTAGTGGTTACTTCCAATGACTGGAAGATCCCATAGGGAAATTGGGGTGAGGGCTGTTGAGGGGGCTCTTCATTCCTTTTTGCAATGAACACAGAACTGTTCGTACAAATACCTGGCACCATCAAAATACAGATGCAGCTTTGGAATAGCCGACTTCTCGCTTTGGTTTCTTTGTGTTTTAACTGAATTTCATCACGGTGGTGTTCGAGATCAAATACTTGACTTGCAGTGCAGCATTTGCCAAAGTTCCAAACCTCTAAAACACAAAATCCTCAGCCTTCATTTCTTTGCTTGCCTGGAAAACTAGGTATCACAGAGCCAAAAGTACAAGTTATGAAGTGAGATTACTCTTGATTAGGAACCAAAAAAAAGTCCCATGTCCAGAAATGCAGATGTGCATAGCAGTCTTCAGGGAATACTGGTATTTGATCTGCAAGCCTTAAAGGTTCATGTTCCCAAGGTTAAGAGATGCAGAGAGCCAACTTTTATTTGTAACTAATGCTGACATTACTCTAGAGACTCTTCAAGTATTACATTACAAATCACTCAGATTTGGAAATTGTACAGCTCAAGAGCTACAAATATCATCATGTGAGAGAAAGAGGCAATAAGTGAAGGCCATCATTCATAAACCCAATTGGTACTTTGGCCACAGAATCATACATATCCTGTGTGAAAGGATTTACTTCAGGGAGGGAAGGAAATGGGACTTCAGGAAATCCATGAAAGGAGACCCCAATTGAAATAACCCTGAAGGAAGGGCCTCCTTGTCCGAGAGAAGGTCAACCAACACTAAGGAAGCTTAGAACAATAGTCTGGATACAATAGACTGACTTGGGTAGCAAGAGCTTAAGAGCTTCCTCCTTTTCTAATATAGAACTTTCTAGTTTGGTGCAAGTTGCTTATTATTATGGTAGGCTTTCCTCTTTGTGAAAATTAAAGGTACTCACAAGAGAATATTTTCCACAAACATGGCACCTAGGGCCTTCTAGGAAAAGGAGATATATGGTGGTGATATTTGAAGTGAATATCTCACTTCAAAAGCAGGACTTTAGCAGAACCAAATTCAACATTAAAAATCAAAAACAGAGGGTGTGAAAGATAGCTCAGTGACTTGGCATACCTGTCCAGCAAGCATAAAGCCCTGAGTGCAGACCCAGTACCACCTTCACATGCTGAGATCCTGTAGCCCCAGCGAGGAAAGCCCAGAAGACGGATGAGTCAGTGACTTGGGACATCTAGGGCAGTATGAGACTCAGAGTTTAACCTCCATTACCTGCCTTCCAAGACTGGGCCCCCTTGGGTGAGCCCAGAGCCACAGCAGAGCTGGGAAGCTACCCATGGTGTATTCAATATGCCAAAAACAGTAGCAGTAATGGATCTCATTCCCAACAAATGGAGACATTACTGGTGCCCACACAAGCAAATCCATGAACAATGGGAAAGCAAATGACAAATGACCTACCTTCCTGATGACGGGTGTCTGGTACTTTTCTGTATTAACCAATTGTTCTTACTTTGCACTAGACCTTTCTTGTCTGAAACTGAAGCGATTTAGTCCTTCTTAATTTTTTATATGAATTGCTTTAATTCTAACAACAACCAAGAAAAGATGGATAAATCTGTGTCTTGGTTATAGGAATAAGCTATCAGACACAAAAGTGTACTTTTTACACTTTCTACCAATAGTATTTACTACTAGATGTGTTTGTTTTCAAACTGCTCTTGTTATAAAATGTTTTTGTTTCAGAATGAAGGACATTAATTTTCCTATTTTTGGAAGATTTTATAAACTAGAGAGATAACATCATCTAGAAATATTGCTAAAGTTTATACAGGATTGAGCATAGTTAATGTGTAGTATAATTGTGAATGTATATATTTTAAGATAATGTTTGATAAAATATAGGAAACTTGACCCATGCATAACATTTATTTTGCACGAACAGATTCAAATTCAGGGTGTGACATTTGAATAGTTGTTATTTCACTCATCCACACTAATGATATAGTTCAGATCTTAAATTTTGATAAATGCACTGTGCAGTATAGAAATAATTGTTATTTAGGTGGCTGAAAAATAGCTTGCCAAAATTGATAATGAGAGTTATTCAAGATGTTCTGTCAAAATCTTTTCCAATTAGTGTTGAGGTCTTGAAAGGCCAGACTTAGCTTTTTATTAATATGTTGGGTTTATTAATGTATTTTTTGATGTATGCATAGTGTGACTATCTAATACATCTCATGATATTGCATAATTATGGTGACTCTAATTTGTTATATCCCAGTCTATTCCTTTGCCTTACTTAAAATTCAGAATTACTTCATAATTTCACAACTAATAACTCATTAGCAAGCCGCACCATGTACTTGAGGTTACCTCTAAGGCGATCCATATTCAACAGTAAACTAGAAAAATTCATGACTACTTGACTGTCATTGACCAGCTTAAATATTTAAAATTATCGCCTCATCCTTTATCTACCCACTTATAGAAAATACAATACATATTTGTGAAATGGAGAAAGGTAAAGTCAGTTTTTCAAGTGAAAAAAATTTGTAATCAAATATTTAAATACTCCCTCTATATGTATATGTATATATAGAGAGATTTTATATATAGATTAGATATATTTATAACCATGAAGACAGTTTATTTGTTTAAATAACTGTCTTTGTTATTCTCTACCAAAACATAGCAGTTTATGAGTGTCATTCTATAGTGGTCAAATTGAGATTAATCTCTGATCATCATCATAATCTTGCAGTTTTGTCTTCTCTGTTGTATGTTAAAAGATGACTTCTGACTTTTTTGTGTCTTCCTTTCCAAATGATGAAAAATTGAATGCTGTTTTTTTAATGCTTTGCCTTGTCCAGATAAATGAACACAGCTAAACCTTGCTATGGTTCAAACTTTTCCTGTTGAGCTTTTTCTTCTTTATTTTATTTTATTTTATTTTATTTTATTTTATTTTATTTTTGCTTTTTAATATCACACTTTAAAAAAATTTTTATTATACCACCATGAGATACACAATTACAAAGATGTTCATGTTTGGGGTTCAGCCATACAGTGTTCCAGCACCCATCACTCTACCAGTGCCCATTTCCCACCACCAATGTCCCCTGATTCCCTCTCCCCCCCCCCAGCCTGCCTCTATGGCAGGCACCTTGCCTTTCTCTCTCTCTCTGTCTCTCTCTGTCTCTGTCTCTGTCTGTCTGTCTCTCTCCCCCCCTTACACATTGTGGCTTGCATTGCATACATTTAGAGGTTATCATGTATATCCCTTTGCCTATATTCAATGCTCAGTTCTAGGCTAATATCATTTCCAACAATTATTAGCACACTGTTCCCTTCCCTGTCTTACCTAATCTCTGATTCCCACACACTTGCAGTAGATTTCACTTGCTGACAAGCCCTCCTGATCCATGTTTTGCCTGGCCATGGATATTGGTACCATAATAATTTTTCATATCCAGCAAATAAATGTAGCCATTCTATTTCTGTCCTTTTTCTTCTGGCTAACTTCACTCAGCATGGTCCTCTCCATGTCCATCCATATGGGCAAATTTCATGACTTCATTTTTCCTAACAGCTGCATAGTTCATTGTGTAGATGTACCACAGTTTCTTAATCCAATCGTCTGTTTTCGGGCACTCTGATTGTTTCCAGATTCTGGCTATTGTTAATAGTGCTTCTGTTAACATAAAAGTGCAGATGATGTTTCTGCTGTGCGCTTTTGGCCTCCCAGGGGTATATTCCCAAGAGTGGTATGGCTGGGTCAAATGGGAGCTCAATTTCTAGTTCTTCTTTACATTAGTTCGATCTTTTCTCAGTGTCTAGAAAGTAGCTAAATTGCAGTACTCAGATTTGTCCAGCACATGCCTGTTGCTGTAGTGATGCAATTTAACTAACACTTATTCAGTACCTACTGAAAGATTAAAAAATAATGCCAGATTCAGTAGGGACACCACCTGTCATGATGTCGAGTATACTTCATGTGTATAATGAGATAATTGGGGTCTGTTCTTAAATGCTCTTTTGGTTAGGATTCTTTAATTTAGGAAGAGAGAGACTCATCTAGATAATTTAGGCAGGAAGAAGTTTATCAGAGCAACTTCCTAAGTCCTTTGGGAAACCCAGTGAGATGTTGTTGGATGCTACCCAGCAGTTGCCCAGTCACTGCTGTTGGGCTGCCAGGTAGAGTTCAGGGTTCCATATTACCCTGCATGGCACCACGTACAGGAACTAGACTCCCACTCGTTGCTGTTTCTTCAGATTTTATTCATTTTTATTGAGTTCTGTTGCTATTGCTAAGTTGTATGAGTTCTATAACTTTATGTCAGATGTTTGATATGCAGATATCTCTCCTCCCCCACTCAGTAGGCAGTCTCTTCATTCTATTCATACTTTCTTCTTGTAAAAATGCTTTTCAATTTATGTAGTCCCAGTTGTTTACCTTTGCTTTCATTTTACTCATTGTTGGACTGTCATTCCCCATCCCCAAAGTCGTTAAAACTAATTACATAGGTTATATTATCTTCTTTGTACTCTATGGCTTGGATCTTTGTTTATTTTTTATTTAAACACCGTGATTTACAGAGTACAAAGTTTTTCACAATACATTTGTTAGAAAGATTTATCATTCAACACCAATCCCACCATCAGTGTGTTCCCACCACCAAATACCTTCGTTTCCACCCACCCCCCATCCCCCGTGCCTGTTCCCTTAGCCTGCACTAATTATATTGACCATTACAGACCATAAGAGAGAATGGTATTGATAAAGTCATGACTTTTTTTTCTGGGTTGTTATGTGTGAGTCTGGTTGATTTCTGTTCTTGCATTCACTTTCTGAGTTTCTAATACGTAGTTGGTTTCTACTAGTCAACCCCAAACCCTCCATACAACAGCAGAAACCATATTTATTTCAATTTTTTTTCAGCCTCTGTTTGAGCTTGTCCTAAACATACACTGAATAATCTATTCTATATTGCTTGTTGATACTAGTTCTCTAAATACCATCGATAAATATACTCTTAGATCAAAGTCAATAGAAATTATTAAATCTCAACTGGATCCATTGTGCCATTTGGGCCCACTGTATAAGAAATGATCAATATGTTCCCACAGACCAGACATTGTGCCCTCACACTTGTGATTGTATGCTCCAAACTTAATTCTATAAAATGTGGGATACGTGGTAGATCAGTATACCAGGCTTTGAGGTATCACGTGGCCACTTCAGAGCCGTGTGTGTGTGACTTGGGTCTTATTTCAAAATTATTAATCCTTGTTTGTTTGTTTCTTTGCCTGAGGGCCACATCTGGTGATGTTTGGGGGCCTACTTCTGACTCAGAACCCAGGAACTAGTCCTGGTGGTATTTGAGAGATTATATGGGAAGTTAAAGATTGAACCCAGGTCTGCTGTGTGTAATGCAAGTACCCTCCCCACTGTACTATCTCTCTGACCCATTAATTCTGTTTTAAATTTATTTTATCTGCGAAAGTAGACATATAATAAACATGGACAATATCTGGGCTTGCATTTATATTCCACTGATCTATATCTTTTTATTTTAGTACCATATAGTTTTAATTACCATGACTTTAGGATATACTTTAGATGTGAATTGACTCCCTTCTATTTCCCCTAATTTTAAGATCACTATTCAAGATCATATATGATTATATACAAGGTTTTACGATTAAACCTTGGTTTTTGTTCCTATTTTCTTCTTAAATGTCATTGCAGTTTTGATTGAGGTTGTGTTAAATTTGCATATTGCTTTTGGATGTTCTGTCTCCCACTCTGTGCCCATGAAATGTTTTTTGAGGAATCTTACTACTTTGCTCACATACCTAAAGGTTACCAAGGAGGAACAGGAGGAGGAGCAGGAGGAGGAGCAGGAGGAGGAGGAGGAAGGGATAAGCAGGAGGAGAAACTGGAGGACAAACAGAAGCAGCGCCTCTTTGACATGTCTGTAATTGTCTGGAAAAAATTTTCTCTCTGTATATTTTTGTTTAAGTTTCAAAATGTGTGCTAATTTGCATATATGCCTCAATTTCTATATTCTTATTTATATGTTAGGCGGCTATCCCAAATAAAAATGCAGCATTTTCCCATGACTAGCTTTTAAATAGGATGTCATCACTTTCTTAGCCAATAATTACAAATTATACTCATTCCTCACATACCTCATTAGAAAAAGTGCTGCTAATGGGCCCATTCATATTAGGATTTTTTTTTATGTGAAGTCACCACCTCCTGAGAACATGCCTTTGAGATATTTCAAAGCCTTTCTAATGTCTTTGCAGAACACCTCAGCAGTAGAGGGCTACCTGGTCGTCATAGCCTTAGAGATAAAGAGACTGGACACATTTAATTACTCTTCAGCTACTTTATTCCATTTGACTTCAAAACCAAAATTAGCAGTAGCAGAAGACAGTGGTTACATGGGGTTAAATTAATCAATGTGTGCTAATTAGATAACAGTTGTGCCTACACCATTGATGCCTGTTTCAGATGATGGGGAGCTCCTAGGAAGTCTTCCCTACTTGGGTATCAATAGTTTGCCTCACAGACTAGCAGACACAGTTATTTACAGCCCATAAATGGGACCTAGGGAAAGGGTTTGAGTTCCAAGTTTGAGTCTCTTATGCAGTGCCTTTGCTTCTGTAGACCCTGGTTACCTGGAGCCTTCCTGCTCTGAACCATTGCTGCCTATGGTCTGAACCAGACTAAACCGTTTCTTTAGTTTGCTGATACACACTAAAGAAACGGGCTTTTGCTAATGGCCCTCTACTCTGTCTGAACCTGACATTCTTTACAGCAGGTACAGCTTGCTTTAAGCAAAGAAGATGGGCAACATCAGGTTGTTTTCACTTGCTTAAAATAGGCTTGGTTTTTACTGTGGCAAAATATCAAACTCAAATTAATACCTACAGCCCTATCAAGTATACTCACTCCTATTCCTCACAGAGTTTATGTACGTAAGAGGTTAATAACATTCCTCACCCAAAAGAAGGAAGCGTTCTCCATCTTTTCTGCTAGCTAGTTCTATACTAATAATATCTAAGAAGTTACCAATGAAGAGTCGCAGGTCTATAAAATCTATGAACGCACAAATGCGAAACAGAGTAAGCCAGTCCAAGGGGTTGTATAGAGTAAGTGTTTGTTGAAATATAAAATAACTTCGCCAAGTTTGTATTTAAAAGACACTAAATTGGTCTCCACAAGCACTCATGTATACTGTTCCTAAGTTAAAATGAACATTTGTTTATAGAGGCTAACAGGTCTGTGTAAACAAGTTACATTGATTAGTATGAAAATTAGCCTAAGCTTAGGGATGTTCATGTTAATACTGTAGTTTTGGGTTTTGTTGGCTTTTTGGTTTTGTTGTTTTTCAAATAATGACCTCTGCATTCCTTCGATGGAATGTTCTTCCTAAAAAGCAGTAAAAAGTAAAAACATTCTTCTCCAGTATTTTATGCCATAACAGCTACACTTTCAACAAGATGCTTTGTTTTAATTATTTCTATTAAAGGTATTTACAGAAGAATTGTTTAGTTGAACAACTGAAGTGTTGTATAGTTTGGAGGCAGAAAAAGTCAGTGAATATTCCAGATAAGAATTGAAACTTTTGCATGATGAGATATATTTTACATATTTTCACCCTTCAGAAATTAACACTGATACCAAATACATGAATAAAAGTTAATTGTCATATTCATGGAAGACTAAAGTTGTACTTAGGTCCATTTTGTTAATATTTCTGTTAATATTTCTGTTAATATTTCTCTGGGCACTTCCCCCACATCAAATGTTCTCCTGAAGAGAGAGATTTTAAATGCTTACATAGTTTCCTCCATAGGAATTCACAGAGTCAGTCTTGATGTATGGGCAGAAATTCAGTGAGCAAGTGCGGGCTGCCCTCAATGCTGCCAGTGGCTTTCTACACCATGAGCTTGTTGCCCCCAGATTTCCAAAGTTTTTTTTTAATAGACAATAACTGAGGTTGTAGATAGGGCCCTCTGTTTAGCCTTCATGACCTCATCCTGTGCCTGATCAACCACCTTTTCTCCTTCTAACCTCTTCAGTGTTTCACTCACCTTCCTTTTAGACTTCAGATTATTCTGTCTTCATTTCCTTTCAGTCTCCATTTCTTCTCAGTAACTGGTTCCTTGCTGGTGTCTGATAACTTTGCTGACAAACACATCAAGACAAAGACCAAAGAGGAGTGTTGGATTAGCATAGAGAAAAGACTGACACATGAAGATCATCCAACTTAGTGCCCCTAATCCTCTCTTCATCGGGCGCAGTAGATCGATATCTGTTGGGAAGGGATCAAACCCAGAGCCTTGTGCGTGCGGCACTCACTGTCCACCACCACACTGCCAGCCTAAACTATGCCACCTAAACTACATCTTCCCCACATTAGTAATGTAATGTACCCTGGAGAGCCTAGAGCCAGATAGTTTAGCTCTGATTTCTGGACTCCCTCTCAGCTTTAGTCAGTTTACATTATTGTTCTTTTGGGTATATGCGCATGTGGACCTTGGCTTTTGGAATATTATTACATTGCAAATCAAATTCTGCCTCAAAAGAACTTTTCTTCCACAATTTTCTGCATTTCTGAGCAGGTTACAGAATGTCACAATTCAGTAAGGCCAATTATTAGATTTTCATTTAATGGGCAGTTTTAATGTTCAGGAGAGTATGAATAGTAATAGCATTTTAAACTGCTGCATTCCATTTAAAGACTCATAAGCAGTTCTCGCTTTGAGTGCACCTAGTTATATTTTTGGGTATCATTTAAATTCAGGCTTCCGATCTGTGGGGGGAAAAATCTATGAGTTAATGAATAGCCTCATTTTTAAAACTTTTCAAACATTTTTTCCTAATTATAAGGCATGTCTAGTAACACTAATTTGATGAAATCCCAAATCATTAGATTGTATAGAATAGTCCTTACATGTAGCATAGCCCTTACCACGGAATAATTTCAGGGATTTTCAGTTTAACAAATGTACTATTTTTTAAGACCAGGCTTTTGCTTGCTGTGAGAATAATTTTCGGTGATCAAGATACAGAGTTTACGTCAGTGTAGGCAAAATTCCATGCTCCCTTCCCCCACTATAGCTTTCAGCATTATTCTATTTGACTTATTGAGTGAAAGGCATTCCAGTTACTGCTTAGAATCACCTCTGACATTTGTACAGTAAATTCTTGCCCATAAACCATGCCACAGGTGCCCTCTCCAGGCTTGGTGAGCTGCACACTTGCTCTAAATAAACAAAGTGATGGCAGTTAGAGATTGGTCTCTTGCAGTCTGGCCCATCTTTCCCAGGCTTCCTAGAACAAGACAAACCACACAGTTCTCTAGAATCTGCAAAAAAACAAATCCTCTAAACAGGTGAGGGCTACAGTTATAGAGCACCCCACATAGCCGGCATCCCCTAGTCAATCCTATCATCCAGTGGCCTCTTGGTGGTTGTCTGATTGGGGGCTGAGATATAGATATCTGTATGAGTATATATGTGCATATATCTGTATGTATGCACACACATATTTTTGCCACCCCTGGCAGAGCTCAGAGGACCATATGAGGTGCCAAGGATTGTACCAACTGCTTGCAAGGCAAGTGCCTTACCCACTGGACTGTCTCTCCCGCCCCTGGTTGTTTTAATCCTTGTCCTTCCTCATTCTCCTCGTTCAGTTTCTGTTCTCCAGCTGGACACACTTTGGGTCCCAGGGAAATGAAACTTCCATAATTTGCTTAATCAGTTCTCCCAATCAACACTTCTAGACTTTCTTCACTTTCTACCCATTTTCCCTCTAGAAATTTTTAATGAAACCCAGGGGTCTATACACATATAAAAATCATATGTAAGTTAGACATTTACTGCACAGGGCTGGTGTTTATTATCATTGCATGCGATCTAGCCCCTTGTTCTGTCCCTCTATAACACAAATAAGTGAGATCCTCTGGCCTCTGGCCTTCTCCTAGTGACTTATTTCACCTATTAATAGGATGCCCTCTGGGTCCATCCCGCTTGCCACAAACTGCAAGATAGGAATGTCCATTTTCCTTACGATTTCTCTGCTGTAATCACGGAGGACTTAATAACCATTGATGGACTAAATTACATAATCTAGCTGCATAATGTAAATCACTGTATAAACCAACTAACTATAATCCCAAAAGGGATAAAAAGAAAACAAATGGTTGGTGGGATGAAATCAAAGAGAGCTTTGATTCCAGCCTAAGAAGCTGCCCTGGAAACTGTGCCACAAAGGTGGTCGGGCGGCAGCAGACTCGCCCCCAAGTCTCCCACTCTTGTTCTGCTCCTCCCGCACAAGTTGGACACTCACGTATGTTGAGCACAGAGACTGGTACAGGTCTCAGGGATTTTAATGGCTGCTGCAGGCCGTTTTCATGAGTTCAGGTATCAGGATGTGTTTCTCTGTTTAAATTTGGGATGATAGATGTTGAGGACCTTTAAAATTTAGTGATGTCAGGGCCAAAGAGATGGGACAAGAGTTAAGGTGCTTGCCTTGCACGGGCCCTGCATGGGCCTGGCTTGCTCCCCAATACTGCGTATGGTCCCTGAGCACTGCCACAAGTGATCCCTGAGCACAGAGCCAGGAGTGAGCCCTGAGAACAGCCAGGTGTGACCCCCCCAACCAAAATAAATTACAAATGGAAAGATTAATAAAGTGAGGTAAAATTCAATTGTGCAGAAGCTTCAGAGGCCTTTTTAAAACAACCCCGGATATGAGGAGCCCATTTCATTGACTTCCTGGAATTCAGCACTGAGGTCACCCCTGCCCCACTTCCATGCCCCAGAGCCTGGACCAATCAGAAATACTCTCTGCCCAGTCCTCTAGAAGCTCTCAGATGGCTGGTGGAGGGGCAGAAAGCATATTTCTCCATTCTCCTCTGGACTCTCCCTGGCCAAATAAACATCAGAAGGATTACTAAGAGATAAACACTAGCGTAATGACAGACATATCAGCCACCTACTTGAATGTCGATTCTGCCCTGGACTAAGGAGTAGGGGCCCTGGGCTTCAGGAATAGAGGAACAGATTCAAGTGACGAAGGCCAGAAGCTCTGCACTTTGATGTCTGCAGAGCTGTGTCCCTATCTTCAATTTGAAGATATTTCTGAATTTTTTAAATCTTAATAATAATACTCCCAACTTTTATTGTTGTGCGAGGTAAGTGGTAAAAGTTTCTTATGAACCCAAAGTCCCTCCACTGAACATAACTCAGAATAATCCACTTGTCCAACTGACGGGTCCTTGGGAGTTCCAGACATCACGGAGAGGCACTGAGCAATGTCGCATATGGGGCCTGTGACACATGTCTCCTCCATAGTTCTTTGTCTGACCACCGGCGCTTGGCAGCTCCTTAGAGTATAGGTGCAGCTTACAAAGCTGTAAGTTATCTTAGGGCTGTCAGTAGAAGCCAGAGTTTTCCTTCCCAGTTTCAGAACCGAAGAACCTTGCATATGATTTTATAATCATCGTTATCATCATGATTACTGTTGTCATCTTAATTGCCATTTATTTTAAGAGCACTTAAATGCTAAGTGCTATACAATCATTATCTCATTTCAATCCATTTAACCCTGGGAGGCGAACCCTTAAGGGAGGCATAATTATCTTCTTTTACAGATGAGAAAACTGAGGCCTAGGAAACTTCAGTGATTTGCTCAAAAATCACTTTTCCAGCTCAGTGGCTACTCCCATCCATCAGCCTCCAGAGCTCCATGCTCCTGGCTTGAAACCTGATGCTTGCTCATTTCTCATCCTGCTCTTGCCCAAGAAACCCAAGATCCTGGGCCCCACCCCAAGATCACAGACAGAATGGCCAGTGGTCTGTAGGGCTGTCATGACTTTGAGCTTCCAGCCCTTTCCTTCCTTCCATCCTTCTTCTTGTCCACAGCACTGTTCAGCATCTTCTGGTGTCCTGAATCTGCCACCACTGGATTTCTAGCCCACTGGATTCCAGAAATACAATCCCCACAGAGAATTCCTAACCTAGGAAAGGCAATAATATCCAATACCAGGGATTAGGAAAGAAGGTAAATCACATTAAAACTTGAGGCATAGATAAAGTTGACTTAAAGCTTGAGTTCTCTAATTAAAATAACTAAATTATATGATCACTTGTATCAGTTGTCTTCCTATTGAAATCATCATCATCATCATCACTTGTATCACTTATCTTCCCGTTCATCATTGATTTGCTCGAGCGGGCACCAGTAACATCTCCATATGTCCTGTCACATGCTAGTAGAGCCCAACCAAGGGCATCTGCTTGCTCCAGGAACATAAAGAGCCTCAAACCATTCCATCAGGTCATGGGAATGAGGTCTATAATTGTTACTAATACGGTATTTGGCATATCAAATACGACATGGGTAGCTTGTCAGGCTCTGCGGAGTGGATGGTATACTCTTGTAGTCACCTCTAAATCCAGCATTTATTGATGAACCATGCGGTGGCTTGTGGCTGTGCGAGCCAGGCTGTGATAGGCTCTTATGCTGGGTAGAGTTCTGATGATAGGGTAGTCCAGATGTGGAAAATGGTGGCCCTCATGGAGTGGGGGGGCCGTCTGGCTTCTTTGGAGGCTCTGCTGGGGTGGCGGGCCAGGGTTAGAACCCACCATCCCTCCTGGGCACCTCGTGATCGGCTGGGCACAGGGAGAGCCAGTAGCAGCTCTGCCCCATGTCTGTGAGTCTCTTTAATAATAATAATAATAATAATAATAATAATAATAATAATAATAATAATAAATGTTAGCTTCCTGAGAGAAGAAACTCTGTTTTACTCTGCTACAATAATCCCAGTATCTCTCTTTGCTACCATTTTAATTTCTATGTGTCTTGGTGTTGTTCTTATCCTTTCTTTTGTCCCTTTCCTGGTTTTCCTGTAATTAGGAGATTATTCCTCCTGCCAACACATAGTGAGACTGTATCCTATTTTCTGTATCTGTTTATTTGTCTCCTTGCCTTATTAAATGTCTAATCAGTTTGAAAAAAATTATTTATTAGAACCTGCCATGGAGGTGGGCTGGGGAAGGGGGAGGGAACCGGAGACTTTGGTAGTAGGAGATGGGCACTGGTGGAGGGATGGGTTCTGGAACACTGTATGACCCGAAACCCAAATATGAACATCTTTGTAATTGTATATCTCACGGTGGTATAATAAAATACTTAAAAAATTAAAAAAAAATAATCCCAGTATCTGCAAGAGCACCTTCCAAATAGTAAGCTTGATATTTCTTAATATTTCTCAAATAAAATGACCAACCTGCCACTTGTAAATCCTCTTCTAAGCAGGGACAACTTCTACTCTAATCCAATTATTTTCCCAAAAGAACAAACTTAAAGAGCTCAACATTTTACTGATATTGCTTGCGATGAGATGACTTGAGTCTTCCTTTTTTTCTCTCAAAAAGTCAATTTCAAGTTGACAAAAGAAAACAGTTTAGTAAATCTGGCTCAGGGGGTGCTCAGGTGCAGAAAGTAGAGAAAATGGTATCTGAACATATGGAGAACACTGTGAAATCAGAAAACTCAGATTCAATTCAGTCCGCCATTATATTAGAAAGCCTTCATGGAAGTAGAAAATTGTGGTGGCCTGCACATGTCATCTTGAAATAATTATGAGTCAAGCTTTTCAGTGTCACCTGATGTGCCTGGTGTTCATGCTTCTCTTGAGATTATTTTTTGGCATTGAGAGTTATAAGTAATATGCATAAAATTAAAACCAAAATGTAACCACACTTGAGTCCAAATATTTCCTCTTTTTAAGGTGTACATATACCTTTGTAGTAGGGCTAAGCCACATGCTTATGTTTCCTTATCATTTTTTTTAATATTTGGATCCAATAGTACTTGGGAATTTGGAATGTAATGGTGGGAGGACTTGAGACTACTTGAGAACAAAGTGTTTTATGCTATTAAATACTTTATAATCCTACAAAACATAAAACCCCACAAATTACTGAATTTTAACATATCCTGAATCTCACAGCAAAAATATGGGCGTTGTACTAATGACTCATTTAAAAATAACTTTTTTTAAGATAAAGGGGACATAGATAATACCTATATTGCAAACCATAAGTCCCAGATGGGTAGAGAGAGAGAAAGAGAGAGAGAGCCAGAGAGAGCCTGCCATATAGGTAGGCTGGGGCAGGGGATAGAAGATTGGGGGATGAGGGTGATGATGGTAGAGAAACTGGGGACCTTGGTGGTGGGAAATGTGTACTAGCGAAGGGATGGGTATTGGATCATTGTAGGACTGAAACCCAATCATCAACAACTTTGTAACTGTGCATTTTATGGAAAGATAACACAGGAGTTAAGGCACATGCCTTGTGCATGGTCAACTCTGATTCAAATTCTCAGCACCGAATAAAGTCCCTCAGGCACCACCAGGAATAATCTCTGGGCTCAGAGCCAGGAGTAAACCCTAAGCACAGCCACCTGTGGTTTAGACCCACCCCCAAAAAAGCCAAGAGTGGCGTCATCCTAAGAGTCCAGAGAGCCCAGTAAGCCAAGTTTGCCTATTGCCGTGATTATTTCTAACATCAAAATTTTACAAGTCAAAAAATGTTCTTTTGGTACAGGCTTGAGGCATTCTGTTTGTTAAACCTTTTGAGAATGAACTTGTGTCATTAAGATACACTTCTCTTGGAAGTGACTTGGCTGTGGGAATAGGGCAGCTCCGTGGACAGGCTGGTGCTAGATAGCAGGGAAGGAATGTCCTTGTTGACCATCACATTTTGCCGTGCCCATAAAAAGGGCGAAGACTTCTCAGCACCTCATCTCATGCAGGGAGCCTGTGTCCTTCCTGTTCCCTGCCTGATATTTACTCCTGACTGAGAGACGTTATGATATTTATTTGATGATCCACACCTGCTGGGTGGATAAAAAGCAACTGCTCCTGAGGATGACCCCCGTCAAGGGCAGAGCACGCATCTGGGGGCTTTGGCAGGTTATCCTTAAAGCATCCAAGCGCTTCTTGCCCTCATCTGTTGGACATATCTTAGACTGTTGAATTGGCAGGCTGTTTGGAGGCAGAGCTGCCGACCCTGTGGAAGAGCTCTCTGTGTCACTACCAATTTTGTAAGGGGAGGACATGCTGCTTTCCCTGACCTGGCTCTGGCCTGAGAAGGATGCCCTCACCTCACAGGATGGGGATGACAGAGCCTGCCTCCCTCGAGTAGATGGCCTGGACCGGAAGTCTACTAGGGTATGCCTGAGTCTGGTCTAAGATAGCAGAGAAGGACTGCAGTGAAAAGGTCTGAAGGATAATGGTCCAAGGTGAGGATAAGTTTCAGAAAAGAGGTTCTGATGAAGGATTCTCCCAGGTGGTTCAAATGTCAGAGAGAGATTTCCAGTAAATGTTGGGAAAGAACATGGTGCCAAATTCAGCCCTGGAAGCCAGCCTGTCTTTACGTGTCGATTTTCACAACATCCGTGAGTATGACAAGGCAAGCCTTGGGTAGTAAAGGCACACAGCGTCATTTATAACTTAATCAGTTATAATATGGCTCCACAGCCGTTTTCTAGAATGAGCTCTCCTAAACACGAATTTAATCATAGATTCAAATGTAACCTAGCGATGTGTGTGTAAAACAAGGAGGTCTGAGGCCAGTAGAACCTCCTAGAGTTGGTGAGAATCTGATCTGAATTTTCAAGAGTGTGAATTGGCCAGAGAAGAAAAAAACAGTGACCTGGAAGCAGGAAATAATGTGCCGTACTCAGGAACTACAAACTGCTTAGTGTGGTGGTGGTGCTTTCATTTGCTTATTTGGGGTTTCTTTTTTTGGGGGGGGAAGGGTACAATGTAGGGAACCTGGGTAATAAGGAGCCTACTATCAAAAGCCACTCCTGATAATATGTGGCCAAGTGACAAATTTACGCTTGGCTAAGTGAAGCAGTGTCGCAAGGGTGCAGCTGTGCTGAAAGCCACCAGGACTATCCCAGAGGCGCTCAGGGACCACTAGGGGTGCACCCCGTTGAGAGGAGCGAGGTGTCCAGTGCTGAAGGTCAGATACCCAGCCTGCACTCATGCCCTTTGAGTTATTTCCCCAGTACCTGAACCACTTGGTTTCGCTAAAAAGGAAAGGGGGAGATCAGCAACCAGTGGGAGACTTTGAGGGGTGTATCTCAGCCACATCTAGTGACCTGGTAAGCATCTCATCGTCACCGCCAGAACTCCCAGGGAAACATGTAGTCGGGTGAGGACAGTGCCTGTCCCACAGAGCAGCTACAGAGAGGTCTCCTCCTGCCCCTGGCTCCCCTCAGCAAGTCTGCATGGAAAACTGAGATTCTGCAGGGACGACCTGGCCCCTATGAAGGCGTTCTGAGGTCTGACTCATGACTGAGCTGAGGTTCCACTGGGGTCTCTCTGTTACTCATGATGAGCTGAGGTTCCACTGGGATCTCTCTGTTACTCATGACAAGTTGAGGGTCCACTGAGGTCTTTGTCCATTGCTCTTAGTGTATGTCTGACGATTATGGTTTAAAATATTTAGCTGCAAAATGGAGGGAGAGTATCGTGCTGAAGTCCATTAGCCAGAGTTTGGAGAGACACCATACATGATCTCTCTCCTACACAGGATGTAAAGAAACATCATGGCGGAATAACAAATATCCAATGACAATGGAAACAGAACAGGAGAACTGATGTGCAGTAGGAAACAGGTCCCTTGGGGCGGGAAGGGCGACTTGGGACTAGGACAGGGAGGGGGCAGTGGTGGAGGGAAGGGTTCAGATGGGAGGAGGTGGTGCTGAAAAGTAGAAAGTGTCATGTATGAAATTAGTAATGGAAACCACAGTGCAAAACACATGTATTAAAACAGTCACCCCTTAGGGTGCTCTTGAGGGCAGAGTGATAATACAGCGGGTTGGCATTTGCCTTGCATGAGGCTGACCGAGGTTTGATCCCCAGTAACCCATAGGCTTCCCTGAGCTCAGTAGTAATTCCTGAGCACAGGGCTAGGAATAACTCCTGAGCATCACCAGATGTGACCCAAAACCCGAAAGAAAGCTCCCCTCCTAGAGGGAGAGTGAGAGGCAAATTGGGGGAGGGAAGGGGAGGGAGGAACCGGTGAAGGAAAGTGGACACTGGTGAAGGGATTGGTGTTGAGACATTGTATGCCTGAAACCTAATCAGGAGTAATTTTGTAGTTTTACAATGACTAAATTTTAAAAAAAAGGATTCAGCTTCAAGTGATGCTCATTGCCCTTTACATTTTTCACTCTTTCTCCATGTGGGTCTTCTTTCCACTCTTCCATTATCAGTATAACTAGTGACTGAAACATAGTGACTTAGAACAAGTCATTATGCCCAAAGCCCCAAGGTCAGAGCAGGCGTGACTGCGTGTTTGGCTCAGGGTCCCCTGAGGTTGCTTTACAATGGAGGCTCACATTGAATGGTACACACGTTGCACACACAAAACAGACAGCTTCCAACAGCCACAGGAGAATCATTCACTTAGGTGTCCACTTCTCTGGGGCAATAGTAATGCTTATCAGGCTCCTTTACAATCAGATATTGCTCAGCTCTGTCACTGAGAGGCCCTCTTTAATCTAACCACAGAAAACTGTGGTTAGAGACTTAAGAGGCCATGAGTTCAAATTTCTCTTTTGAGCTTTTGGTGGATTGATGATACTTGCCCAAGGAGGCTGGCCCTGTGTGGACTATTAGCTTGAGTTTTACTAGTGAAAAAGGAAAAGTAAAAGGGGGATCCAGATTTTGATCCTCAGGTACTTTAATAGCTAAAGTATTCATATGTTCTTGGTAGAAAATCTTCTGATGTGAAGTTAAGGATTGCTATAAATTTTGCATCTTTTTAATAAGTACTATGGCAAATGTGCAATCTCTAATGAGGGCTTTAATTCCAGTTTTTATAACTAGTGAATAAAAGTTGAATCCTTCAAATACTTTTTTGTTAAAAATATATGATACATAAACCCAGGATTGGGCGGATTTTCCCACTCATGGAGAAACTTGGGAAGAATTACAGCTCTATTTTTAAAATCCCTTCCAGTTCAAGAGTTATCCAAGTAAATAGTGTTGACCAAAATGTTGAATATACCTCTAATAATAATGCTACTCTTTCATAACGCTAAATAATCAGGAATAATGCTGAAAATAAGAAGGCAGTCATTTATTTACTCTGTTTGGCATTGTTAGCACTAATAATGCATTTCAACACAGTGGAATTGCTAGATAATGCTTTTTGTGACTTTTATGCAGGTTATTGTTATTTAAATGAACAGTCACAGCACTGTAATGAAGAAAAGCATGCTTTCCCCAACTCAGTTATCAACCAGGATTCTAGGGAAATGAGAATTTGTGTCTGCTTTCATTCACAGAGCAAACTGGAGGTCACTGTTTTCAATCTGAACCTTTTTTTTAGCTTTTCAACAGTGAATAATTAGGAGCTGCTTCTTCTGAAATTACCTGTATTCACTGTAGAAAAGGAAAGACTTTTATCTTCCACGATGAAATACATTTTCTCATTCAAACTTTGTCATTCTTTTTTTTAAATGGCATTTTACACCGCTGAGTGAATTCTAGGTAGTAAAATAAAAGAAATATATTTTGTGTGCTATAACAGTGTTGTATGTTCAGTTTTATTTCCTTAAATTTCAGCTCCTCCTTGAAAACTGATCCAAATTCAAAAAATAGGTTTATATTATTGAACATATAAAGCAATTATTCACATAGAATAATGCTATACCAACATGTTCTTTGCGTTCAAGCAAATTAAATTGATCCTTCATCTTTATAGTTTAATGCTAATGTGCTTCATAATCAAATGTAAAACATTGGGTATTTAAACAGCTTTAAATGTAACTCATGCATCCTACAATTGCTCCATTTCAAGTATACAATTCAGTGACTTTTCAGCTATTCACCGAGTTGTATGACGATCACCACAATCAATTTTAGAACTTTTCCATTGCCCACGAAAGAAATCTGGACCCATTAGCAGTCACTCCCCATTTCCCACTTGTCCCTCCTAGCTACTCTCTGCCTTGATGGCTTTTCCTATTTGGGGCATCTCATAGAAAAGAAATCATGCAATGTGTGGTCTTTCATTTCTAGCTTCTTTTTCGCATAGCCTAAAAATGTTCAGGTTCATAGATGTTATACCATGTGTCACTACCTCATACCTTATATTGCTGATGCATATTTCATTGAATCTATATGCAAATTATTTACCCAGTTCTCAATCAATGGACTTTTTTTCAGATTGTTTCAAATATGAGACTATTATCATCAATGTTGCTGTGAGCATTCAGACATACATATGTGTTTTTATTTCTGATGGCTGTACACTTAACAGTAGACTTGGTGGGTCATATGGTAATTTCGTATAATTTTCGAAGAATGGCCAAACTGCCCCTTTATGGTCACTGTTCTGTTTTATAAAATTCCCACCAACAGGGTATAAGGGCCCGGTTTCATCCTAGCCTTGCCAACACTTATTATCGTCTCTCTTTTCTTATAATGTTTAATCCCAGTGGTAGGGGAACTCTCACTGTAGTTTTGATTTGCAGTTCTCCAATGACTAAGGTAATGAGCATCTTTTTTTTTAACTTTTTTAAATTATTTTTTTATTTTTTTTAATTTTATTACACCACTTTTAGACATACAATTGCAATATGCTCATGCTCGAGTTTTGGTTCCAGTGTTCCAACACCCATCCTTCCACCCAAACCCATCTCCCATCACCAATGTCCCCACCTCCCCTCCCCCTCCCGCACCCCAACTACTTGGCAGGTTCTGTATATCTTTTCTCTCCTCTCTATCTCTCCCTCCTGCCTACCTTTCCTACACATCGTAGAATGCAGTGCATTAAAGACATAACTGTTTCCACTAGTTTTATGGACTGCGTGGCCGCAAGTGGCCATGTGACTTAGGGGCCTCATGGTCGGTGTCTGGACAGCAAAAATGGCGGCTAATGTGGTGGGTGAGTCTCATCCGGCTGCTTCCGGGACCCCAGAGGTGATGGGCCAACACCCAAAACCCATCTGTCCTTGTGGGGACCTCATGGTCAGCTGAGCTAGGGAGAGCCGAGTTCCAGTTCCTCCAGCTGCATCTGAGGCTCTGCATGCTATGGCTAGTCACCCCAGGGCAGCTCCTGGGCGGGGCTACCGGGCTCAGACCAAATGGAGAGGGGAAGGGGTGACCCCAGCTCCATCTGACGAATCCCCGGTGTTTCCCGCTTCTGGGAGCTGCCTACCAGGGCTCAAACTCGTTATGCTCTGTTAATCTGGTCTTGAGTCAGCATCCCTCCCAGGCAGATGAGCATCTTTTTGTTTTCTTATTGGCTGTTTATATTTTTTTCCTTTTGGAGAAATGACTGTTTCTGATTTTTTTTAATTCCATTACCTTCACTGAGGAATGTAGCTAGCAGAACTAGATTGAAAACAAACATATCTTCTTAAAGGGAATAGTTTTATTTTTTAAGGGAATACTTTTCAAGCAAATTTACAAATTTAAGACATTGTTTTCATGGTGGCTATATATTTGGGATTATAAAATAACTGAATTGCTCTTAGGAATCAATTTACACTTGAAATTTTTTTTCAGGTTGATTAGAGATAGGAATTTTAGTGGCCCCAGAATTGTACTTAGAGAATGGCTTGCACACCAGTTTGCCTGATTAACTCATGTAACTCATGAGAAAATTTAGAGTCTCCGTGTGAATTGCAAGGGTCACACAGAAAGTTAGTAATACAGCGGGCATTCTATCTAAGTGGAATCCAGATATCTAACATTCTGTGCTTACTGTAGAGAAAAGATAAAGCACTTTTCAAATAGGTTCTCACTGATTTTAGACAAAGCAATGATGGAATGCTGTGAGATCTGAGTCAACGTCATTTATTGTTAAGTACTGAACACATTTCTCTTTTTCCCGACTGTCACATATAAGATTAGTATTCTCATCCCCTCCTTTTATGCAGGGGAAGCCGCTCAGCTAACTTATTCAAGGCCATCTATTCAGGAAATGGCACATTCCAGCCCCAATCTCTTATTCCAGTTCCATCATTGTCTTTGTTCCACTGATGTGTTAGATGACTAAAAGGGGCTGTGAGTGCTGGGATGCTCCGGGTGCTGTGACATGCATGGGCCATCTTGCAAGACTTCATTTCTGATTCACTGAAGCACTGACACAAGCAACCGATAGGTGGCAACAAGGAGCACTCAGTCATCACCATTAACATAGATTGGTATTTCAGTACCTGATTCAAAAGTAGAACGTGTTTCATTTGTCAGTTGAGTTGTTCAGGCATTAAAAGTAATGCCTTTAAAGTATCTACTAGTGTAATATCACATTTCAGTTATAAAGTATGACTTACTTTTCACTTTTACTTTAAAAAAATAGTTTGGAGCCGCACTTGGAGATACTCAGGCTTACCCCTGGCTTTGTGCTCAGGGACCACTCCCTTGCCCTGCTCAGGGCACTGTATGTAGTGTCAAGGATCAAGCTCAGGTCAGCTTCATACACGGCAAATGCCTTTCCCACCGTACTAGATCTCCAGCCCCTATACTTTTGATTTGATGCCTATAATTATGCAGGACAAATTTTTCAATGTCTTTCCTGTGGTATAGTTTTCATGATGACACTGAAGCCAAAAGGAATTTAGCTGCTGTAATCCTAAAGGCTCAGACCAAGCTCCAGATCACAGGCAGCTCTTGTGGCTCCTCTATAGTCCTGTGTTGCCTCCAGTGTACCATGCTCTGCCTTAATGATGTGCTGAAGGACACTCATTTGAAAGAAAAGGAGACTGTACCATTATTCCAGACAACAACAGGGCTATGAACAAGTCGGGTTACAGGGAGGCAATTGCGAGCCCATATAATGAACACTTGATCTGCCCAACAATGAAATGTGTTGTCTTGTGAAGAAGTGAGGTCTCTTGCCATTGAACTGTTCAAGCTATTGCTGGATGACCATCTGGGAGGATGCTCTGGGAGGGAATTCTACACTGGTGTGTGTGTGTGTGTGTGTGTGTGTGTGTGTGTGTGTGTGTGTGTGTGTGTGGTGCTGAGATAAAATAGTGGGTTTTGAGGCTCCTTCCAACTAGGAGATTGTTGATCTTTGTTAAGAGAGCAAGCTGGTTAACGGGGTCCTCTGTGTCTTCAGTGAGGAAAGAGACTTTGGTGATATTTCTAATCCTGAGATTAAAGGAACTGGGTTTTCCATTTAAAAGAGAGGAACCAAATCTGTCAACCTTAATTACCATTTCCCCAACCAAATAGCAGTTTTCATCTAGATTCAGAAGTAGTCTGCACAGCAAAGGGTTCCATGTTCAAGTATGCTAGATAATGAATCTTTGATATGCAGTTGTTCTTTGTGACTGTGCAAGAAAGAAAATAATGCGGCAATTCCAAATTTATTTTTACTACTGCAGAATCCTTCAGAAATGACGATTGTCAATCTCATCCAGTGCTTCTACCTCTGAGTTTATGTCAGTCACAAATCTGGGGAGAATTTTTTTTAAATACAGATACCTAGGTCCCACCCAGACCAAGTCACAAATCTGGGGAGAATTTTTTTTTAAATACAGATACCTAGGTCCCACCCAGACCAAGTCAGCCCAAATCTCTGGGGTAAGTCTCTAGCATGACTAGATCTTAACAGCTCTCCAGATGATTCTTACATAAAAATGAGGGTTAAGAAGAACTAGTCTGTGTGGGCACTTAGAAAAATCTAAGCAGTGCCTTTGTAATTCAGATCATCCTTTTTGAGATCAGATGATCACTTCAGATACAATACTCATAAGTATGTTAAGAGTTGGTATTTTTAGCTATTTAAATATTTTTCTTTTTTAAAGCTTTATTATATCACCATGATATAGACAATTACAGAGCTATTCATGATTGTGTTTCAGTCATACAATGTTCTGACACCCATCCCTCCACCAGTGCACATTTTGCCAACACCAACGTCCCCATTTCCTTCCCGCAACCCCCGCCCCTGCCTCTATAGCAGGTACTTTTCTTCTCTCTCTCTCTCTCTCTCTCTCTCTCTCTCTCTCTCTCTCTCCTTCTCTCTCTCTCTCTCTCTCTCTCTCTCTGCTTTTGCACATTGTGGTTTGCAATACAAACACTAAAGGATTATCTGGTATAGCTATTTACCCATTTTTAATATTCAGTTCTAGAGTAGCATTACCATTTTGAAAGTTGGTATTTAACAATGGATCACACTACTTTTTGAGCTAGATAGCCTGGCCTCCTCGTGGATATTATGACTTCCAGCAAATTATTTTGGTTTCTCTGTGCTTTAGGTTCTTAATTTGTAGGTGGAGATAAAAACAGTACTTTCATATAAAGACTAAGCTTAAAAGACCCAAAATAAATTTTAATGGTTCCATAGTATGATTTTGTTATCATTGGGATTATTGTTGTTGGGATGTGTCCTTCCATGGCCACCAAAGCCACACCCAAGTCAGCTTATACTTGAAAAACATGAGCTCTACCATTGAGCCATCTCCCCAGCAACTTGCCAGTTATGCCATCCGGGCAATTATTGCTCTGGTAGTGGCAGTATTGGCAGTAGCACCCTGCTCAGCTCTTAATGAGAACATAGTCCGGTCTGTCCAGGGCTAGAAACAAGCCCTGACCTCACTTGAAAATGAAGGACCCAGGAGGGAGGGAACCAGGGATGTTGGTGGTGGGAGATGGGCACTGGTGGAGGGATGGGTGCTGGAACACTGTATGACCAAAACCCAAATATGAACTTTTTAATTGTATATCTTTGTAGTTGTAAAAATTAAAAAAAATTAAAAAAAAAACAAAACAAACAACAACAACAAAAAATGAAGGACCCTTTGGAACCATGTGAACGTGCTTTTTCTCAACATCAGAACTTCCTAAATCTAGGTTGTGTTTGGAGTTGGATTTTTCTGCACGAAAGTGAGGCTTCAATCTAGTAAGTTTCTGCAGTTCTATGTTGCTCTTAAGTCTACATTAAGAGCCCAGGCTTAGCTAGCCAGGACCTGGAGTGAAGGTGAGCACAGAGTTGCTGTGGGCTACCTGGGAAAGGTACAAGCTCCTGAATCCTCGGGCCAGACTTGGTTTCCGACAGTGCAGTTCACTGGATGATCAAGCTGCAGTTGAGAAAGCTGGCGGCTGCTTCCCTGTGGACATGACTTCCAACGCCAGGGTCCTGGGCTAATGGTACGCAAAGTAAACACCATTTGGATACGTGGCTTAGCCCCAGAGCAAAAATTAAAGAGTGCAATTAGGCATAGATCCTTTTTGGCTTTCAGTTGATGAAGAAATCACTTGTGGCAGCTCTGGTCACTGAAGCCTAGGAGCAGAAGTGGTTGCTCCCTCCCTGAGGTCTAGGACAAGTGTGGATGCTCTGTGGCTATGACACATTCCTTAACACAGTTTCCTTCAAGAGTTGACTCCAACTGCCATTGTGGAAATTGGTGAAATTTTCCTGGGAGGGGCACAAAAGAGTATAAAGCTGAATAGCATCTTTGTCTCAGAAACTTATATGAGAAGCTGTTGCCCCCACCCTTTCTCCTACAAGCATTTTGTGGCTCACCATTGCAGACACTGCATATCTTTTGTATCCCACACAGTCCCTGTGTTAATAGTTGTTTGCTAGTTGTGGTCATTTAATTGGAAAAAGCTGGCATGGAGAGATTACAGGCCCCAATAGGTCACTTCTTTTTTGTATTGAATATGGCATTACTGCCTTTGACCAAGTCCCTCCCCCGTCACATTTATTTCAGTTCTTTAAATGCATTAGCAACATACAAGGGGAAGGAGCTAAAGAAAAGATGTGTGTGGCCTTTAAATATGTCAGTCATCTACAACTCAAGGATTGCTTGTCCTGGCCACACGCCAGCTCTGCATTATAGAATTCCAGATGGCAGGGTTCTGTTGGTACTTGTTTTGGATTTGCTCTGGAGATGAGATTAGGACTAGAATGGCTTGAATATTGCCTCTTTCTGTTGAATAGATACAAGTCTCTGTCCCCTCCTGCCATCCAAGAACTACCCTCATGCTGGGGATTACACTCAGCACCCGTGCCCTCTCGGGTAGCTCCCCGGACACTGTGGCAGCCAGTGCTACAGAGGCCGAGCCTTCCCCTCTGTGGCCTGGGTTTGCCCTCCCTAAGACCCCAGGGCCAGGACAAGTGTGATCCTGAATTCACACACTGAATAGATAAGGGTTGTGTTTTTCATCAGCTTGACTACCTTTCTTTTTTTTAATCATATATGAAATTCTCTCCTTTTTTTTGGGGGGGGGGTCACACCTAGCGATGCTCAGGGGTTATTCCTGGCTCTGCAATCAGGAATTACTCCTGGTGGTGACCATATGGAATGTTGGGGATCAAACCCATGTCAACCACATGCAAGGCAATTGCCCTACCCACTGTGCTATTGCTTCAGCCCTATTCTCTCTCTCTTTTTAGAAGAAAATATTGATTTCAGAAATTAATGCTTATGCAGTATGCAACTACTGTGGTCAAGTCATGTGTTCCCAAACCCAGCACTTAACAGTTACCAACAGTTAACTATTCTTGCTTTTCTCCTTAACTTTTTCTTTTAGTGGATTAAAAAAAAAAAACAATTCTCAGCTATCTGATTTTTCCTTGCAATTCTTTATATGTGCCACTAGAACATATAACAAAACTTTCCTAACAACCTAACTACAATGCCCATAGCACATTTAATTTAATAATTGCATACCCTTACAAGCTCGGTTTTCCCAAATTGCATCACAGATGTCCACAGATAGTTGGGAGTTTAAATCAGGATCTAATGGAAGTATGCATATTGCATTTGGTGACCCAAAATTAATGTCATTTGATCTAATACAGACCCTCCTCTTATTTTTATTATACCTACTCTTTGAAGGAAACCAGATCATCGTCTGTAAAATATTTCTATATCATAATGACGGGCCTATTGCATCTTCATTGCACTGTTCAAAATGTTATTCTCTATTCTCTTTGTCTGTAAATTAGTTGTTAGCTCTAAAGACTTCATGAGACTCACATTTAATTGTATCCCATCAGGAGGCACATAATAAGTTTATTTGATGTCAAGATTGATCAGTGGGTTCAGATATGGTCGGCATAATTCATCTATTACAAAAGTCCCTACTTACCTACTAACCTAATCATTTTAGCAACCATTGATGATTACTGTCTACATCCATTAGAGGTTACAAATTATTTTCAGTTCTATCATTCTCCTTCCATTTAGGAGCTGTTATTTGATACAGAAGAACATATCAATAATTTGGTTTCTCTAAAATACAGTTGATATGAGAAAAAATATCTTAAACACCTCTTTTCTGTTTACTTTTCAGTTTTCATAACATTGAGCAGCGATTGCTCCAAAATGATGTAGTTTATTTATTGTTGTGTACCATTAGAAAACACTTGGGTTTTTGCCTGTTTCATATGCTTCAGTTCATTATGTTCTTTCTTGTTTTTGATGCTCAAATATCCAAGCTTTGATTTGTGGGCATCTCTTCCAGCTACCTATTGTCAACTTTTAACCTGATTCCACGAGTCATTCTGGAGGATTAAGCTACACCCAGGCTCCTGACCCATCCTAAATTTGACTATTTTATCAAGGGACCCTTGTCCCTTTCCATGGGGAATGGTACGTCAAGACCAAAGACTGGGTTCTGGTCCTTTATCACAGATAAACTGAGAAGCGAAGCTAGTGGATCCCAGGATTCTTTGGCTGAGCCTCATTGCTTGTCTTAACTCTGCTCTCTCCATTGTCACCACTCACACAGCCCACATACGACAAGACCCAGTAGGTCTTTTTCTGAACAGAGCAGATCAAAACTTCTCTCCAAAGAGAGACCAGCCACATTCTTTTCCCTAATGATATTCCCCTGTAGGAAAAAAAAATCTAATAATTCCTTAGTTCCATGAGGGAGGTGATGCTAAGAAATAAATCATCAGCAGTCACTATTCACTGAACAGAGTATGGAGAGATGTATGAGGAATTAAGTAAAGTACCTCAGCCTTCACTTGATCACTTCATTTGAATCCCATTAATCATCGATTTGCTCGAGGGGGTGCCAGTAACATTTCCATTGGACCCTATCACGTGCCAATGTAGCACAATGGCATCTGGTTGATTCAGGAATATGAAGAGCCTCAAACCGTACCTTCAGGGTCTTGCAAGGAAGTCTGACCATCTTGTGGGTGGGCGGCCAGCCTTGACATGCCAAATACCATTATAGACCTCATTCCCATGACGTGATGGAATGGTTTGAGGCTCTTTATGTTCCTGGAGCAGGATGATGCCCTTGGGCTATCTTACGTGTGACAGGACATATTGAGATGTTACTGGTGCCCGCCGAGCAAATCGATGATATACGGGAAGACACTGAGACAGTGATACCTCAGCCTTACTGTGGAGAGATGTATGAGGAAATGAGTACCTCAGCCTTACTGTGGAGAAACGTGTAAGGAAGTAGTAGAGTACCTCAGCCTTACTGTGGAGAGATGGGTGAGGAAGTAAGTACCTCAGCCATACTGTGGAGAGATGTATGAGAAAGTGAGTACCTCAGCCTTACTGTGGAGAAACGTGTGAGGAAGAAGTAGAATACTTCAGCCATACTGTGGAGAAACATGAGGAAGTAGAGTACCTCAGCCTTACTGTGGAAACAGGAAACTTTCTGGATGGTTCTGACTTCCAGGTACCGTTGTGTGAGTTAACAAGTTGTGGTTACAAATGTGGTCCACTTGGGCCACAGATTTAATCAAGTTGGTAGGGTGCTTTCCTTGCAAATGGCTGGCCCAAAATTAACAGCTGGCACCCCTAAGGTCACTCCAGCCCCCAACCAGGAGTGGTGCCTGAGCATAGAGCCAGGAGTAAGCCTTGAGTACAGCCACGTGTGGTCCCCAAACCAAAACAAATACGATCCACTCTTTGGGCAAAAACACTAGAATGGTCTCAAAATGTAATAATCCTAACTGGGAAGAAAGACAATCTTCAGGATAAAATAAACGAAGAAAAACAGTATGACCGAGTGATTTCTGCCCAGGTTTCCTGTTCCCATCTCTTTCTATCACCTCTCTCTTCCCTGAGTTTCCAGTATTAGTAATTGGCACTCTGTGAAGAATCTAATGTCTTATCTTTAAAAACCAAAAGGTGCTCTCAAGACTCATGGCAGCCTGAGGAAATGACCTAAGGAACACCTCCTCCACCCCCGCCAGCTTCACCCCAGAACCTCATTCCAGTGAAATCTGTTCCGTGCATCCAGCATGCCTCAGTTCACTCCGCAGCCACCCTGGCTCTGCACAGTGCTGCGGGCCACTGAGGGCTGAATTCAGAGTCAGCAACTGGTCTCTCTCCTAGAAAGAGATTTTACCTCAGGACAGCTTCCCAAATTCTCTTGTTCAGTGGGGATGTGAGAACCACCCAAGCAATGAAGGTTACCCCTGTGATGTTTGGTCAGCTTGGCCAGAAAGTTCAGTGCTTTGCCCAGCTGTGTGGTGCTGAAGGGTCACCAGGCCAGATGGAACAGTGCTGGGGGGGGGAGGGGGGGAGCCGTGGTGCTGGGGGTCAAATTCAGGTCTTCGCACATCCAACTAGGAGGCAGGGAGGTATCCTATGGTATCTCCCTCCGCCCAGCCCCTGCTTTCTTAGAGAATATTTCTTCCTTCCCTTCCTCCCTCCTGCCCTCCCTCATCCCTCCTTCCTTTCTTCCCTCCCTTCTTCCTCCCTCCCTTTCTGTCCTCTCCCTTTTCTGCTCCTTCTCCCTCTTTCTTTTTTGCAATTAGAATCAGAAATATCTGCAGATAGAGAAGTCTAAAAAGTTAAGGCCATCTCAATTGAGGAAATCCATTCATGACTTGTAGGTCTCTGTGGCACAGGGACTGCTGATTGACGTTTACTTGGAAGCGAACTACAAATTTATGGGAATAATTTTGCTTTGTCGCATACTTTTGAATAACACTAGATATTAGTTCTGTTGTATGTAAATGAGGACAAAGGAAACATATATTTTTAATTCCTGCTAAAGGAACTTGTCCACAGTACAGGGGTCCAGAAAATGCATAATCTCTCAAGTTTGATATGACCTTTGTCTCCACAAATAAAAAGACCGATAACCCCAGATGTCACGACTAAACTTTTTTAAACACACACAATCACGAAGGGTTTGGTTTGATGACTCTTTTCAAGTATAAACAAATGGAAGAAAAGAATTGGAATCAAGTGAAGGTGCATACATAAAGAGGTGGGGTCAAGATTCGAGAGTAAAGTAGGGCCTCAGTGACCCTAAGTGTTCTCTAGCCTCACCTGCCAGTCAGGGTTCCCTGCACCATTGCCCCAGCTTCCATGGGGGAGATTTTTGGTTGTCATAGTAACATGATTGAGCTCATCTGTATATCAGCACAACTGATATCAGTGACTTTTACAAAATCTTCCCAAAGATCCATGTTTTTAATAGTTCCATGCACAAGGAGAAACATACCAAATGGTAGGCATTCATAAGCCTGGGAAGAGGCCTGGCTGCCTTCTAAGCCTTGGTGAATGCTCTGGCCCTGCTGATCAAGTATGGTTTCTGGAAGTTTGAAAGGAAAGGCAGCTTGCCTCCTTGATTTTTACTTTGTCCCCAAAGTCACCTAAGGCATCAGAGGGCCACAACACTATCACCGAGAGGTAATAATTAATGAAAAAGGTGTCACTTTAAAAGGTCAGTGACAGGGAGCATTTGTTTCCCATGGATTAACTTTTCTAACACTCTTTAAATAATGCGTTGATATCAGCAGGGACCAAAAAGAATGCAAACAGACCTGAACAGTGTAAACCTCTGGGAAGAAAAATATGAAAAAAAGCTGTTTTGATAGCCTTCAGTTACTTACACATCTTTTTTCTTGATAATAATTGTAATAATGACCTTTACCGCAAGCCCATTACGTGCCAGCCAATGTGCTTATCTCGTCTTCATGATCCCCAAAGATAGGAATTGTCTTCATTTTGCAACTGAAGAAACTAAGACTCCAGGAGGGAATGAGGTTTATAATGTCTGTAGAGTAATTTAGGGGAAAGAATTTCATGCAGTTGAGTCCGTTCAGAATAAACAAGGAAAGAAACAGAAAAAACAGCAAAGATTGCTCAGTTTCCAGGGGGTCTGGATGAAGATACCTGGACAGGTGTAATGAGCACACAAGCACACGCTCCTGTGTGGAACATGGTCATTGGCAGGATAATGCCCAGAGACTCTAGAACTCTCCTCAGGGCCTCTGGGGTGGGCTGGTCACCATTGTCAAATGCTTCCACAGTGATCTCTCTGCACAGGCTTCAGGGGAGCAGTTCTTCCTCAGCACTGCAGAGAAACTGCCCGGCATGTCTAGGTGTGATTCTAGAGAGTTCCTGCCATGCTCTTCCAGGCCAGCAGGTCTGATGCATGCAGGGAAAGTCCAGAGCCCAGGGCTGGACATGCTGACCCCAGAGATTGCCTTAACTCCAACACCAGAGCCTTCCTCCCTAGTATTCCCTGGAATACGTCTGCTAAGTGTGGCGCCTGGCTCTCTTTGGTTTTAAAAAGAAAACACTTCTTAGCAGGAAGGCAAGGCAACAGTGTTCACCATCTGAACACAGCCAGGTCCTGGGAAGAGCACAGGTACTCATCTGTCTGGGTCATCCTCGAGGAAGACGCGGGCTCATGAGGGGAGAGAAGTTAGGAGCCCCAGCAAAGCGTAGAACAGCCTCCGTGATGCCGCTGGAGTCTCTGCATTTTCACAGACTTTGCCAGAACTGGAGTTTCCCCTTTTTCACTGAGAGACTCAGAATTCCTGCCCTCGCCTGCCTCTGTGAAGCGGGAGCCGGTCCTGCAGCTGGTAATCACCTTGGCGCTGGCCCTGTCAGTGTGAGAGCAGAGCTCCAGGAGGTGCCTTTAAGTCCACTCGGGGTGAGGGGTGGTGTGGACACGGCAAGCCTAAGGGTCACTTCCTGCCAGCTCGCCAACACCTGGGGCCCCTGACAGGTGACCCAGTGACAGCAGTGGCTTGTCTCATCCCAGCCTGAGCGCTCCCTCCCCTGTCTCACAGCTTGTACCTGTAGGATGTTCGACAGCCTCTCTGCCTCTTCCCCTCTTCTCTTTTTTCCTGCTTTCTTCATCCCCTGAACTTTTAAAAAATTCTTCTTTGCCCTCCTTCCCTTCCCACTTTTCTTCTCAGTGTTGGATTCAACCCACACCTTTCTTTCAAATCCAGATAGTAACCAGGGAAAGGTAATTCCAGCTGCAAAGCCTGAGAACAGAGAGCCTGGAAAAACATTCAGTCATCAAAGGCTCAAGGAGAAATAGTGAAAAGATGGGGTGTGTTGTGAGGCACATTGGACACTGAAAGTTCTGCGATAAAGAAGAATCTTTTTATCCCTCCCCCATATAGTCAGAATAATGTATACCTAATGTCAAGAAATTACATATCATTAGTCTGGGTAATGTATAATTTCCATCTGATTACATATATTAAAGTGATTAAGGAACCTCAGTTTTTCACTCGTAAATCTCAGCCTTCTTTGTTCCATTCTGGGGCTATAATGACTGTTTGTAACAAGAGGAGAGAACATTCAGGACTGATGGGAGCAGGAGCTGGAGCGCCTTCACCCAGTTCCGTTGACAGAGGTCTGTGACTTTGGCAACAGAACCCAAAGTCAGCTACCAGTGACGGGAGAAACAGAAGTGGAGACTTACACCCTGTCTCTAAACCTGTAAACCCATCTCTAAACCCGTCTCTAAACCCAGTCACTAAACCACTTCCGCTTTCTGTAGGGTTGCGTGGCTCCCAGTCAGAACAGGGAGCAAAGCAGTGTGGAGGCAGAGGCATGTTGAAAGAAAAGTTTTTCAGTGAAGTCTACCAGCCCCTTTCATAGTGCATGGAATCAAGCAGAATGTTTCACGCTTGGAGTTTTTGTTTGTGGTTATTGTTTTATGTCTTGTTTGTGGGTATTGAGTGGGGCCTCACGTGCATGTCCACTGAGCAGCACTTTCAGTCCTGACTTTTCTTCTTTTTTTAAAATATGAAATACTTGGGCCAGAGAGATAATGCAGCAGGTAAGACTCTTGCCTTGCACACTATTGACTTGGGTCCGATCTCTGGCATCCCAAATAGTCCCCCCATACCACTAGAAGTGATGCCAGAGCACAGAGCCAGGAATAAGCCCTGAGCACAGACACAAGTGGCCCCCAAACAAAGCAGATAACTAGGGCACAGTCACAAGTTTGCATGTCAGCCCTGTGGAGAGGCCCTGCTAATCTCGGTGTCGTCTGATTTTGGTGTCTGTGCTGCACCACTTCAGTTCTTAATTAGCTGATTTCTATTGTCTTTTTTTTCTTGTAGCTTACTCCCTATATGTTTATTGCCCCGTATTTTATAGCTGTTTTTCTTTTTTCAATTAGAGGATAGATTTCATCCTTTATCTTTGAGGGTAACTGATCCAAGACATTTTTATGTAAATGGATTAATTAATGGGTAGCCTTCATTTGAAACTTGAAAAGGAAGTAATCCTTTTTGAGAGGCATTAACTGTTTTTTAAAGCCATAAACAATTCATTACTTAAGCACCTTGTCACACAATTAAAAATTATTTGACAGCGGTAATCATAATAAAAATGCATTACTCCTCACCAAATCACCTTTTCTTCAAGGTGATTAAAAGAGCCCATTCATTAGAATATTGCAGCAACTTGCTTGTGTAAATCCCACTCAGGGTAAACTCTGGGTACAGATTGACTAAACCTTGGAGCAACTGACATCACAGGACAGTTCCTCCACGGCCTTGATGAGAGGTGCCTGGCTGCAGAACTCTGCTGGACTGGGGGAAAGGCAGCTACCCCTGACCTGATCCCGGATCCCCAACCTGCTCTGCCTGCCAGCCCTGTGATTTATGCAAATCAGAAAGCCTTGGCGGTCTAGGCTTCCTGGCAGGGCCAGCATAATCCACTTCCTTCTGGTTCATGTGACTATGCACATTTGAGCACTCCTGAATAGTCCCGGAGGGGCTGTGCCTCTCAATATTCCTGCCCCTTTCTCTGGGCGTGCAAGCTTTCTGGCTATGAATGGACAAGGGTTTAATTACTTACCACATCTGTCAGATCAGATTCAACTCGAGAATGAAGAGAATCCCAGACCAGCCCGGGCATTCCTTTGCCATGTTCTTCATGGCCGAGGTCATCCAGCTCTGTCTTCTAGGGAATATTTTCCACTCCTTGGTGCCTGACCCTTCTGGAAAACAGGGACTCCGGCATTTGGAGATCCATTAGTGAGCCTAGCACATTGCGTGTGGCCTTTGCTAATGTTAATTAATCTTCCTGATGATGCTTGGTGCCTCAGGGAGCCTTTTTATTCCCCCCAGGGCTACTGATGACCAGAGTGAATGCCAGAAAGTTTTCCTTGCTGCTTCCTGACCTACATGCTCCCTCTCTCTGTGCTCTGTTTCTTTGTCCTGCTCCCCCTAGCATGTCTCAGCGCATGACAGATTGACTGCTCACATTACCAGGTCAGCCAGAGTTTGACATAGTCAAGGCGGATGGTCCCCAAGGAGAGGCTGCGCCACTCAGAAGTAGTCACCCATTCCCAAGGCTCTCAGTTCTTGCCTTCCAGGAAAATGTTTGTGCATTGTGACTGGTAGGAAGAGTGCGACCACTGGTATCAGAACAGAACAGACAGTGGCGTTGATGAGCAGCCTCGCCTGCCTCTGCTTTCTTTCTGTGGTTGGAATCATTTGGATTTAACAGGCGACTCAAGGTTATGCAAGTCCAGAATCCTGGGCTCTGTGATATTGGGGGCAGGGGATGGTTATATTTTTGGCTGGGTTTTGTCTGGTTTTCCTTTCATCTATTTGGAGGTAAAATTCACGCTACCAAAAAAGAACCACTTCACAGTAATGTTAGGATCGGGAAAGTGGCTCAGGGCATGCCCTGGACTTGGGAGGCCCCTGGCAGAGGTCCCCAGCCCGGTCACCCCAGACCTGAGCATCTGCAGAGGCTGCCCCCACAATATTTTTTTTAAATTAAGTATGAGGGTAAGTGCTCAACTTAGCCGAGCACCTGTGTGGCATACAAAGGCCCAGGTTTGATCTCTAGCACCACATGGTCCTCTGAGCACTGCTAGAGTGAACCTCCATCACAGAGCACTTCAGGTGTGTCCCAAAACATAAAAGCTAAAACAAAAATTAATGGTGCCATTCAGCATTATTGAATATATTCATAATGCTAAGCAGCCATACTCTGTTTAGTTCTAACCCTGTCCATGGCCTCTGTGAACCTCCCTCCACCTACACCCATTAAAAAGACTCTTAAGACCCAGGAAATCGCTCAGAGGGTCATTGTGCATGATCTGTGTGCCAGAGACCATAATTCAGCCACTATCCCCATGTGGTCCCCTGAGCAGTGGCAGATGTGGGGGGGGAAGTCACCCCAAATTGTCTCTGCAGATTTATTTAACATAAATATTGGGAGAATGCAGAATTGTAAAATATATGACCCTTATGATTGACTTTTTAATTTAGTGTAATGATTTTGCAGTTTGCTATGGTTTTTTTGTTCTAGCATTATTTATTGGAAGTGGGAAAGTCTTTTTTTAATTGAATCATGGTGAGATACACAGTTACAAAGTTGTCCATGGTTGGGTTTCAATGTTCCAGCACCCGTCCCTTCACCAGTTACATTTACCAACACAATATCCTCAGTTTCCCTACCCCCACCTGCCTCTATGGCAGGCACTTCTCTCTCTCTCTCTCTCTCTCTCTCTCTCTCTCTCTCCCTCCCTCTCTCTCTCCCTCTCTTTATAAATATATGTATATGTACATATATATCCATCTCTCTATCTCAGGCTCTATCTCTGTCTCTATCTCTCTATCTCTCTATTTCCTTTGGGCATTATGGTTTGCAGTGTGCATATGAAAGTCTATCATGTACATCATATTATGGAAAGGGGAGATTCTTAACCCACAATAATAATTCCTCCTCTCTCTGTGTCTTGAGTAATGCCCTCACTGTCTGTGGAAGCATGAGAATTCATTCGATTCACCCTCTTGGCTTACTCCCATCCAAGTACTAACCAGGCCCAACCCTGCTTAGCTTCTGAGATCAGACGAGATCGGGCGTGTTCAGGGTGGTATGGCCATAGACCCTCTTGGCTTACTGATCTTGTCTCCTTGTTAAGTGTCGTGGATGCCCCTGAAATACCACGAATCACTTCTGCTTTCATTCGACTGTTCCGGCACCGCTTCGGACACCATTATTCTCTAGCTGGTCTTCCTTAGCACAGAGCTCTTCTGGAAACCTCAAACCTCATCACTTCAGAACAGGGGCACCCCCCGCAGGCTGTGTGCTGCGGTCCCCAAAACCCCTTGCCCACATCCCATGCTTCCCTACAACACCTTTTCAAACCCAGCCACTTTAGACAGCGTGTGGGTCTCATGTCCAAGGCACAGTCTTGTTCTCACAAGCTTTTTGGGGTCCCTTTCCCTCTCCCCACACCTCAGGACTGCAAGGTCCTCCCACATCCCACTACATTGTCCCTTCTCACCCTCCCCCGCACACACAGGACGATTTTTCCCTCCAATATGTGACTCTCCGTTTTTGTAATGCTTACACAGCCAGCCTTTAATGAGGTTCATCATACAGCACTGGTCTTTTCCCATCCAACTATGATCTTCTTGGGGGTAGGAATCTTGCCTTACTCTCACTGTTGAGGACCACTGTGGAGGTCCTCAATAAATATTTTATCGAATGAGTTGAATTTTCTTCTCTGAAGAACAAAGTAGGAGCTGTAATGAGCCCTGAGTCATGGCGAGACCCAGTCTAATGCAAAATAACGAGGACTAACATTTAAAATAGTGAAATATTTTGATCTTCTATTGAATTTAAAGTTACCCACGGTGGTTTACCAGTTTCAATTAGCAGAAAATGCAACTTTGCTCCCTTCACCCCCCAGATTATGTTCTTCATTACAAATCTCAAGAGTTTTTGTATGCAGTTGCCAAAAATCTTCTTTTTTGACAAATTGCACAGGAGGTATTTTGGGATTGTGTGAGAGAGTTGATTGAATTTAGGCCAAGTTCAGAACCCTGATACCACTCAAAACAAAAATAGAGATGTAAGGATACTAAAAATTTTATCTATTTATTTTAGCCCAATCCTCCTAATTTATCTCTCAAAATAATCAAGATTCGCTTTCAATTAAATGCCAAGTAAACAATGCAAATAAAACTATTTTGTTTGCTGAGAAGTAATTGAAAATCTGCAACTAATTACAAATTGGCAAGCACTGAGCCTACAAATAGCAGAAACACGCCACGGATGCATTGTCTACAGCTGGGTTCAAAACTGGTTCCCTTACACCAGCCATCCACAAGTTATTAATCAATACTTTGCCAAGTTCTATACCTCACCTTCAAAAAATGGTAATAAACATTTAATTTTCAATATGGGCTTCATAAACAAAGCTGTTTAAAACCAGGGAGGAGATATAATTGGTTAGAAAGCACAAAGCCTGTTCTTGTTAGCAAGTTGGCTTTTCCTTAAAAAACCCTGTTCTTCCTTGACTAGTTCAGGAATCGCGCAATTTAGTTGAAATTAATATTCTGTCAGTCTGGTCCTTGAGTCCCTTCTTGTACTCCACTGTTAGATGACAAGACCTGAAATGGAACTCTGGGCGGCAAAAAGCAGCATATCCATGGACCATAGAGAAATACGCATCAGGGATTTCAAGGTGCTGCTGCTACAAGTGGGTCAAGTAAGATTTACAAATGACTATTCTGAGTGAAATTTTATAAGTCATCTGGCCTTCTATACCTCTCAAACTTCGGCTTCCTGCTTTCCTTTCCCTCACAAGTGACCTGCATTCACTCTTGCTCAGTCTTAACCACTGCTATTCTGTTTTTCTGGAATGTTCTGCCTCTAGAGATCTTCTTGGTCTAGTACCCTCTTTTCCTTCCAACTTGAGTTTAAAGTCACTCCTCACCATCTTATCGTTTCATCTCAGGGTCTCATTATTTACTTGATTATTGAGAGTTGCTCTTACTAGGGTGTAGGCTATGCCAAGGACAGGCACCTGGTTTATCTTTTTCATGACTCCAGCTGATCCTTGGAATACAGCCTAGCCAGTGGTTAAGTTCTTGCTAAGGATTAGGTAAGTGAGTGGGTGCATGGGTGAAGTGTATGGATAGGAAATGGTAGGTTAGGGAACAGATGGCTAGATCAAAAGGTAGATGGTAACTTAGAGAATAGATGACCAGTGCTACTCTCTCAAATGTATGGATAGTGGATGGATGGGTTTAAAGGATGAATGAAGGAATAAATATATTCCAATTGGTTGGAACAAACATCAGACTTAAGGCAGAAATTGAATGCAAAGAAGGACATGACTCTGAAAATAGCTCCTTGAGAGAGAGAGAGAGAGAGAGAGAGAGAGAGAGAGAGAGAGAGAGAGAGAGAGAGAGAGCCTGGCATGGAGACAGGTTGGGGGGGGAACAGGGCACATTGGTGTTGGGGAATGTGCACTGGTAAAGCGATAGGTGTTGAAACACTATGACTGAACCCCAATCATGAGCAGCTTGGTAGTGGTCCATCTCACAGTGATTCTTTAAAAAAATTAAAATTAAAATAGCTCTTTTGAGGAAGAAACAAGAGCATTTAAATTCCTAAGTAGAGACTGCTCTCCAAAATGGAGTTTATTCAGAGGTGAGGGATAAATTCTCGGTGAATTCTCTCAACTGAAGCATGAATTTTGCAGTAGAAAATGATTAGGTCTGAACCCCGAATGTACAGAACCAGAGGTTAGAAATTGCCAGAATACAGATCATGACTTTCAGTGAGAACACGTTCTCATCGCAAGAGCTACCCGAAGAGAAAGTGGGTGGTGGGATAATGCTGGCGGAAGTGTTTAGGCATAGGTCGCATGGAGGCTTGCAAGGATGGCCATGATGTGGTCCCGCATCAGCTGTGCTCTGGTTCTAGATGATTTGTCTGGTCTCTAACCATCCTGAAGCTCTGCTTCTATAGTGATCAAAGGAGAAGCCCACGCTAGTGTTGACCATCAGCTTTAAAAGGAGAATGACAATGAAATAGGGATTATTCATTTTGTCCCTTAAGGGAGATAACTGGAATTTTTTTTTAATGAACTGAAAGAAAATGTTCTGGCAAAATAATAGGGTCGGATTTTAAAAGTCTCTTCCCTCTTCTGTTCCCTGGGGGGGCCTTCGATGGGGGCCTGCAGTATTTTCGGTCATTGTGAGCAAGGAGCCTGCTTTCCCAGAGGGTGGCAGGGACGACATGTAAGGTCTCCATCCAGCTCTGTGATCTGAAGGCAAAGCGGGATGTGTGCAGCGCAGTGGTGTCTCTAAAATAGAACAAGAGCACTTCGTCCAGATGAATCTGACTGTCAAGGTCACCGAGACGACAGTGAGCCAGCAAATGAAAGCTGGCTGGGGCCTCCTTTCCTTTCAGGACATGATTCTGGAGGTCTGGAGGAAAAAAAGTTTTAAATGGATGATTTTCAGTTGCTGAGTCATTTTTCTCACGATTCCTTTTGCTTTTCCTGTTTACAGTGCGTTTGAGAGCTAAGCTATAAAGCTATTGCCCATCAGGGGGTGTGAGGTGGGAGATATAGTTCTGCCCCTGGGGGCCTGGATGTGTCCCCATTCCTGCTGCTCCAGACGCCTGGAGTAAGAGGAACGTTCCATCTTGCTAATAAAGAGGATTGGGTGACTCGGGTACCAAGATCTCCTTTTTCCCCCCTTGCCTGTTACTGAGATGGTGCGATGCTGAGAATGAGGAGAGGAAGGGGGTTTCGCTTTCTCACCTGCTTTCAAGCCGTTCTGATTCTTGGTCTCAGGTGAGGTCTCTGTTACACCGTGTGTGAGTGGAACGATCCCCGGCCAAGCCCCTTGACGTCTCTGCCTCTGCCCGCCTTCTACTGGGGAGAAGTCCCTGTCTGCCTTCTCTTCAGAGCGCCCGTCCCTCTGACTTCCCCTGGTGCTGCTTTCCCTCCTCCATCTCACATCCACCGGTTCATGGTACAGGTTTTCCTCAACAAACTTGACCCCCTGTGATTTGAAAAATCCTGTCAGGGAGAGATTCCATTTACTTTTTTTTTCCTTTGGTCTTTTTTGGGTCACAACCAGCAATGTTCAGGGGTTTCTCCTGGCTCTGCACTCAGGAATCATTCCTGGAAGTGTTCAGGGGACCATATGAGATGCCGGGATGAAACCCGGTCGGCCACATGCAAGGCAAACGCCCTTCCTGCTGTACTATTGCTCTGGCCCCTCCATTTCCCTTTCTTTTTCTTTGTAGCTCCAGGCTTCCCTGAGTTCCTGACACATGTCGAAGGCATCCAACTCAGTGGATGCCTGATGAGTCGAAAAAATAATGACTAGACGCTGGACCAATTGTGGGCATTCATGTTTTGTTAGAGGAATCAACACTCATGAAGTTCAGTCTGAAACAAATCCTGTCTTTCTAATTTTGGCTAAACAGTGACACTTTTCTCCCTCTCCTGAGCCACCCAAATCTTCACTTATTTCTCACAAGGCTGTTGCGTTTACAGGACGATAGACGGCATTTACCTTGAACTTGGGGCTCTCCTCTATCAAGAAGCTTTCAGTGTTGCCCAGGAGTCAAATTAGGGCACTGTTGGCAAAAAGCCAGTGGGGAATGCCTGGGAACAAACCCTCACCGAGAGGAAATACTTCTTCCTCTGGTCACTGAGCCTTCGAGAATGAAGCCGTGGCATAGCTCCATGATCCCACAGTAAAGCCCCAGAGTCTTCCAAGACCTGAACTTGCGCTTTGGATGCCCGTTGATGTATGCGACCCCTCCGGCCAGTGCCGGATGGAAGATGACACAGCTGCACTCCCAGCTACATTTCCCAACACCTCTCCACCCCATGATCGATCACTGTCATGCTATTTTCTGCCACCTTGTCACACTTGTCAGGAGACCAGTGACCGCGCTGTAGAGAGCCTGTCCCCAGCACTTCTCTCAGGACAAGCCCAGCTTCACTTCCTGTGGCCTTATCAACTGCTTTGTTTCCAAAATTGTTCCTTTGCTGCTTGTGGAGTTGAACTGACTCCCGCCCCCCCAACCCAGCTGGCTGAAGAGAAAAACAGTGCACTCAGAACGGTGTCCACTTGCCCGTTCTCCCGCTCTACCTGGACACAAAGGACGAATGCAGGCCTTTCTAACCACTGGCGACTGCCTGGCCCCAACTTACAGGAACATATGACCCCAGATCCTTCAGTGCCACAGATATGCTACTTTCCCACGTGTAGAGACTTAACAGATGAAATATGGTTTTTCATCCCTTTTCGTTTATCTTCAAAATAACAAGTGATGACTTGTCTCTCAACAGAGACACTCTTTTTACTCTGCAGTTCCTGGAAGAATGTGCTGTTGTCTTTGCTGTAGATTTTTTATTTTATTTGTAAATTGTGCGTGCTCCGTGCTACGGAATACTGAAAAGCCATACACCCTGGCTTGTTAGCTGACACACAGTATGTGTGATTACAGATTGTTGGAATAACAGTGGGCCATTGAACTGCCATCCAGATGTGTGTGGAGTTAGCTGTGGGGAGGTCCACAAAGGAGGATTATCTTTCTTGTTGCTGGGTCCAATGCCCCTAGAAAGCGGAAACATTATGTGTGGAAGCTGCTCAAACAGAGCAGTAGCTACAAATGACTCTTCAGAAGCAAAATTAATTTTTTTTCATTACACGCTACAATGACAACTTGTCTACTAGTCAGGCTATAAAAATGCCAAACAACAAAAGACACTAAAGCTTTGAATGCCCTTTGGGAATAGTTTGGTCATTCTGTGTTTTTTTTAAATTGTCTAAAAAATTCACAGCAGGGCCAGAGTAATATAATCAGGTGGGTAGAGTTTTGCCGCTTGTGGCTGACTGGGGTTCCATCTCTAGCACCCTCTAGATGTACATACACACAACACTTTTACCTGAATATTCATGGCAACATTATTTACAGTAGTCAAAAGTGGAAGCAACTTGGGTATCCATTAGTGATGGAGATATAAAATGTTGTTTATTATTAATTCATAGAAAGGGAACAAAGTATTAAAATAACCAGGATGAGGCTTGCAGAAACATGCAGTATGAAAGAAGCCAAACACAAAAGACCACATAGTGTATGATTCCATTTGTATGAAATGTCCAATACACTAGCTCGGCTCTTCAAATGCTACCTGTCCGAATACAAGATGCCCTCCCAATGGAAAACCAGCAGGACAGTTCTACTGTTCAAGAAGGAGACATTCACGACACCAGCAACTATCGCCCCATCTGCCTGTTGTCCATCATCTATAAGCTGTTTACCAGCGTCATCCTGAACAGGATTAGCAGAACAGTAGATGAAGGACAACCATGCGAGCAAGCAGGTTTCCGGAAAGGATTCAGCACAATCGACCATATCCACACGGTAACCAAACTCATTGAGGTTTGTAGGGAGTACAAGATGCCACTCTGTCTCATGTTCATTGATTTACAGAAAGCCTTTGATTCTGTGGAGACTGAAGCAATCATCAAAGCCCTAGCCAAACAGGGTGTTCAAACCCAATACATCGAGATCCTTCGTGAGCTGTATTACTAATTCACCACCAGGATCTCACCATTCTACAAAGAAGTGATCATTGATGTCAAAAGAGGGGGTTCGACAGGGTGAACCATTTCACCAAAACTCTTCAGCACCACCCTCGAGAACATCATGTGACAATTGGAATGGGAGTGAAGATAGATGGTCGGCAAAACACCACCTCCCGCTTTGCTGATGCCATTGTTCTAATAACACCAAACATTAGTCAAGCGGCACAAATGCTGGCTGACTTCAACCGAGAATGTGGAAAGATAGTTCTACAGCTGAATCTAAATAAAACTATGTTTATGAAAAATGGACTAGTTCCAGAAGCCCCATTCACTCTCAATGGAACAAACATCTCTGAATGCAGCAGTTATGTGTACCTAGGCCGAGAAATCAACATGATGAATGACCTAAAACCTGAGCTGTGCAGGAGGAAGAGAGCGGCATGGAATGCCTTCAAAGGCATCGAAGAAATAGCTAAAAGGACAAAGAACCTCCGGCTCCGGGCACATCTCTTTGACTCCACCATTCTCCCTGCATTAACGTATGCCTCAGAGACCTGGGCCCTACAAAAGGAGGATGAGAATGCTATTCGGGTCTCCCAGAGAGGAATCGAAAGAGCTATGCTTGGAATATCACGCCTCACTCAAGTGAGAGAAGGAATCCGGAGTTCTGACCTCCGTCGCTATTCCAGAGTCAGGGGACGCTGTCTCGTTTGCCAAGGCATCGAAAATCAGATGGGCTGGACATGTAATGCGATTTGGAGACAACCGCTGGACTAGAGCCATTACCGACTGGATCCCACGGGATGTCAAAAGATCACGTGGCCCCCCACCTACAAGATGGTCAGACTTCCTTGTCAAGACCCTGAAGGAACGGTTTGAGGCTCTTCATATTCCTGAATCAACCAGATGCCATTGGGCTACATTGGCACGTGATAGGGTCCAATGGAAATGTTACTGGCGCCCGCTCAAGCAAATCAATGAATAACGGGATTCAAGTGATCAAGTGATCAAGTCCAAAATAGGCAAATGTAGAGAAACAGAAAGTAGATGTGTGAGTGCCTAGGGCTGGAAGGGTCTAGAAAAAAGAGAATGACTGCTAATGATGCAGTGCTTCCTTTTTGAGTGATGCAAAAAAAAGTTCTAAAATTGATCGTATGTTGATGGTGGTTCAACTTGGTGATGAATATACTGAAGGGGAAGTTGCCTGAATATAAATTATGCCTGATAAAGCTGCTTTTAAAAATTAAGTCAAATAATACAGAAGTTAAGACGTTTGCATCCTTCTGGGTTTGGACCCCAGAGCTGCCTGTGCTCCCTGAAGCAGAGCTCCATGGCCTGAAGTCCCACTGGGTATATGTAGGGGTTGGGGTGGGAATGAAGTCAAACAAAGACATTCTCAAGTAAAACTTTTTTAAAGGTAAATTGGGCAATTTGAAGGTGATTCTTTTGAGAAAACCATGCGTCAAATGAAAATGTCTTCAAAAATCACATATCTGAACTTCTCTGGCAGTATGAAAAAAAGGAGAGGAAATGGTTTTACCTTTTAACAACTAATCCCCTCCCCTTTTCTGGAATGAAAACTCTGTTACTTGTTTAGCCGTGTCAACGCTTTCTACCTAGTTAAGATCTATAGCCTTCACTTGGCTCCCAGCCATGGAATACCTAGTCTTACCTTTGTGCAATAAAACTCCCTTTAGCGATGCATATTGAAATAGATCATTTCCCACCTATTTTACATTCTGTAGCAAGCCAGTTGAAATTTTTTAATCATGAAATATCATCCAAGTAAGAGGAAACAAAGAAATGAATAGGAAATCCTCTCTAGGTTCTGTTCACACTCCACTTTCTATAGCTTAATCTAAAGAAAAATGTGGAATTTCCTGCGGAGTGATTAATAGGCCAGTGTGGTGACATACAGGAACTCTGAGCTTGACCCTGCAGGTAAAGGCTAACTGGTATGTTAAGTTGATTACACAATTTCCTCTAAATAAGTTGACAAGTGGTTTGCACAGTTGCCTTGACTTTTGCCCTTATAAATGCACACTTATAAATGACTTGCTTTTTCAGCTAAAGCAATCCTTATTTTAGATGTGACATGTGTTAAGTAAACACCCTGGTTTGGAATCCCAGCTTGCTAGCGTTCATAGTCGGGGCAGTTTATCAGAGTCGCTTGGGGCCAACAGTTTGAGGAACCTGAAACTTGGTTTGGTAGCTGAGGGTAGATTTGTAGGGCCTAAGAAACCCAAAAATGTTTTCGCCCTCCTTCAGGAGGATGAAATAGACAGGTGGATTTGAGAAGTTGATTCCACAAATAGCTGAATATATTCCAATAGAAGCTGCTAAACGCTTTGCAGTAAACAATGAGTAGGCTTAATGCTGGTGTTTTATCAAATCTTTCTGGGTAAAAAAATACAACCTTTGATTTTTCTTCAAAAGTCTTATGGAAGAAGATTTCTAATCTGCATTTCTTTTCACTGTTCATTTCATGCACACCAAAGTATAGTCCTTTCATAATCTTAAGCAGTGGTTCTCAGACTTCATCCAGTTATGCCACCAACACCCCCTCCAAGCTCCCCACACACACACACTTCCCCCTTGTTTTCTTCTCTTGACCCCTCTGTACTGCTGGGTATTCCCTTAGTCTCATATCCTGTCATCCTCCTCTCTCCCCACGGAATTTTTACCTGTAGTCTCTTGGCATATGCTGGTACCCAAAGGGCGCCATATTGAGAAGTGATGTTCTGCAGACTGTAGTTCATTGAGTGTTTTTGTTTTATGTGTGGGCTTCTTCTATCAAAGAAGAAAGCTGCAAAATCTCACTAGAAACAAACAGGAAGGATTGTTTCAGCTGATGAATCAATGCTGCTGAGGGCAGTAACAGTTTATTTGTAGATTTATAAGTCAAGCAACTTTACTGAACCTTATTTGATAAGAAGAGCTTTTCTAACATTGTTGATTTAGCTGGAATCAATTTGCATGTATGTTTCTTCCTGAATGAGTTAAACATTTGGAAAATAAATGGATTTTTATTTGTCTATACAATATCATTTATGCTTTCCAGGTCTAGACTATGACAAGCCTGGAGCTCATCTGGGAAACAGAACATTATTAGGAACTCCAAGGTTAAATTTACCGTCCCACCGTCAAATCTGTGGATGGTTGTTTTTTTTTACAGTGCAAGGCGCCATTATAAATCATCTTCTTTCACGTTAACTCTTACATAAGACAAAACTTGTCCTCCAGAAGAATGTTTACTACTTGCCAGAGATGACTCACTGAGAAGTCGCTTCATTTATTTTATTTCACTTGGTCAGCTCTAGGTTTTTCACAGCAAAAGGGACTGCAGTCCGCACTCCCTAGCTGGCTGTGTGCTCAGTCAAGGACTGGAGCTAATTTGTTCTGCTATGCGGCTTCTCGTTGCAAGTTGTCAATACTCAGTAACCATTAACTATTAACAACAAAATCCTCGACTTGTGTTTCTGAGCCTTCCACTTCCTCCCCAGCTGTCCAGTGCCCTGTCAGACACAAGCAGGGAGAGATTTTTCACACCCGTCCTCTCTGCTTATGGAGAGCAAGAGCCTCCTGAGGTTTGACTCTAAGCTCTGCCTGACAAACCCCAGAACTTCTCAGCACTGCAGAACACTAGGGGAGGTTTCTGCTGCTGTTGTTCTGTTTGGATTCTGTTTTCTCAAGACCGTGAATGCCCTCTTTAAAACATACTTTTGTGACCTGAACTAAATAACTAATACATAGACATTCTTTATTCATATTTCAGAAATTTTAAAATGTAGCACATAATTAACAAATACGCTTCTTATACTATACAAGCTTAAAGATTCAGATTTTGCAAAAAAATACAGAGGAATTTCTCTTTGACCTTGGGAGCCGTTATTTCTAAGACTGGGCTATCTGGAAAAAAGCAAATGAATGCCCAGGAAGCCCTGAGAATAGAGGAAAGTGGAGTGCTTTTGGTGGAAGAGACGAGGACAGGTACATTTTCTTTGTTGGTTCAAAGATTTCCATATTCAGAATATCCGAACCTTAAGAACTTACCGATAACTCGTTATCTTCAACACACCAAAATATGGTGTCTCAGAACTAGTTGATGAACATCCAGTGTCTAATACTCAAGACGCCAAGACCAAGTTCGAATCTTCTCCTGTCAAGGGCATTCACTTAGCCACAGAGTGGACTTCCCTCCTTAGCTCTTGGCCCCTTCCAATGTAGCATCCTTTCTTTGCCATAGACATTTATATATGGTCCGACTCTTACCACAAGCCAGCCCCAATGCAGAGTCTGCCCCTCCACATGACTCATTCCCATTCATCCTCACAAGAAACTCGCAGTTAGTCAAGGGCAGATTTAGGCTTTATGGGAGCTGAAGCTTGTGGTTTAAGTTCCTTCCTAGGAAGATGTTAAATTCCAAATCAGTCAAGTTCATGTTTGTTAGATCCAGAAAAGAAAGTCTAGAGACTGGGTAAGTCAATCAGTGGTAGACTACGGGCCTCAAATGTGTGAGTTCCTGGGTTCAATCACAGACACACACACACAAACACACACGTCTAGGTTATTAAAAGCAGGCAAATATTATAAATACTACAAAATCTGGAAGTCACATCATTTTATTAACTCTTTGACACTCGTTTCTAGTAGTCTTGTCTGTTCTTTGACTACATATCGTTGGCATTTACTTTATAGAGCAATTATTTTACATTATTTTAACAAATACTTAAGACTGATATTTCAGACTTCTGTCTGAAAATGATCAAGCAAAACTTTATTATTATTATTATTATTATTATTATTATTGAGGTCTTGAAGAAGCTTTTTGCTTGTAAGTGCCATATTAGTATTAACACATAAGATTTCTAAGATCATTGTCGAACAAAAACTTCTCTCACTTTTCTTCTCTACTTAATTTCTTCCACTGGCTGCTGTGCTAAGTACTATAAGACATGTTCAGGTCACAGTTTGACCTCTGACCCTGCCCCCTTCATGTTCCAACACTAGATGACTTGGCTATTTTCAGCCTGGACAGTGAACCATCAATTAGTTAAACATGGAAATGACCGTGACCATGAAAAGCTTTCCCACAGCATCCAAAGTAAATCATCCCTAATCATTTAGCCTACCTTTAGCTCTTCCCCAAAATGCCCTCGGCACCTCAACAAGGCCAACAAGAGTCAAAAGCAGCGGGTGTTCCAGTAGATTGCAGTGAACCTATTTGATTCTTAGACATGGCTGTTTGATTCTTAGACAAGGCTAAAGAAAAGGAAGCCACTTTGCTCCAATTCAGAGCTGGGATCTGAACCCTGTCCGTGAATGCCTGGCCCTTCCCTATTCAATTCTGTTCATCCTCAGCCAGCTTACAAACTTTCTCTTCTTTCTCTTCCACCTCCCAGGTCAGCACTCATCAGCTAGTCACTGATCCATGTTGCCCACAGCCAAAACAGGCAGCCAGTTATATCGTTGTGGTTGTTGCTGTTGTTTAATTTAATTAGGACTTGCTCCTATCTTTGTGCTTAGGAATAACCCCTGAGATGCTTGGAGAACCCTCTGTAGTGCTGGGGACTGAACCTAGTCAGACATGGGCAAGACAAGCTAACCCACTGTACTCTTTCTCTGACGCACACAGTCAGATGTGAAAATTGAGTCGCTGTCTTCTGAGCACGCAGAGACAGTCCTGCTTCCTTGAGGAACTGAACGTCAGTTTGAAGTTCACCTTGAAATTGTAGGTATTTCAGAATTCAGATAACTCTGTAGTGAAGAAAATGCACTGCTTCCACTCCACCGAAAATTGTTTCTGCTCCTGGGAGCAAGATTTCCATCCCCAGAGGGAATGAATTTAGCTTCTCCTGTGCTGATTCTGGTGTCTGTAAGGGCCAGAGTTGGGGAGTGGTGGGACACCCTAAGGAGAAATGGGCTCGTCAGCCAAGGCCCTGCTCTCTGTGGCCTGGCACCCCCCGAAGGAAGGCTCCCCCCTCCCCAGTCATAAGCCCTCTGGGGCCTGGGTCCAGAGTGCACTTGGGCAGATCTCTCTCTCTCTGGGAACAAGTGTGTTTGCCAAATCAGGGGCTGAAGTAGCTTGCAAGTCCTCTTGTTCCAGAAGAAAGACAGGATAAGGGAAGTGGCAGGAGCAGTGATAGGAAAGGAGTTTTTCACACAAACAAGTGTGAACTGATAAGCCTGAGCTGTAAGGCAAATGTTGAGGGGCCTGAGTACACTTCTCAGGCCAAAATTAGCTGAGCAAATTTGATTTGGCTTTCCATTTTATAGAGAGAAGGAAAAAAATTCCTATCGCGAAAGAAGTCAGTGTTTATTGTGAGTGGTAGACTTGCCTGCTTATCTCCTTGATTTTCCTGATAAATAAGTCTCTGAACACACTTTCTAACAAACCTTACCTGGGAGGTGATATGAGAGACATAGCGTGATCATATTCTCATCTTTACCAGGTCACAGCCCCGAGGCTGAGTCTTATTCCCTTTAATTCTCACAAGACTGTTTCCACTTATTGATGAAGGAAATGAGGGCCAGGGGTATCCAGTCATTTTCCATGGCTGAATTTGGAGGTGAATGTGTGAGAGCCCAGACACTCGCCTGCCGTCTGCTCCGTGACAGCTCTGCGCTCACCCCATCTGTCTCCCTGCTCAGGACTCACCTTGCCTCTCTGAAGGATTGCCCTTGAGAGCAGAGGATTTCCAGAGACGTCCGAATCTTGTTCTAGAATCTGTGTGTGTGGCACAAACAGGGCCACTTTCATCATCACCCACAAGTACCCTTAGTAGCTGAATTTCTTTTTCCCTTACACTGCCTGAGAATAAATCATAGGAATGTTGGTGAGAGGGCAATACACAGCTTCCTTGATCCATGAAAGCCTTGCTGGAAGCTTGATTCTTCCCACTGGTTGGAAGCCCAGGCGATCTGAAAGGAAGCCCTCAATGAAGATCAAGGATGTGTGACTGCTTCCTTCTGGCAAACTCCCCTCACGTGAAGTGTCTGACCTCAGGGTTCTGCCTCCTCAGGGGCTGAAATAGGTTCCCTGTGTGGGACCCATTTATACCTAAACGTTTCTGGGGGCTTCATGGGAGCAGCACCCATGTTGATTTGCCATGGGGTATAGTTCGGTGACCAACGATTCACCCAGGCCACCTTCCAGCACCTTCCATGGTGCATCCTATATCCTTTATGTCAATTTTGCCATCTCTGATCCAACGTGTACTGAGAAGATCAACGAGCAAGAGAGACTGTGCCTGATTTTGCTCAGGTAGCCAGTATCTCGGTGTGGAGCAACGGAAGAACTGGTCAGATAGACTTGCACATTCCATATTGGTGACTCATCCACCACCATCTCTGCTCTCCAGTTACCTGGGCTGTTCTCATTTCCTCCAGAGTGACAGTCCACAGCAGAGACACAAGGAGAAGCCCAACAGATTCTAGAACTGCTTTTTCTGAAAGTAAAAAGTAACCAGCACAGCCAATCACGTATTCAAGCATTTCACACAAATGACACTTGTCCTGCTTTCTCCCTGTTGAAATATATTTGGAGAAAGTGGAGGAAAGTCTGATGTGAGCGATAGTGTGTTCACATCAGGTCATTTTTAAAATAGAATTTTGTTTTTAGTCTGCATTTTCAAGTGCTTTATATTCTTATTAGCACCTTGTAGCTACATATTTGACTCCTTCAGATTATGGAAATATCTACCAGTAACCCCAGTTATAATAAAACAAAGCAGTCTTCATTGTCAAACCAGCCAAAGGGGACTCATTTTTATTTACTTATTTAATTTTTTAATTGTACCACCATGAGATATACAGTTACAAAGCTGATCATGTTTGGGTTTCAGCCATACAGTGTTCCTGCACCCATCCCCTCCACCAGTGCCCACTTCCCACCACCAATGTCCCTGGTTCCCTCCCTGCTCCCCCCAGCCTACCTCTATGGCAGGCACTTTGCCTCTTCTCTCTCTATCTCTCTCTGTCTCTGTCTCTCTGTCCTCTGTCTCTGTCTCTTTCTCTGTCTCTGTCCTCTGTCTCTGTTTCTGTCTTTCTCTCTCTCCTCTCTCTCTCTCTCTCTCTCTCTCTCTCTCTCTAAGGAGACTGTGAAGAGACAGTTGTGACTTCATTTTAAAATGTGTGTTCATGGGCCCCTGTGACAACCTTGTCCATTCTGAATTCTTGCTTTAAGGAAGGTAAGGGGCTGGAAAAGTAGCCTTGGGAACTGCACTTGAGCATTTCTACACATTTGGCAGACGTGTGTTTATGGCAGCGGGTGGGGTGGGTGGTCAGGCATAGGAGGTACCCCCACATCACACCATCTTTCTGACACTCCTTTGTCCACAAGACTTTCTTTTCTCCTCTCATCTCTCTCTCTCTCTCTCTCCTTTGAAAATAAGCTTAGGGATGGAAAAGGTGGAGACATTAAACTTTCAGTAAATAAACAGTTTCCAACTCCCTATCCCACACTATGACACATCTGAACTCAGACCACAACAGGCAAACACCAGACTTCAATCCTTCACAGCAAGAAATTGACAGTCCCCACAGGGATGTGTGGACAGTGATGGAGACAGTACCTGTGTTTCTCCATTGGGTGCTCTGGAGCTCTGGCACCCCAGGGCAGAGCAACTAAGTAAGTGGGAGGAAGTGCTGAGGAAAGACTGAGGATTCTGGATTGCAGCCATGTTTTCCAAAGATTTATTTCAGCAAAGAACACGTTGTGGGAGTTGGGAAATTGATTCTCTTAAACTTGATAACTCCAATTTGATGACCTTAAGAGAAATTCTTCCAGATCCTGATGAAAGGTCATGCACCAGGGTGTTCACTGCAACTTTGGAAGAACAGAAATTTAGGAGCAGCGTAAATGTTCACCAGTGGCAGGAGAGGCCATCCAGGAGAAAGAACAACAAAGGGCAGTTAAGTTAAATGACTTCTCAGAAAATAAATGAATCATGTACATACATGCATCATACAGCTATTAAGTTAAGTCAAAAGATAATTTTAAAGGTGCCATAGAATCCCAGGTTTGAAAAATAGCACTTGTCTTCCAGTAAACATGCATGCTTAGTAAAAGTATCAAACCCGGGATGGAAGCGTACCTATTAGTCAGGGCTAACTACCGAATTTCTAACAGGTGATCTTTTCCAAACAGCAGCCGGACCTGCCATGCTGCTAAGTTGATTTCCCAAAGCAACACTGCTGCTCAAATATATGTCTTGTGCCAAAGTCCAGTTTCAGAAAGGGCTTAGAGTTTCAGCTTGGGCGTTTACAGGAGAACAAATGGAGTGGCGACCTTTCACCCAGGTCATTCAGCAGCCCCAATTCCAGGGCTAACAGAATCTCCATCATGGAAAGGGGGGTTAGGCTGCTTAGCCCCAGGTCTCTGCAAAGTCATCCCTAATTTTTTGTGGTTAATGAAATTTGACAAATAAAGTATGTGCATGAAGGGCTCCTCTAGAATGGTCTAATTTGTGCTGAGGAATGCCTAATTTAATCAGGGTCTCTGTAATTAGATCGTGTGCAATAGAATAAAAAGCAAATACTGTTCTTCCATGGCAACAGTGGCCTTTAGTGCTTCACTATCTTTGAGATAACGAAGGTTTCCATACACACACATACCACATGGGATTTTTTTCAAAAGACAATCCAAGAAGAAAATGAAAATTCCCCCATTGGTTTTCCCTCTTTTTTAAGGGTGGCTGTATGAAAGTGTGCTTTGTTCTCTTCAGTTGCTTTCTGGATTGGAGCTGTTTCTACCTCCACCCTTTATCTGTTGACACTGAAAATGCAGATACCAAAGGTTTCTTGGTTCTGCAGAATAATGTCCATCATCTTTGTGATAAAGTGCTTTTATTTCCTTTACTTTTAATTTTTTTGAAACCAGGATAACATTGCTTATGACATAAGTTTCAAGTGTGTTTCACTGAAAAATCAACATGAATAGATTTTACTACATTAAGTTTATCATTAAAACCCCAATTTTCATTTGAGAGGAGATTTAAGCTTGTAATCATTTCCTGCATAAGCATGGCAGAAAAGTTTGCTAGGAATATAGGGAGAGAGCTCTGATGGACCAGAACCTGGTGTCAAGGAAGCTACTAGAAGGCAGGGAGTGGTCTCACTTCCCTTGGTGACTCTGTCATCTTGATTTGTAGGCACACAGTAGGTGCACAGTAGTGAACTCCCTGCTGGGTAATGAATCTTTGGAGGGAAGACAACAGCAAACACAGTTCCTAAGCCCCAGCAAGAGGCACTTCTAGACTAGATGTCCGAGACAGGTGGGTGGATGGGTCACATAAGTGCGGAAGGATAAGACTGGTCTGATATTACACAGTAGGAGAGTGGCGAGTCTGGGATAAACCAAGGGGTGCACGGCCTCTCTTCAGACATTCAGCCCAACCTTTATTTCCAACACAAATCAAGCCAAACCAAACACATAGATTTGCATCTCCTCTAAGCTATGAAGAAAGTGGATTCCAGTACTGAGCCTCCCAGTGAAAAATGGCCAAACAGGTTAAGGACCAGGATTACTAGGTGCCGATTGTAAGCAGATAGCTATACGGAGCAGCATTTAGCAAACAGTAAGATTGGGCTGGGTCTAGTCTGTGCAGCACAAGTCCCTAAAGCACCAGCCTCAGCCTCTCGGTCTCTGTCTCTGTCTCTCTGTGTCTGTGTCTGTCTGCCTGCCTGTCTGTCTGTCTGTCTGTCTGTCTCTCTCTCTCTCTCTCTCTCTCTCTCTGCTCTCTCTCTCTCTCTCTCTGTCTTTCTCTCAAGCATTGACATCTTGTTGAAATCCTTTTTTTTGTAATGTCCACCCAGGGCCACCTAGGAAGGAAAAGTGAACAAAGTGGTCTGCTGCAGTAGGAGAGGTGTGATGAGCCCCCAGAGTTGGGGGCTGACATACCGTGACCTTCCACTCACCACTTTAAAGACTAGCTGGGCAGTCACTGCTGCCACCCAGACTGATCTGGAGGTCAGGGAACTGCTCACCACAAGAAAACCAGTTCGGTTACACAGCAGCATTTCTCATTCTGATCCCTTGGGCTGCTTGATTTTTGCTCTTATCTTCGTATCTGCTGTTCTAACACACAGTCTTGTGTGGAAGTTCCATGTAAGGCACACTTGAATGTGAATATTGGAACTATTTCTTTTTTCTCAATTGTTTCATGAATAGATTTAGTAGCATGGTTAGAATTGTTAAAACAAAGCCTTTTGAAATTTCGTCTACATTAAGCAACTTTTTACATGACCACAAAATGAGAACTTTGAGAGATGAAGAGAGAGATTGACAGGTTGTGAGATAGGCAAAGAAACCCATGTCTGCTACCCCTGAGGACTCTATCAGTGTGGAAGCAGAGAAATCCTCCCCTTCCTTGGAGTTGCAGATCAAACTTTTCTGAGTAACCCAAGAGGCAGTTGAAGGTGTTATCTGGCCTGTCTTATGTGTTTGTGCAGGCTAGAGAGCACATGTAGGACAAACTATTGAGTCCCCATTCTGCTGAGATGGGATGAACTCCTAGGACCAGTTATTGTCACTTTTGCAAGTAGCATGAATTTAAAAAAAACAATATGTTCTCTCCTTTAAGTCAAGGAACTGGGACGACAGACTGGAACTCTGGGTATAGTCCTATTGAACATGCATTCTAGAATGGTCCAGAAATAGCCCATAGGAAAAAGTGGGTTTAATACCATGTATTTGGGACAAAGTTGGCTTCAGCCTCTTCTCCATGCTTATACAGGTCCTTGGAGCTATTCAGGCACGTGCAGGTGGCAGCCATGAGTCCTTGGTTTAAATGATGAATTTTCGTGGCATAGGCTGGACAGCATTCTCTATGGGCTAGAGCGTATCTGGGTTTAGCCACACAGTCTCCAGGTGTCAGCCCTTAACTAGAACCAGAGTGAAGGTACGTCTCTCTGCTTAGAGAAGTGTGGGAAGTGTATTTAGGTGACATAAATAATTCTTCACTTGAAAAGGGCTTACAGAAACCAACCCGATCTGTGCAGTTCAAAGGCAGTTGCAGGTGGCTGTTACCCACTGCCCTCGTTGAAACCTATGGTGCAACTCTGGGGAACATAGCTTGGCTCCAGCCACAGCTGCCTCCTCTGGCATCACTCTCGTTCTCTGTTGTCCTCTGATCCTGTCCTTGTGCCTTTCTGTTTAATGCTCTTTGAATGGCACGATTGACTCTACTCTGAAAACAGAGTGACTCTCCTCATTACAGTAGACTTTCTCATCAGCTGCTGTTGCTGAGAGAACTGGCCAAGTCATCCACGGCATCTCTGAGGCTCTAGCACTTGGTAACTCTGTACTCAGAAAGCCTTGAAAATGCTGAAGGTTTGCCTCATCCTGCCCGGGAAAGCGCTACCAACATAATGCCCGCTAAAGGTGCGCTTCCTTCCCTCAAGGGACAGGGCCTGCTTGCTTTGGATAAGTGAAGAACAACTTAGAGAGCAAATGGCTCCATCACTTCCTAAACCACAGGTTGTTTTCTGTATTGATACATCGGGGTAAAAGAACTACCGTGTCTGGTTGGTTTTCTGCTCTTTGCTTTCTTGAAAGCCATTGCATGAGCTTCTTGGATAGTTTGTCACCCAAGTATAACCCAAGTGTTATGCTTGGGAATGACACAGCCTTCTATTTGGTTCTTCATTTCGTTTACATGAGCTTTACCGCCAACTTTTCTCTGGTATGTTAGAGATCTGTAGTTGGTAAATGTTGAAACCTTGTTGTATGAATCAGTAAACAAGTGGTCACTGTCACTGTCTTCCCGTTCATCATCGATTTGCTCGAGCGGGCCCCAGTAACATCTCCATATGTCTTGTCTCATGCTAGTAGAGCCCAAGGTCATCTGCTTGCTCCAGGAACATAAAAAGCCTCAATCCATTCCGGAATGAGGTCTATAATTGTTACTGGTATTTGGCATATCAAATACAACACGGGTAGCTTGCCAGGCTCTGCCGTGTGGGTAGCATACTCTTGTAATCATCTCTAAGTCCAGCATTTATTGATGCACCGCACGGCCGCAAGCCGGGCTTGATGAGCCGGGCTGTGATAGGCTGGTCTGCTGGGTGGAGATAATATCCAAGGTATATAAGGCACTGGTAGAACTTTACAAGAAAAAAACATACAACAAGGGATGTTTATAAATTCATACTTGTATTTTTTAGAAAGCCTCTTAAAAAATTAAATCAGATTTACTTATACAATGAAAAAGCCACTTTCTACAAGGTCAGATCATGTCAAATAAGCACTGCCTAAGATGATGGCAGGCTAAGGGAATTTTCCTGAAAGAAAGAAAAAAAATTCTCTGCCAATATTATGTGCATAAGAAAAGGAAACAAGAAGCTTCACTCTTTTGAGTATATAGAATGACAGTCAGTAATCTCCTATCCAGGAAGGACAGACATTCCGAGACACTTTTCTCTGTGCGTGAAGGGAAAGTACTTGGTTCCCAAATTATTAGTCTCAGAATAATACACAGGATGTAAATTCTATAGAGAATTTGTTTTGTTTTCTGAAATCATGAGTATATTTCATACCCAGAAGATATCCCCAAAAGTTTGGGTACATGCATGCTGTAGGTCCAGGTATGTAGCCGAGAACCTCACCAGCTGTATCACTTGTATCACTTGTCTTCCCGTTGTTCATCGATTTGCTTGAGTGGGCACCAGTAACATCTCCATACATCCTATCACAAGCAAGTGTATCCCAAGGGCATCTACTCACTCCAGGAACACAGAGAGCCTCAAACCATTCCATCAGGTCATGGGAATGAGGTCTATAATTGTTACTGGGTTTTGGCATATCAAATGCGACACGGGTAGCTTGCCAGGCTCTGCCGTGCAGGTGGGCTACTCTTCTAGTAGGCTCTCATCTCGTGCATTTATTGATAAACCATGTGGCCACAAAGTGCCTCAGAACCTCATGGTCCCCCAAACACTACTGAGAATGATCCTAAGCTCTGAGCCAGGTGTAGGCCAAAGCTCAAGTATTTTTAAGAAAATTTTCTCTCCTGAGTAATTGTTCGGTTAAAATCAAACCATTAGTTACTGTGATCGAATCATTGTAGCATGTATATAAGCTATTTTCAAGGTTGGTTGGTTTGGGAGTTTTTCGTTGTTGATGTTTGTTGTTTTTCCCATTGCTCTTCCAGGGTGCCACTGGATGATTAAAATTATGAGAGAGAGAGAGAGAGAGAGAGAGAGAGAGAGAAGAGAGACTGCCCAAGCTGAAGTAGCCAGGAACAAGAAGTACAATTTTCCTCAAAGAATATATTTGAATTAAAAAGAACAAAAAAAATGTCTTGTCATTTTTCCTCTTTTGCAGATAGAAAAGCCACAAACTTACCCTCTGTCCATGGCTTTATGGAGATTGTAAAAGAGAAAATATACCCTCGCAGGAAGAATCCCTGTTAAACCATTAGAACATTCTAGGCGTGCTTTCTAAGGTCAAGTCTAAAGCTAAAAAATACTGTTCACAGTTGAGGTGGGAGTCGGGAACCCGAGAGAAAGGAAGGCCCAACATCTTCCCACGATGATGCGGTCCCAGTTGTCACAGTGCACACAAGCTGGCCCGCCAGGGAAAAGAAGGGCCACAGTCTCTTTGGAGCATTGCACTTCTGCCTAGACAGAGGAAACATTGGGAAAGTCAGCACCAAAAAGCCAGACTCTGACATTCCTTAGGAGAGGACGTCCAAGGGAGAAGGGACAGTTTACTTCTCAGGAAGTTATGAAATCTCATATGGAAAACACAGTCATATTTTTTGTTATTACTTGATTTAACACTCCAGGAACTTAGCCCAAGCCAGCTGTGACTCTCAGGCAGCCCTGCTCATTAAAATTCCCCCTTCTGAGTCAAACCCCCATCTTCCATTACTGGATATTGCCTGGCCTCTCGTCCCTAGGTTGACTCCATATAATTCAGGAATGTGCCTGTTGGCTGTTCCCATGAAGTTTCTTTTAATGGCATGTTTCATGCCTCCAAAAGAAAATATTCAGTGTAGAAATTTGGGGAAATCCTAACCAATACAAAGAAAAATGATGTGGTACAATAATGGCATGACCTGTACTTGTGCCACCGTTAATATGCAGCTTTTAGAGGCCTCCCCAACTTGCTAGAAGTACCAGAATTAAGTTGGGGGTGCGTAGGAGCCATGTGGTGTCCATACTCAGTGCATGGGGACACGTGCTCTAGCCCCTCACTCGAGCTGTGTCCCCTAGCCCTAAAAGCACGCTTCTGTACTTAATTGGGAACACCCATGAGGGCCCTACCTCTGAGTCTCAAGCAACCAGGCAGACCCTTGCAGAGCAGTGCAAGGGCCTGGAGCTATGGCACTTCTGGGGCCCTGTAGAGCCATGTATAGCCAGGCCACCCCAGTGGTGCTCAGGAACCTTCTGAGCCATGCCTTGTGCTGGTGGGAGCATTGGGGTGGCCCTCAGGGCTATTCAGGCCTATAGGGTGCCAGGGACTAAGCTAGGTTGGCTGGGAGCCCGGCGATAGTCTAGCAGGGAGGGCATTTGCATTGCATGTAGCCGAACCTGTTTGATCCCCAGCATCCCATATGGTCCCCCGAGCACTGCCAGGAGTAATTTCTGAGCATCGCCGGGTATGACCCAAAAAGCAAATAACTAAATAAATAAACTAGGTTGGGTGCAGGCTAGGCAGTCTCCTTAAACACTGCATCATCCCAGATCCTTGGTTCTGTTTGCACCGAGAAGAGCAGAGATGCCCAGAGCCTCACCTGGAGAACAAAGGTGGGCTCTTCTGTCTCGGTGCCCTGGCATACAAAAACCTGAGTTTCAAGAGGGAGGAGGAGGAAAAACACTTTTACCATTGGTCTAGAATAGATGAAATGTGTTAGTGATTTTTCTCAAATAACAACTATAAGGGAAATTTTTCAATTATGGCTTTTTTGTAGCATAGCTTGAAATGGCAAAAGTGTGTTCATGGCGCGGGTCGCTGAGTGTTGAGGAGAAGGTAAGACAAGAAAGATCCATTTGCTCAAACTGCCACATACATCTTGGGCACCCATGGCAGGAAAAATCAGCGTGGGCATGGGGTAAGTAGCAGGGGACCCCCCCCACCCCTCGTTTTCTGAGCGGGGTCCAGCGTCTGCCCTGGCGGGAGCATCCTGCATTTGCTTCCAGCAGGGTCTGGTCGGAGGGGTGAGGAGGACGTGGACTGTTGGGTGTCCAGGCCTTGGAACTTGCCCGAGTCTGTCCACAGACCAAATGTCCCTGCACAGAGCAGCCTCCATAACCAGATTACAGAGCGGCCATCCGTTAATCCCAAAACGGTTTGCAGTCCTTTAATTAGAAAATTCATCTGATTTTGCCTGCAGGGCTTGTGGCCTTATTACATTTGCACATGTTTCAACATGTTTCAAGTACTGACCAGATAACATTAATGAAATATATTAGATAGGCAAACGCTTTTAAACAAAAAATAATAAGCATTCTCATGTGTATGTGTGTGTGTCTGAGTGTGTGTGTGTGTATTTTTTTTTTTCAATGTTAATTCCGTCTGGAGCCAAACAGGTAATTTTCCCTTCAGCGTTTTTGCAGTCGGCTAAGACAGGTTGGCCTGGGAGCGCAGTCAGCCTGTCTGCGGACTCAGCCTGACTCGCATACCAGGGTCAGATTTGCTTCAGAAACAGACAGCGAGATGATCTGATTGGCCCAGGTCCAGAGCATGCTCACAAGGGCCTCTTTGATGAAAGGGTTCTTGGTAAGGACTGTACCAAAAGCAGCCTGCCACCCTCCTTTCAAAGATACCCATTTAGAGCCATTCCCAGAAACGGGGGGCGCAGAAAGAAAATAAAAAGCAAGAAAAAGTGAGTTGGAGGAGGGGCGGAGAGAGCCGGCTGAACGTGGCACCACAGGAATAATTATGCTCCCTGGCAGAGCGAAGGGGGGAAAAAGTTATTACAAGTAAACTGCTGCATGTTGAAGTAGCTGGTTGGCAACTCTGCATGAGCATAAGGAATGTGCAATTAAGCTCATTAAAACATCATCATTATGTTTATCAATCTCTTTCCGAGAGGGGTGGGGTGCGCAGTGTGTCAAGGCACGACTGCTTTAGCAGAGATCCCAGGATGCCTACTCGATTCTCTCACAGACAGACTCAGCTCTGCAGCTCCGAGCTGCAGGCTGGCAGGGACGCAGGAGGGAGTCCCCCACCCTGGGAGAGAGGCATGCCCGAGCACACTCCCTGCTGGTGGGATCCCCAGCAGCCAAGGCTTCGGCACGCGCCTAGTCTGTGCCCAGGCAAACTCATCAAACTGTCTATGCTGGAAGCTCCGCCCTCTTGGCGCCCTAAGCTCAATGGGCGAGGTGGGACGTAATCAGTCATTCATGATACCAGAAAGAAGGCTGGCGAGGCAACCCCCAGGTGGGTGCTCTGCTGGTGCAGTGGGTCCCAGGAAGGCCCTGGAGGACACCACGTGACCGCTGTCTAGCTGTATGCTGTGATACAGAGCTGTGACGTGAGCCATGCTAGGCAGGGCTAGGCCAAGGTGCAGGGCCCTGGGGGAGGGTGAGAGACTCCAGACCTGTGCTCACATGCTGGCCGAAGTAAATGTGAAGTCCCTTGGTGGAAAAGCTTCTGTCTTGCTTTCATCTTTCTTTGCCACTGTTATTTTTAATGGCTTAGTTTTATGATGAAAATGAGGTTTCTTGATGGAAATTAGCCACTTGGAGAAAACAGTAAGAAAATAGAAGAAAAATGAGGGCCAGAGGGAAGGGCGGAGAGATAGTACAGAGGATAAAGGTGCTTGCTTGCATACAGTGACCTCATCTAGTGTCTGTAACCACATATGGTCCCAAGAGTCCCAAAGCAACAGAAGACAGTGGGGGAGGAGAGCAGAGAATTGGTGTAAGAGGTAAGGATTCAACTTGGTATTCAGATGGCTGTGGCCCCAGAGCACTGCCAGGAGTGAACTGCAAGCACTGCTGGATGTGGACAAAGAGAAAGGAAGAAAGAGGAAAGAAGGAAGGAAGGAAGTAAGGAAGGGAGGGAGGGAGGGAGGGAGGGAGGGAGGGAGGGAGGGAGGGAGGGAGGGAGGGAGGGAGGGAGGGAGGGAGGAGGGAGGGAGGAGGAGGAGGAAGGAAGGAAACAGGGAAAGATCAAAGGAAGGAAGGAAAGAGGAAAGGAGGGAAAGATGGAAGGAAGGAAAGAAGGAAAGAGGGAAAGATGGAAGGAAAGGCGGACGAACTCTGTATTTGATCACCCAGAAACACTGGCCCTGACACTGTGGTATATGTTCTTCCAGCATTTTATTTTAGTGTTTGACAAAATTGAGGGTTTTTTTTTTTTTAACATTTTTCCACTTGACCTAATGTGAACACTTTCCATTTCCGAAATCTGCCTCCAGTCTGTGTTGGGGAGACCACCCAGCTCAGCTCATCCACTGCAGGCCGTTTGCTTGGTTTACTGTCTTCACCTTTCTCAGTAACTTTGCCCTCACACCTTTGCACGTCAGAATCATCACTGAATTTAGACACCCACACAGTTATTTGCAGATCGGCCATGTACAAGAATCCCCTGTAAGGTGGAGGGAAGTTACACAAACATAAGGGAGGAAGGACAGAGCACTTGCAGCCAGCCTGGCTTCAAGTTCTGGGCACCGTGTACGGTCCCTGAGCACTGCCCAGAGCAATCCCTGAGCACAGTGGCAGGAGTAAGCCCTGAGCATGGCAGATGTGCCCCACGGAGACAGAAATAAATAAAAGTAGGGGAGGATTGTGGCCCTGCCTGCCTGTTGAATCAGTACAGAGAGAAGGGACACATGCAGGCTCACGGGAGTTGACCCCAGGACATTGCGTCCAGTGTGTGACTCTTGCGCTCTGCAGGTTGTCTGCAAACTTCCCGCCTGCACTTCTGAGCATCTACCAGGGGGCACCCGCTCCTCTCCCCTGCTCAGTGGCCTCTGCTGCATTCTCTACTTCTTCTGAGATACTCCCGGTACTCTGCCCAGTTCTCGGGCTCTCAGTCACTGGGCTTAGGGAGGAAATAAGAGGTTCCTGGCCCCATCTTAGACCTGCCTCATCGGGCTATGAGTGGGGCCCCGGAACCTGCATGCTTCAGCCACACCCTTACATGGAGGTAGGGTGCCTGCAGCACTGACCTGGGCTGACCGTGTGCTGGAGCCAGGGCTCCAGCCCCCCCCCATGCCATCCGCCACTGGAGCCTTGGCAAGTCACTGTGTTTCTCTTGACTGTTTCCTGCCTCTAGTAAGCAGCTAATGACCACCCACTCCTGCTAGAGTGCGGGCAAGGACTACACAAAGCCCCGGAGACTCAGAAGCTGGCTCCACCATGGCAGTGACCGACAACTGTTTTTCATTGCCATTATCATTTAGGTGCTTCATTTCTCATTAAAGCGACATGGAGCCTGTTTCCTGAGCCTTTGTCCTTTCTATTTTTCTGACCACAAACAGGAGGGGTGGCAACTCAGAAAATGTTCCCCCGAGTGCTCAGGGGACCATGGGGCACAGGGAGTCGATCCCCAAGTTCCCACATGCAAAACAGAGAATATTCATCTCCCGGGCTCCTGCTGTTGTCTTGACTGGAGCTGAGCTCAGCCAGGAGATTGTGTTTGGTAAAAGCGGGCTCAGAGAGCAGGTTGCCACCAAGCTCCTGCCACACCCCCGGGCAGCCCTTCAGCTGGTGCTCACTCCCATAGCTGAGCCTCCTGGCCCCCCATCTGCCTTGTCAAAAGGCATCCTTGGTGGGGAGGCAAGGCAAGCAAAGGGGGTGGGATAGATCAGCCCTAAGAGATGCTGGTGTGCTGAGGTATGCCTGGAAGAATCCCCCGCACCCTCTAGGGCCAGCCTGAGCTCCAGCCTATTGTAAAATTGTACCCTAGAGGTCTTTTGATGGAAAAAGAGGTTTAAAGTTTCCCAGGTTTGCTGCCGTGAAAGCCAAAGGTTCATTCCACCCCAATTGTGTGGGTGGATCATTTTCCTCCCACTATTGAAGCTCCAGGTTTTTAGCTGCTAATAAACTTAATAAAATCCATTTCTTACTTCCCGAGCATATTAAGTTTGCTTTGCATGCGCTGCTGAGCTGACATTTAGTGACACTGGGTTAGAACATATTTTTTGTTGGAAACAGACAACGGGCACAGTTCAACTGCAAAACGCTTCTCTAAAAGGCTTTGCTCCAGTCTGGAGCTTGCAAAAGGCCATTTGAATTCAGGGATTCCTCTTGGGCGGGCCAAGCACCGACACCAAGTACTGAAGGGATTTCATCAGATGGGTTCAAGAAATGGATTCAAAGGAACTTTGCGTGCTTTTCTTTCCCCACAAAGGCTTCCGCCTGTCCTCACCCGACACCCAAATTCTCCACACCCCTAAGTAGCTGTGGCTGCTCACAGCCCCAGACCTCGCCGCACTATACCCGTGTGCCAGGGCTGCCCACATCCAGACGCGGTGTGCGGTCATTTCCAGATCTGACCAGCTCCACGGAAGTCTCAGACCTTGGTGATCCTACTGCGGGCCCTGTCATCAAGTGAAAGGAAAATGCACTTGTGAGAAGGGATGTGGAGGTGCACGTGGAGCCTTCCCTCGGAGCCTGGCTTGAAAGGGAGCACGCAATAAGGAAGGGACCGGGAAGCAAGCACATGTCTGTCCACGGGAAGAAACAGAATCTAGCGCAATGGAAAGAGTTTCTGCAGGTGACTTTCAGGGCACCAGCCTGTACTGGGTCTGTGGAATGATGACGGCTGGTGAGTCTGAGCGAGGGTCAAGGCAGAGACGAGATGTTACTGGAAGAAAAGAATCATGTTGGAAACCATATAGACATTTCCTGAACAATAATATGAAATTTCATTCAATTCGAGAGTATAGAAACGTAGAGGTGTCATGCCGCCCTTTCTTATCTGACCAGCTTAAGTTTTATGTCTTTCTTATTTCCTTTTTTCTTTCCTTTCTTCCCTCTTATCTTCATTTCTTTTTGTTACCTTCTTTTTCCCCAATTTTTGTACCACACCAGACAGTACTTAGGGCCAACTTCTGGCTCTGGGCTCAGGGATCACTCCTGGCAGGCTTGGGGGATCATATGGGATGCCAGGGATCAAACTCAGATCCACCAGAGGCAAGACAAGTGCCTTTACTATCTCTCTGGTCCTTTGTTGCCTTCTTTCTAGCCTTTATATCCTTCTTCCCTCATCCCTCCTCTTTCTCTCTCCCTCCCTGTCTTCCCGCCTTTCATTCCTCCCTTCCTTTCGTTCTCTTTCACTGCCAGGACCTCACACACTCATATCAAGCACTCTGCCACTGCTCTTCATCCCCAAACTCAACTCCTTGTTTGCAAAAGGTGAACCAACCCTGTATGTGAGCGTTCATCTGTGTAGGCAAAAGAGACCCGTGTGTAGTTACACACACCTTGACCGTAAGTTTTAGTGTATCTGTTTCTTTCTCACAAAGCAGTCGGAGTCTTTTCTCCTCTGTCGGGTGAAAAATTAGAGAATGACAGTGCCATGACCACATTTGCTGAAGTGATCACCCTGTGACCGTGTGGGCGTATGTCCTGTGTAATCAGCATCACCCTCTTAAATAGAGCTGTCTTATAAACCCAGATCTATGTGAGATTTGTTTTCATTTGAGTCTGACATCTCCAGGATAACTCTTCAATACCATTTGTACAAATACTAAGCTTACACGAAACTGTCATTATAATAGTGGCAGGGATGGGGAGAATCTTGTTTGGTTCATTGAGTTATGCTTGTATAGGGAACAAGGCTTTCTCTCCTTACACATAACAATTATGTCTTCCTCTCACTAATAACCCCATATATTCTCTTAACAATATTTTTACAGTCTGATGTTATTCTTAATTGCCACTATTAAGTGTTACCTCTGATTGAAACCCAGTTTTAATCGTATAAGCTCAAACAATAAGTTCAATCCTACATAATTGAATTTTCAAATTGTCGTATCTGTTGTTGTGTTTGCCATTAACGATTAGTCTCATTCTCCATACCCTCTCCTCTTCCTCCTATTCATTTCCTTCTTTCTTTTTCTCCACTTAGGCAGGTATATAAACTAAATAGATTGGATATGTGTATGTATATACATATATGCTTTCTATATGAAAGTATAGAGGCTTATTATATAGTAAATTTTCTCAAAAAATAATATCCTCAAACAATCCTGATGAAAAAGTCACTAATCTTCAAAAACCCCATGTTTGTAAAGAGATTCAACCTTCTCTAATAGTAATTCAAGTACTATCTCTGTGTACAATAATAGAGTGAGACTCACAGAGACTCACAGACAATAAAAGAGTGAGACTCACAGAGACTCACAGACAATAATATAGTGAGACTCACAGAGACTCATGGACATGGGGCAGAGCTGCTACCGGCTCTCCCTGTGCCCAGCCACTCATGAGGCACCCGGGAGGGATGACGGGTTCTATTCCTGGCCCACCACCCCAGCAGAGTCTCGTAACAAGCTAGATGACCCTCCACTCCATGAGGGCCGCCATTTTCCACATCCAGACTTCCCTCTCATCAGAACTCCACCCAGCAGAAGAGCCTATTACAGCCTGGCTTGCGCTGCTACTTGCAGCGAGTGGTTCATCAATAAAGGCTGGATTTAGAGGTGACTACAAGAGTATGCCACCCGCACAGCAGAGCCTGGCAAGCCTCCTGTGTCGTATTTCATATGCCAGATACCAGTAACAATTATAGACCTCATTCCCATGACCAGATGTAATGGTTTGAGGCTCTTTATGTTCCTGGAGCAAGCAGATGCCCTTGGGCTCTACTAGCATGAGACAGGAAATATGGAGATGTTACTGGTGCCCACTCGAGCAAATCGATGATGAATGGAAGACAGTGATATACATATATATACATCCCTTTATGTGTGTGTCTGTACATATGCCGCATTCAGCCATGGTATAAGACGTTCTCTTGCTGTGTTTTCTGGTTATGTCCCCTGTAGTCACAATGGGATGAACTGATTCACTGCAGCCCTTGGCAGTATTTCGCTTTCCCTTGCCTTCCTCCACAGAGAAGCTCACAAAGATATTCATTTGTTGATGGCTGCTACTCTAGGTACTTTGCAGTTTTACTTACTCTTTACCTCGGAAGTCTCTTGGAAGTAAAATGGATCGGAGGGTTTTCATGCTAGGGAGGTTTATGTGATTGCAGTTGAGGGTCAACCAGCCACGGGTTTCGGAGGCCACAAGCCTGGGTCCATGTGGCTTTCCAGCATGCTGGCACATTTTCTGCTCTCAAGCTCATGCAGGAGCCCAGGGTACTGTGTTCAGATCCAGCCATGCAGCTGGAAGGTGCAAATGGTGGAGGCCAAATAGGGGGAGAAAAAATAAAATTTAAAGAAAATCATTTAGAGATAAATTACAAATCCAACACAGGAAGACAGTGTCCTATGCACTGGAAGTAGAAACACGTTAGAGGCATATTTTATATTTTAATTTTAAATATGAATTTGAAATGACTTTGGTCTTGTAGTAGGCATGGAGTGCTTTTGGGTTCTAAGTCCATTTTATTTATTTTTTTAAATGTAGGTTCTGCAGATATCTCTGGGCAGGACATTTGAATTAGGGTACTTTTTCACTTCAACAGGGCTCATTTCTATCAGCTCCTTTGGCATTTTGAAAGCACTCGAGGTCATTGTAATTATGCAAAGGATATTCAATCATTAGCTCTCAATCTACCAATTTCTCATTAACTTCTACCTGGAATAGAGTTGATGAATATGAAGTTGCCACTGAGGGAAAATGAACATTTTTTTTCACTTGAAAATGTGGCTTCAGCCCCGGCTGCTCCCACCACTGAAGTATGTGCTGGTCTCTTTGTCCCACACACAGAGAAGCATGTCCTACACACAGAGTGATGAAGGTGTTTAAATGCCACCTGTCACGCATCGCAGCCTGAGAGTCCGGGGGAGACTCATTTAAAAAGAAAGAAAATTTAGCGTCACAGTGGAAAGACATTTGCATGTGCCTCTGCCCTGGTCTCAGGAACCATGAATCGGTGGCCAGTGGCACCTGTCTCTTGGCATCAGACTCAGTAGCCCATTCGTCGGGCTACTTCGGTCTGGAGAGAAGGAATAGCTAAGCACGTGACCACTGGCTAGACTCAAGCTGTATAGCTGGGGTTTATGTTGAGTCTCACATCCAAGCATAATTTTAGACTGCCCACCTGCACCAAAAGGGTGAGGGCTTGAACTGAGCTCTGGCCTCTTTTCCTGCCTCAGAGATTTGGAGTTTTGAGGAGAGTGTTTCAGAACCCAGTGACAAACTACATGTTCCTGAGTTATGAAATTTGAAAGCCTTCTGCATGGGGGGTTGTGTTGCTATAACTTCTTTGCTTACAACTTATGTTTTGTCTTTGGAGGTGGTTTCAACCATCCCTGGCAGTGATTAGGGGCTACACCCAGTTCTGTGCACAAGGGGCACTACTGGTGATGCTGAGGGAACCATGTGGTGCCAGGGATCAAATCAGGTCTGCCACATACAAGGCAAGCCTCTTACTGCCTAGGCTATCTGTCTGGCCTGTGAAGTCTCAATTTATTCATCTGCAGCCAGTTTGGCCTCTAGCGTCAGTGTTTTCCCATCTAACCCAAGACTGTGGCACAAACTGGAAGTCGCGCGCACCGCACACCACTGACCACCTCTTTGTGGGTTCATTTGTTTGATTCCTGCTTCACACACCTTGTGGGAACCAGTATGCTGAGAATAAGCCTGATTTCAGGGAAGAAAGGAGGAGAGAAGGAAGGGAAGTTTTTTTGGTTTTGTTTTTGTTTTCAAAGCTGCAGTTATGCCTGTCAGTTTCAAAGGCTCTTACTTATTACCTCCGGGAATTAGAGGTTCCCAAAAGGCTCATATACACCTGCCATCTTGGGGGCAGATACTCAGCTCCTCATATATGGTGCCTTCAGCAATTCCTAGAGCAGGGCAGGGAATTTTGCCACTGCTGTGCCAACAGCACTTGGCTGAGGAGTGCTCCTGTGCTCCCAGACACCGGCAACGTCATCCCAGTCACTGCTTGTAGCACTTGAGGCATGGGCCCTTGGGGCCAGCTGCAGGCTGGTCTCGATTGGCTGTGGGAGCAGAGATTCCTGCCCGCTTTGTCCACACTGGGGAGTGATGCGGAAGAGTCACATTTGGAGAATTAGCTTTCTCTGCTTTGGCTTTGACCTAATGCTCAACTTTCTTCCTTGTATTTTTCTGAGCCTGACCTTGGAGCTCTTACATAGCATCGAAGTTTTGTATTAAAAAGAATTATAAAATCCTGAGAGATTGGGAGAAAATTTAAGATTGCTCATAAACACACAATAGACTGCTGAATATGTGTCTAGACATCTTTACCTAAAGACAGAGCTAGAGAGAAAAAAAAATACTTTTAATAAAGTATAGCTTTTCTTTCATTTTTCTAAATATTTGTGAGCTTTGTTCCACCTGAATTAATTCATCTTGGCAATCCGTATTCCCACGTGCACATGCTTTAGGAGATACTTAGAGTAAATATTGAGGGTGACATCGCTGAGTCCTTTTCTGTTTTCAGAATGATGCCTCACGGTACCCAGAAGAGAAGTGCAAACATACTCCTCCAGCATCGATCCTTCCCTTGTCTTTGCTGGGCATCATTTGTTCTTTTCATCGTCACTAACCCAATAAGTGGGAGGGAAACAGCCTATCGTTATTTTACCACTATCTTTTTCACTAGTAGAGGTTGAGCATATTCAAGTATCTGCAAATTTGAATACTCTGTTTCTCCTGTAAATTACCAGTTCATCTCTTTAGCCGATTTTTATTATAACATATGTTTTATTTAATGTTACATGTGTTTGGTTATTCACTTGTTTTTAAAAAAAAGTTGAGTGTGAAGAGCTGATGATATTGCACAGTCGAGCATTGGCCTTGTATGTGGAAAGCTCTGGGTTTGATTACCAGCATTGCAAAACAGAAGAAAGGGAAAAGGAATGTTTGTTGAGCACCTGTTCTGAGATAAGCACTGTTTCCTGCTGAGGAAACAGGAAAATGAGCAAAAAAAAAAAATAAGTGAGGAAACAGGCATGAGCCAAAGACTGACACAGCTCTGAGTGTAACTGGCATGAATTCCCAGAGACTGCCATAGGGCGATATTAGCAAGTAATTGTCAAACATTAGCAGGCTTCAGAATCTACTTATGCCAACACGGATTGCTGGACCCTTCCGCAGGCCTTCTGACTCAGTAGGCCTGAGATTTAAGATGTACAGGAGGAAGTGATGCCTGAACTGAGCTACGAAGCCATTACCTACATGTTCCTGTCTACAAGAGAGCTTGTGCAAGAGCCCTGTAGCAGGGTGTCTGCCAAGAGCTAGAGACAGAACAGTGTGTCAGGCCAGAGGAAGGAGAGAGCCACATGAGATGAGACAACTTGAGCCTCCAGGCCAGCAGGACAGAGCAGGGCATGTTAGTTGCACAAGGAATTTTGACAAGGTTACTCATAAAAGGAAGTCTTAGAGCCAGAGAGAATAGTTCAAAGGACTGAGCACTTGCTTTCCATGCGGGATACCAAGATTCAACCCCTGGTACCATATTGCCATACCACATTCCCATACTCACCCTAAGCGACCCATGAACACCATGCTCATGAAGTATTTTCTGAGCCCTGATACATGTGACTCTCCAAAACAAAACAAACAAAAGAAGTTTTGTGCAATAATGTTCTTTTCTATAAAGAAACAAAAATTGATATTAGAAGCTAATAAGGAGATGTGTATCAAGTATAGAAGCTACAACCAAATAATAATAATATTGCTTTTTGTTTGTATTTGGGCCATATCCTACAGTGCTTGGGAGATCTTGCAGCGATGGTGTGGGGTCCTCAACGTGCAAAGCATACACTCTTACACTTTGAGCTAGCTCTCCAGCCCCAAAAAGAAAGTACTTTCAAAGATCAACATTGTTATTACCAAGTGACTTAACATTTCTGTTTATAACTCTTTCTGAATTCCAATAAAGGCTGGTTTGCTCACTTCTGTTCAAATGTCATCTTAGACCCTATAGCTAGAAAGAAGCCATTGGTCTCTGAGTCTTACCTGCTGGTGGCTCCAGGCAGCCTCAGCTAAGGAAGAAACTCTTGAATTCAAATTAATAGATAAGAAAATACACCAGGACCCAGAGCAGTGGAAGGAAGAAAGTGTTGGTACCCTTCAAAGAGGAGAGAGGCTGGGGAGATAGCTGAAAGAGCTGAGCGCATGCTTTGCATGTTGGAAGCCCGAGTTCAAGCCCCAGCACTGCATGATCCCCTGAGCACTGCCAGGAGCAACCCCCAAGCACAGAGCAAGGAATAGAGCCTAAGCACCATGGGATGTGCTTTCCCCCCCCTGCCCAAAATAGGAGACAAAAATGTTTGCTTCTGATTAACAAAACTTGTTCAGTGCATCCTGAAGAACCCAGGACTAAAGCTCTCGTATTTCTGTCTTGAGGAGGTGATAGCAGTTAGCCTGGTGCAGGAAACCGTGACCTGTGTGGATGTTTATGTGCCTTTTCCTTAGGTAGACAGGGAAAAGGAAATGTCAGTGTTCTAACAAGAAGCCGCAAAACTGATTTAGTGGCAGATAACTCACATAAGTTGGAAATCCAGAATTTTTTTCTTCAAGGTCATGAAAGGAAAAAAGGAAACGGCAAAGCCCACAGTAGTTGTGGTTAAAGTGAAAGGTTTTTGTTCTTGAAATCTTTTTCCATCTGGGTTTGATCCCCAGCATCGCACGGTTCTCCCAGCACACCAGGAATTACCCCCAAGCACCGCTGGATGTAGCCCCCAAACAAGTAGTTTTCCTCTCTATGTGTTCCATAGCCTTCAAATAAGAGTTCATTAGCTACAAAATTCTTAGACATTCAAGTTTTTACTCTTTAAATAGGAAAACCCTTCCCATGAGCTCCCCATTGGAGGCTTAAGCCTGACTTTGCCAACCATGTTAGATTAATAATAGTAATGTATCTGATATTTATTGGCTTGCTATAGCATATGCTAAGTATTGCATTTAGCTCTTCTCATAGGTTATCTTTTTATGGAGCAAATACCCTCTAATTTTAGATTGTTGGAGTATTTTTGGAGTATTCAACTAATGGATCATTCTTCCCTCCTTTTCTTTGGGAGGAGGGGGTGCTGCAACCACACCATCAATGTCCAGGACTTACTCCTGGCTCTGCTTTCAGGAATCATGCATGGTGGTACTCAGGGGGATCATATTTGGTACTAAGGATTGAACCAGGGTTGGCCACCTGCAAAACAAGAGCCTTAACCCCCTTTACTCTCTCTCCAACCCCTCTTTCTTCCTTTCCTTTTCCTCTACTCTTCCTGGTTTTTTTTTGTCTTCCCAATTTTCTTAGTTACAATGAAAAAAATATAAGTAATTATTGAAAATCCATGAGATATTTACGAAGCTATCTTACACACTCACCTTCTACACTTGGAGAGCTGGTGCAAACCCCAGAATTGTCCAGGCACGCCGCCTTCCCTGCCTGGAACCAGTGTTGTCCTCAGGCCTCCTGGAGATGCGGATGGTGATGGGGGTGGGGGGGTAGTAATCTTGGGGTCTCTTGATTATGACCAGCAAAGCAGTGGCTCCTAGGCTGCACCAGAGTAGAGTGGCAGACAGTCTGGAAGAGGAAGACTGGGATTCTGCTGTCTGGATGAAGCATGGATGCCAGGCTGTGTGCCTCTGCCATGGGGCACCGTGCCCCAGAGCTGGCCCTCCTGTCACTCCCTCCCCCTACCCCCACCTACCATCCCCTGCTTTTCTGGAACCACTGTGCTTGGCTCCTCCTCCACCCCAGCCTTAGGGTGGGGGACCTCAGCCCCTTGGTTCCAACCCCACCATTCCACATCCTGTTTTGAACTTCAGTGACTTGCAGCTCCCTGCTGCTATTTGAAAAGAGAGTGAAGTGATTTCCATAATCAAAACAAATTGCTTGCCTTGTGTGAAAAGCCATTGTTGTGGAGGTATAATGGAATGGTCTCAAAGCTTTGTGAGACTGGGGCCTGGTGGAAAGAACCCCACTCTCCCACCCCAGAAATGCAGTTGATGTGCCACAGAGTGTTTTCTAGGGATAGGGAGCACCAGGAGAGCTGGACGTGGCTGTTGTTTCTGGAACTGAGCAAAGATCAAAATAGAAAAATGTTCACTTCGCCCTTCTCAACTTGAAGCATTTGAAACGGTTTTGGAGCAACGGTCCAGCCTAAGGACATTGGGTGTTTCCCAGTTCTGCCAGTTGATTGTCCAAGTCCTGAATTTCCCCCCATTCGGGGTGGGTCTTTTCAGCCCCTGCCTTGATCTGTTCTGGTTCTCTGATGCCGCAGAGAAAGTTGCTTTCAAAACCACACAGGGATTTCATGTAAGGGAGACAGAGGATGTATGAAACCGGACTATGAAATGCAGCTTGTGGCACCAGTCGAGATCAAATCTTGGAACAGCGACTAGAGGGCAGAGTATAAGGGTAGCAAGACATTGAATGAGAATTGGAGTTGGGACTGATAATTCCAATCTAGTCCTCGAGCACTGCTCAATGCCTTGATCTGGGCAGAGCGTTCTCCACAGCTATTGGTTGAGGAGGCCGGTCTGGCCTTGGAGAGGTGACAGTTACTCATTTGGGAAGGGGGGAGGGGAGTGGCATTGGACCACACCTGGCATTTGCCAAGAGCTGTTCCTAGCTCTGAGGCCCTAGCGGTGCTCAGGAGTCCATATTCAGCGGCACGGATCTAGCCAAGGTTGGTCAAGACAACAGCCTGCATGCAAGCCCAGAGCCTTACCACCGGTATTATCTTTCTAGCCCTGACTCATTTCTTACAAGAAAAGCAGGGAGGGTCGGAAAAGAAAGACAACATGTACACATGTGCACTGCAAAAAAAATCAGGATGAGCTAGAGAGAACTGAATTTACAGTTCTTCGTGCCCCAGAGTAAGATGAAAATCCACATCCCCTAAATCATGGCTCCAACCCCTTCTGACATCTGGAGACTGGGTAGGGGCTTGCCTGTGCCCTGCATTAGGGGTGACAAGGCTGGGAGCTGTCTCCAGAGGCTCCTTGCCAGGACTCCCAGGGAAAATGAGCTCTTCCTGGGTACCAGGGAGGCTTCGCTTGTCATTTGTCCCGTAGGTTTGTCTCATGCGGAAGAAGCTGACCAGGAGTCCCTTGGGAACATTAGACCAGAAAAAGTCGCTACCTGCAGGTCAGGCCCACAGTGGCCTTCCTGTCCATATCCAGACATGCCCATTCACAAGTGGACAGTGAGCCCCACAGAGCCATTCAGAGGGCCAGGAGCCCTCTCGGATTCTGCTCTGGGATTGGTGTCCAGCATGAGGGCTAAAGTGATGTCCACCCAGCCTGCCCTCTGCAGAGTCTTTGGAAGGCGGTAGACAAGATCAAATATCTCCCCCACTTTTCCATCCTTTTGGAACGCTGCAAGACTGAGTGCAGCCTGGGAGAGCTCCAGTCAAAGTGAGGAAATGTCTGTCAGAGGTGCCCCTCTCAGGAGACCGGGAGGAAGACCAGCGGCGGGGCAGGGCTGTGGGGAGCGGCACTGGTGGGCGATTCAAGAGCTGCTCAGGGGCCTGCTGAGGTCAGACTCTTCAGCTTTTCCTGAATGGCTGAGGTCCCCATCACAGAGCTCTCCACTTGGAAAGCTTGGCAGGAAATTATTTTTCCCTCTTAAAAAATTAATATTTTTCTTTTGTAATGAATCGCCATGAATCACAGTTATAAAGATATTTATGATTGCGTTCCAGGCACACAGTGTTCCAACACCATCCCTTCGTGGGCATCTCTGACCGGTGCTCACTACCCTCCGCCAGTGTCCCCAGTGTCCCTCCCAGCCCTCTGTGGCAGGCTCTTTCCTCCTACCGGTTGCCCTCAAGCCCCTGGCCCTAACTTGCCCCACCTCTCCCCCGGCCAAGCTTCCTACTGAAGACCCATTCTCCTGCTCTTCGTTTCTGTTACCTGTGGGCCTTTGATATTCCCCTAGAAAGTGTCTTTCTATAGGATTGTTTCTGCTTTGACTAAGCAGGTCTCCTGGGCACCACTGGGTTGGTTCTCCCCCTTTAAGAAAACTAAAAATCAGACCAGACTAGCACAACTGGCAAGTGGGCTCTACACCACACAGCAGGTCAGTTACACAGGAGGGCACAAGGCAGGCCAGGGTTAAATTTGTGCAATTTAACCCTTTACATTACCCAGGGGTGGGTAAGATGGCACAGGGGCGGGCACTGGCCTTACGTGCAGCCTGCCCTGATTCAGTCCCCAGCACTGCCCACTTCCCTCAGCACCCCTAGGTGTGATTCCTGAGTTCAGAGCCAGGACTAGCCCCCTGAACATCAAAACTTACTCCTAGCTCTGTGCTCGTGGAGTGGACCATGGTCAGGAGCAAGACGCCAGTGCCTTAACCCCTGTACTGTCGCCTCCAGTTTGTCCCATTGTGAAATCTCCACGCATCCTACTTTGGTCACATGTTAGTGGAACTAACCTTCTCCAAAACTTGCTGAGTGTGTCTTCCTGGCCACACACATACTGGTTTTCAGAAACAAGTAGGTATGAAGAGCGGTACAGGGTGTCAGCTCCCACGACTGCTAGAGAAGCAAGGGTCCTTTCCCTACTCCATTTTTCAAATATTCTGTTAGAAATGAAGACATGGGTGATGCTTCTCTGGAAGGAAGTTTCTAGCACCTCTTTTTAAAAAAATTCTTTTTAATAAAATCACCTTGAGATACATAGTTACAAAGTTGTTCATGATTGAGTTTCAGTTACATATGTTCCAACATGCGTCCCTTTACCAGTGTACATTTGCCACCAACAATGTCCCAGTTTTCCTCCCCGCTCTCTCTTTCGGTATTGATCACTTGATCACTTGATATTCCGTTATTGATTTGCTCAAGTGGGAACCAGTAACATTTTCATTTGACACTATCACGTGCCAGTGTAGCCCAATGGCATCTGGTTGATTCAGGAATACAAAGAGCCTCAAACCGTTCGTTCAGAGTCTTGACAAAGAAGTCTGACCATTTTGTAGGTGGGCGGCCACGTGATCGTTTGACACCCCATGGGATCCAGTTGGTAACAGCTCTAGTCCAGCAGTCATCTCCAAATCACATTACATGTTCAGCCCATCTGATTTCTGATGCCTTGGCAAACAAGACAGCGTCCCTGACTCTGGATCATCGACGGAGGTTGGAACTCCAGATTTCTTCTTTCATTTGAGTGAGGCGTGATATTCCAAGCATAGCTCTTTCGATTCCTCTTTGGGAGACCTGAATAGCATTCTCATCTTGCTTTTGTAGGGCCCAGGTCTCTGAGGCGTATGTTAATGCAGGGAGAATGGTGGGGGTTGAAGAGATGTGACTGGAGCCAGAGGTACTTTGTCCGTTTAGCTATTTCTTTAATGCTCTTAAAGGCATTCCATGCTGCTCTCTTCCTCCTGCGCAGCTCAGGTTTTAGGTCGTTCATCATGTTGATTTCTCGACCTAGGTACACATAACTGCTGCATTCAGAGATGTTTGTTCCATTGAGAGTGAATGGGGCCTCTGGAACTAGTTCATTTTTCATGAACATTGTTTTGTTGAGATTCAGCTGTAGACCTATCTTTCCACATTCTCGGTCAAAGTCAGCCAGCATCTATGCCTCTTGGCTAATGTTTGGTGTTATTAGAACGATGTCATCAGTGAAGCAGAGGTGGTATAGTTGCCAACCTTCTATCTTCACTCCCATTCCTTCCCATCCTAATTGTCGCATGATGTTCTCGAGGGTGGCGCTGTAGAGCTGTATTACGGATTCACCACCAGTATCTCACCATTCTACAAGGAAATGATCATTGACCCGAATAACATTCACCCCTCAAAAGAGGGGGTTCGGCAAAGTGATACCATTTCACCAAAACTCTTCAGCGCCACCCTCGAGAACATCATGCGACAATTAGAATGGGGAAGGAATGGGAGTGAAGATAGACTGTTGGCAACTCTCTCGGCATTAGTGTTTGCAATACAGATACTGAAAGGTTATCATGTCTATTACCTCATTCCAGCACTCAGTTCTTGTCCAGAGTGATCACTTCCAACTATCATTGTCATGGTGGTCTCTTCTCTGTCCTAAATGCCTTCCCCCTCCCCGACCCCCGCTTGGGCAAGCTTCCAACAGTAGACCAGACCTCCTGGCCCTAGTTTCTACTGTCCTTGGGCACGAGTCTCATATTGTGTTTTGTTTTTTCTATCCCACAGTGAGTGCAAGCTCTTCAGGCTCCTTTTTGACCAACTTTCTGGCTCTTCCAGGCAACACTTTGGGAAGCAGAGAATGGCAACACCTTCAAGATCGCTGGGCCCCCAATAGGAAAGGAGACTCCCTAGCTCTAGCCCACTGTCCCTTGCTAAGCTCTCCTCTGCCCAGGCTCCACTGTCAAATGGATTTGGGCTCAGTCTAGGCTGTGTGACCTTTGACACGTTCCCTAGACTTTCGTGTGCTCGTGTTTGAATGAAGATAAGAACAAGACCTATCTTGGAGAGCAGTTATAAAAGTTACATGAGCTCACTTCTGTCCAAGAATTAGCACAGAGCCTGGCCCGAGCACGCACACAGCAGCAAGTATTTCTCACGCCCTCTGCCCCCTGCCCTCACCAGGGGGTGAGTGAAGAAAGCTCTTTGGCAGTTAGTTAGTGGTGCACCTCCATGACCTTCAGAGCTGGGGGAGGCAGGTAGGGGAGGATTTGCCCACTTCGGACAGAGCAGCTACTACTGCAGAATTATAGAAACAACCCTCAAGTATAGTTGAGTTTGATTGTTTCAGGGAAAATTTGAGAAAACTGTATTGAGAAATAATTCACATGTATGGAAATTCAACCACTGATAGAGGAGCACAATTAGTCATGTTTTGGTATAGTCACTGATGTGGTTAGCTACCACTGCATCAGTGTTAGGATATTTTCATTGCCTTAAAAAGAAATACCGTAACTTTGATCCCCACTTCCTCATCCCTGCATTTCCGGTATAATCTCCTTTCTCTGAAGAGTGACCTGTTCCATATGGATGGAATCTTATAACGGGTGGTCTTCATAACCTTTCACTTAGTATGTTTTTAAGGTTGGTTCATTTCAGAGTGTGTTAAAACTTCATTTCTCTTTATGGCCAAACAATATAGACCACATGTTATTTATACATTCAGCTGGTTGATGAACATGTGGGATTCCACATCTGGGCTATTGTGAATAAGGCTGCCCTGAAATTGGTGAACAAGATTTTGTGTGGACATATGTTTCCCTTTCTCTCCAACATACATCTAGGCTTAGAAATGCGTAATAAAATGGTCACTTTATATTCAACCTGTTTAGGGACTGCCAGGCTATTTTCCAAAGTTCCTGTACCATTCTGTGTTCTTGGGGTTTTGGTCTCTCTGCACCCTCACCAACACTTGTTGTTATCTTATTTTTCAGTCCAGTTATTAGTGTGAATAGTATCTCACTTTGACTTTGGTTTGCATTTCTCTGATGAATAATGGTTTAATTTACTCTGATTTCACTCTGCTTTACTCTGTTTATTGCCTACTTCTATAACTTCTTAGCAGAATCGTCTGCTCGCTTCTTTTGCCACTTTTTAAATTAGGTTTTCTTTTCATTAATATGTCCCAAGAGCTCCTTATGAAGTTAGCTACAAGTTCTGTTTTTTTTCCTGATTTTGGGGGCATACCCTGCAGTGCTCAGGGCTTACTCCTAGTTCTGAGCTCAGAGGTCATTCTTAATAGGGCTGGAGGACCATAGGGGATGCCAGGGATCAAACTGAGTCAGCTGCGTGCAAGGCAAGCACCCTCCCCACAAGTAGAGCCTCTCAGCCCCAGCACGGGCTCCTTAAAAGATAGATACAAGATACAAAGATAGATTCTCCTATCCTGTGAGCACTTCTACTGTCCTAACAGTATCCTCTGAAATACGACAGGATTTTATTTTGATGGGGCACAGATTCTCTCTTTTCCTGTTGCTGTGCTTTTTAGTTTCATATCCAAGAATGCATTGTTAAATCAAAGGTCACAAAGATTTCCTTGTGTATTTTCTTTTAAGAGTTTCATCATTTCTACTCACCGTCAGGCCCCTGACCTGTCCGCACAGTGGATAAGATGACACAGTAGAGCGATGGTGGTCCCACCCTGACCAGTGCCCATCTCTTTCCTCCCCACCATATGCATTCAGAACTAGGGGAATCATTGAAGGCAAGGTAATTTTTTGACAAAATACCAAGAGCCATTTCTGCTTTGTTTGGCGTCCATGCCTGGCAGGCGGACTTACTCCTGGCTCTGTGCTCAGGAGACCATACACGGGGTTTTAACTGACATGGGTAGTACGCAAGGCAAGCACATTAACCCTGGTACTCTCTTTCCTTTGTGATTTTAGAAGAGTCAGCTAACCTATCGGGGTCTTCATCTCTAACAACAGCTCATGAAATGCCAAGTTCCCACTCTGAGCAGCGGGTTCAAGAGAGTCATCCAGGGCTGGGGAAGTGCTGGGCCTCGAGCAGAGCTTGTGTGGCCTCTCCCCACGCTCCTCTCCTCCCTTTACCACTGAGCAAGACAGAGCATTGCCGTGTGTCTCCCACTCCGTTCCCCGTCAGTAGCTCTCAGAGTCCCACATACCTGCAGTTCCCGCAGGCAGAGTCCCACCTGATTCAACCTCCCTTCCACATTGCAGAGCCCACCTGATTAAATTTCCCTTGCACGTTCCATATTCTTCCTTCCCAAGTTGTAACTACTGAAAACCTCAAAAGAGGAAAGTGCTCGCGCGTCCTGTCACCTGACAGGATGCTTGCAGGGCACCCAGACCTCCGTCAGTTTCAGTGTTTCAAGTGGTAACCCTGGTGCGGGCACAAGACAATTGATTAGAAAGAAAACGCCGTAGCCAGAGGACTGGATGTCTGCCCGGGCTGCAGCTCAGCAGAAATGTTGTAAGAGGGAGCTCCAGAGTGTGAACTAGGATTTTCTCCTGGGCCTGACATTCCTTTAAGTGGTGCCCTGCCCTTGGGTTGAGGCAGAGGGTCACTGCCAAGATCTAATATTGTACCGGATGAGCAGCAGAGAATGAGTGGGTGTGAAGGCTGGAGGGGCCGTGAGAAGAGTGATGTGAACATGACAAGGCCTGAGTCCCCAAAAAGAAAACCTTTGGCATCAATCACAGGATGTTAGTGCTGGTAGGGAAGGCCCTCTGCAGTCTCCTCTCCAACTCCTCCTGCTGACCAGCGAGAACAGGAAAGACTCAGAGACACCACAGGACTTGGCCCTGTGAGCGCCGCAGTGAGCAGCCGGGGGCCTCTGTGTCTAATGCCTCATAGAGCCTGTAACTGTAGCATGGGAGCAGAAGTGCCACAGAAACAGGCTGAGGGTTTGGGCCCAGGAGAAGCCATGGGAGAGCTGTTTTCTTGGGCAGAGAAGGTAAAATCAGCCAAGACAGAAGCACAGGGGTGAGGAAAGGCATCCCTGCCTCGCGGTTTGGTTGACGCTCTCTGAATTAGTTTGTTTCAGAGCTGAAAATTCAGGCTGCCAGATGGGAAGGCTGTAGCCTCCCACTCCCCCCTTCCTCCAGACTCTCAGGGGATCACCACCTCCCTGCTCTGAAGCTGGGGCTTCCCACAGGGAAGAAGACAGGAGTAGGGCAGGTGACGCCTGCAGTCTAGGAGTCTCCAAGCCTGAGCCCAGTCAGCTCAGGGTTGGGAATCGGAGGACGAACAACTTTTTGTGAGCATATTCTGAAATAAGTTGGAATGAAGTCCCTCCAGGGTTGGTGTGTGCGCATGTGTTCAGGTGAGGCATTTGACCTGGTTAATAGAACTTGGCCTCAAGCACCAGAAGAGATTATTGCGATGGATGAAAGTTTCTTGAGTCCATTAACTTATTACCTGGAAACCATTTCTAAGAGGCTATAAATTATTGGGACAATGCAATTAGCAACCCCACAATAAAACAGGTTGCATATGTGTGCACGTAACCCCGCCCCAGGAGCTGGCAAGTTCAAGGGTACATGTGTGAGGGGATTGCTTGTCCTTTTGTATTCGCAAGAGTGTGTTAACATGCAGCAGGTTTGACATATCCCAGGCTAGACCGAAGCAATGAAATCAGCTTTCCACGCCTGGGAACAATGGTGCCTGTGTCACGGCCACTCAATGGCTATTTCTGTGCCTTGTCCCTAATAGGCCACCAAACCTGGGCTAATCCAGGGCATGATTATTTGAGGCTGAATCTTATAATTCTGTTTAAAAAAAAAAAAAGATTTCTAACACTCCCGCCCTTGAATTTAAAACCTGAAGTGGTTGAACCTTCAGAAAGACTTTTTGTTTGTTTGTTTGTTTTTAACCCTCTATCAAGCTGCAGTTACTAACAGGATAGAGATGGGACCAAAGAAAGAATTCATGTAAGATTTCTAGAAGATGTTGCTGCAAATTAGGGTTATGAGCCCCATTGATATCTCCAGTTTTCCCTTCATGGACGATCAGCTTGTTCTCAAGCAGACACAAACTTGGTACAAATTGTCTTCAAACAGCAGAAGTTTGGGACCCACCTCAGGGAATCTTCACCCCCTTTGCTTTTTTAAGAACTGCTCTATGATCTTCTTGCCATAATCTAAAAATCACCTGGCTGGTCCTTCACCAACCTTTTTTTTTCTTATCATCTGCAGTGTTTGCTCCTCCATTGCATTATAAGTAGGATTCGAAGCTCAAACCACAAGGGAAAGAAATTCAACTAATCCCAGTGAGGCATCATGGTAATAATCAACAGTTTGTTTTTATCTTGTTGCCTATTTCAGCCTTCAACTTAAAGAATTACGAAGGCAGATGACATCCATCTCAATATAACTAGAAAGAGTAGGCAGGCCAGAACTCATGCTAAGGAGGCAAATTTATAAGTTGCCTAATTGGAAATGTAATAAAGAAGAAAATTAGGGGCTGTAGAACATGGGTCTGTCTCTCTCTTTTGTGTGTGTGTCCAGATTTGTGGGATTTCTTTCCCCTCTCACCAGATAAGTTTGAGATCATCTATCTGTGACTTCTTCACTAATGATACATGTGCAATCTGATCTTTCAGAAGAATAAACAGCTCCTTGTTAATTAATTTATACAGCTGTCAGTGAGACTTGCTCTCTTTGCACTCTAAGTGTTTCCCTGCCATAGATTTCTTGCCGTTCCTGGCAAGCCTCCAGCGAGAGCCTGGGATTTATTAGGCTGACTTGGTGCAAAGTCTATTGATTGTGGCCCCGAGGGTAATAACTAAATAGAGCCGGAGCAACAAGTCAATAACACCATTGTTGCCGCAGCCTGCACTCACTCGAGGAGTGAGATTGTTTTACAGCAGCCCAGGGTAATCATGGGCAGCTCGGGGTGTTCGACAAGCACCGCATGCACCCGGGCAGTGCTGAGGACTGTTTGAAAGCTTTTCAGCGGGCTCGCTGGAGAATCAGGGTGGGGTTCTGGGATTATGAACCCTGTGAACTCCTTCATTACAACTTAAAGGCTTCAACTTTAGTTTTTAACATCTGCTGCAGCCTTAGGGAGCTCGGGAGCAGAGCTGGTGTGAGGGAGTGCACATAAACAAAAAAAACAAGAAAACAGCGGACCTTAGCACTGACCAGTTTGTTCTGGTCTGTGCCCCAGAAACAGGGAGGGTGATGGCGGATCATTTCTCAGACAGCTGCTCTCTGCGCATCTAGCCGTTCATCCGGCTCTGCGTCTGCAGAGATGCCAGCCAGCCGCTGTCCCCAGCTTCTCAGATCCACAAGCAGGATCAATAGTACCTTACTGGACAGGAGGTACCAACCCAAAGGAAGTCACAAGCAAGGAAATTGGGATCTCCTTGCCTCCAGAGTTCCATGGCATTGACTTCACCTTAAGAACCATTTTCATATTGGAAGGAGAGACACCAAATTTTATCTTCCACAGCTTCCTTCCCTAAATGGCCAGAATTCCCTCCTCTGAGCAGCACACACCCGATTTTTTTTAGTTGCAGAAAGCAGAAATTAACACCCACATCAACCCGGTATCTCTTTTCGCCTTTTGAAAAGGACGTGGTAGGGGTAGCCTGTTTCTGGGTTTGGCTGACTAGAAGGTCTTACCGATTTGCACACGTGGCTCATCTGTGCTGGCTCATCTTGTCTGTGTGCTGTGGCTGAGAGAGGGGCAAGATTTCTCGGAAGCTGCAGGACCTGACCTGATTCCAAGTACTGAATTGACCCCTATTAAACAGGCATCTTTAAGTTGGAGCAAGAGCACAGCTTGGAGGGCATTTGCTGCGCCACGGCCAGGCTTGATTCCTAGCCCTGCTGTGGCCCCTGGAGCCCACCAGAGCACACCTGAGCCCACCTGGAGCCCACCTGAGCACAGAGCCAGGGGTAAGCCCTGAGCACTGCTGGGTGTGGCAAACAAAATAAATAAACAAAGAAACAAAAACCTTCAGGCCAAAGAGATATAGTATGGGGAGATTAAGCATGTGCTTTGCAAGAGGCCTCTTTGGCTAAGACCCTGGTTCAGTCTCCATCGCCACATGTTAATCTCCTTAAGCAGAGCCAGGGGTCACTCCTGGTATGACCCAAAAAAAAACTAAATGAATTTTTTTTTTTTTTTGCTTTTTGGGTCACACCCGGCAATGCTCTGGGGTTTCTCCTTGCTCTGCACTCAGGAATCACTCCTGGCGGTGCTCGGGGGACCATATGGGATGCCAGGGATAGAACCAGGTTGGCATGGGCCGGCCACATGCAAGGCAAACGCCCTACCTGCTGAGCTATCGCTCAGGCCCCTAAACTAAATGAATTTTTAAAAACCCTCATCAAGTGGGAAGATGAGGACAGTCCCTCATTACACAGACACTTGCCTTGTGAGAGTATTGGTGGAAAGAATGTCTTTCTGTGGGCCAGAGAGTAAAAAAGCAAGACTGTACTGAAAGGAGTTTTGTGTTTGGAATGTGAAAGGTGTGGGGTGAGGTGCCTCCCCAAGATCCCTTAGGTTATGCTGGCCCTGCAGTCAGAGACAAAACTGCCCTGCTGGGAGGGGCAGTCGCCATGCTGGTCCCAAGGTCCCGAGTGCTGGGTCCCCAGCCAGCCCCCACCATGCTCACTCTGACCACATCCCATGGAAGGGCTGGAGTTATGGTCGATTCTTCCCATGGTGCCCTTTGCTTTCACAGAAATATGGATGACAGCAGCCTTGCTACTCACTTGACTTTAGAAAAATTAACATGCCACCAGTGACCTGGAAGTATCAGTCATCTAGAGAAACCACCTGATTTTGATCTCAGAACCACAGCAGTGATTTTTTGCATTGTAGATGTGAAGAGGCAGGCAGTGGCTTCCACGGAAGGGAGGTATAGCTGAGCCCTGCAGAGAATCTTCTGTTGATGGCATCTGCCTCTGTTATTCTCATTCTCCCTCAGAGGAGGGAAGGTGGCCATGCCAACCACTGACCACCGGCCTCCATTAAATGTAGATGTTTCAAAGAATGTTCTGTTGGTAAATACATGTAATAATTCTGGAGTAGGATGAAGAATTTGCCCAGTTCACTGTTGGCAAATGTAAGGAAAGATGGAAGGGAAGGGGAGGGAGGGAGGGAGGGAGGGAGGGAGGGAGGGAGGAAGGAGGAAGGGAGGAAGGGAGGGAGGAAGGAAGGGAGGAAGGAAGGAAGGAAGGAAGGAGGGAGGAGAGGAGGGAGGGAGGGAGAGGGAGGGAGGGAGGGAGGAGGAGGAAGGAAGGAAGGAAGGAAGGAAGGAAGGAAGGAAGGAAGGAAGGAAGGAAGGAAGGAAGGAAGGAAGGAAGGACTCTAAAAATTCTTTGCAACCTGATGCATTGTGATGAAGCGTTCGTCAGCAATTCCAGCAGGTAGCAGTCCTTCCCAAACTCCAATGAGCTCAATCAATACTCTGATCCAAACTCCGGTGGACTCAGTCAATACTCAGATCCAAACTCCAGTGAGCTCAGTCAATACTCAGATCCAAACTCCGGTGAGCTCAGTTAATACTCAGATCCAAACTCCGGCAAACTCAGTCAATACTCAGATCCAACTTGTGAGGCAAGGTGAGCCCCTCCCTCTCCCACTGGGAGACAAAAGCCACTTTCTCTTCAGACATGTTTTTTGACTGGAATGAAGAAATCCCTGTCCAATCTGCTTAGGTTCAACCTGGTGATCCAAGTGCTTCTTGACATATCAGGGTGACCTAAGCGTTGATAAGCTTTGGCACAGAACAGAAATATGCAAGAAAAGTTCAGGAGCCTGAGGGGAAAGAAAGAACGATAATCTATGTTGATTTGTAGAGCACTTTTTGAATTCTTGAAGACGTTTTTGTTTGGGTGACTGTGGAAACCTCACGTTTGCGTTCTCATAGCTTGATGAGGGGAAACACAGACAGAAGACACATGTGGGCTTCCAGTTGGGGGGCGACCCCACATCTCATCTCAAGGCTTCCTGAAAGGGAGGCTGGATCATCCGGGTGCCGTGTGCTCCTCTCTGGGCAGAATCCCTCAACGGGATAAACCACTGAAACAACAGTATTGTATGTGGGCTACATGCTGTGAACTTAGGGAACACAAGCTCTTAAGACTGGCCTCCTCCATGGGAGTCTGGATCTGACACTGAAACCAGGATCATTCGAGTTGGGGAATGGATGGTGATTTTTCTGAGTGCCCACATTGAGCCAGATCATCCCAAGGACCTCTACCTAAGAAAGCCTTTGTTCCCTGTTGGCCGCACCGGGTAGGTCATTCCAGACTTGGGCATACTCACAGTACCACAGGGAGAAGAGCTAGGCTTATTTTCAACCATTTCACATCACTTGGACTGGAATTAGGACAAATTCCTAGTCTGTGAGCACATGCTCACCTAATCTTCAAAAACAGAATAATTCAGGCAAATATTTTCTCTGACTACTCAGTCTGCTTCACCGATGGCAGCCAGCACATGCAGTGTCCATCTCTGTGGTTCCTTGCCTCCTGAATGAATCTTGCGGTTTAAGATAAACTGGATTCAGTACCCAATGGATTTCTCCCACAGAGAAGAACTACAGCTGTATTTCAGTATTTTTTGTTCTTTGTGAGCCATTCTGCATAATAGTAACTAATCCCCTGTTTTTTTCAGTGTGCCCGGTCACCTTAGAGCTTCTTCAACTCTGTCCATTTCTCATGGACCATCTTTCTCTTAAAAGATCTTGATTATTGGGGCCAGAGCAAAGCACAGTGGGTAGAGCATTTGCCTTGCATGCAACCAACCCGGGTTCTATCCCTGCAACCTGTATGGTCCCCTGAGCGTCACCAGGAGTAATTCCTGAGTGCAGAGCCAGGAGTAACCCCTGAGCATAGCCGGGTGTGATGCAGAAGGCAAAAAAAGAAAAGAAAAGAAAAGTTAAAAGATCTTGACTATTTACTTTAGTCCTGATTTGTTGCTGTTAATTGTTGAAGTCTAAACCTATTCTAATGGCTAGAAGTTGAGTCGCTGCAGATTTGGATAGTGATCACGTGGCCAGGGTAAGAAAGGAACTGACAGTTCCATTGTACATTGTCAAAAAACATGCCTGTCATTTCAAAATACAACTGGAAAGCTTTGGGACTAGGGAGTTGGTGCAGAGGGCTGGAGCACATGCTTCACAATGTGAGCTGAGGCTCGATCCCCAGCTCTCAGCACTACAAGTGACTCCTGAGCTCTGCCAAGTGTAACCAAAAATTAATAAAAAGCTTTAAAGAGTTTTGAAAATTCTTTCTTTTTTTGTCCCTGGTCATCTTTCTGAAGGCTTGTTGAGGCTTTTCTGTGTGAGCCAACATTTACCAATTGATGTCCAGTTCCCACGTATGACATCAAAAGCTCTGTACATAGTTTATCCCATATCACCCTCACATTAGCCTTATAAAATGTATACTGTTGTTCCTATCAGTGATCGGAGCGACATTATAATCTCACACCCATGATTGTGTAGTTGATCATAGCAGAGTCACCCAGCTCATAGCAGCAATGTTGTCTGCACCCTCAGACTCTGTCCTCTTCCGTGGGCTCCTTCCTCGTGTCGCTTCCTGCCTTTCTCGTCTTCGAGGTAGCTCCTGCCTTCTCTCAGTTCTGCTAACTGCCCTCTTGGACCAGGGACCTTTGAACGGTCCATGCTGCCTGCCCACAATCATTTTTCCACTCCCATCCTTCCTTCTCCCTTTACTATTCCTTTTTGTTTTTGTTTCGGGGCCACATCCAGCAATGGTAAGGACTTCCTCGTGACTCTGAGCTCGTAGATCAGTCGTCAGGACTCAGGAGACCAGTAGAGGTGGCACGGAGTGAACCCAAGCCAAATGCATGCACAGAAAGCTCCTTCCTTCAGATCTTGACTTTACATCTCACCACTTTGAGGACACCCTCTCTGGGATCCTAATGAAGCTCAGCTATGTAGCAGCCTCAGGGGGTGTAGCCACCAAGCGGAGAAGCCTGCAGTCCTTTAGGTGTGGGTCCCCCTCGAAAGCCCCTTGCCAAGCTGCTGAACCAGGGTGGGATTCCATGAACAGACTGGCACTATCTTTGCTCCAGAGCTTCTGTCTGTTTTGGCTAAGTAGTGGTCACATCCGCGCTGTGGGGCAAGACTCTTACCGTCCATGCCATCTTGGCAATCATAGGCCTAAGATCTACTTAGTAGTCAGAAGGTCCTTCCTGCCAAAACTCTCCTTTCATGCTTACCATTCACAGGTGTGGACCCCTTAAGCTTTCACTAAATTTCTTTTCAGCATCTTCTTTCCTAGATGTTTACACACACACACACACACACACACACACACACACACACACACACCTGCTCTTCTAGGCTCCTGTAGCATCCTCTCTACTCCTGTTGTGGCCCTTTGCACAGTATCCAAATGCTGCCTCCGTAGTCACGTGACTCGCATCTGATTCTGCTCATTGCTGGGTGCCCAGACCTATGTCTCTGCCCTTTCGCCCCTGAGCGAGACTTGTGCTCTGCACTGACCCTCTTCTGACTCAGGGGGCTGGTGAGGCCCTACCTGTCCAGCACCTCTTCACTGTCTGTCACCACAAAGAGACCCGAAGCAGCGTGGAGAGGCAGCCGTGCCACCAGCACCCACAGGAAGAACACCCAGGGGAAGGCTGTTCCCAGGTCTGTACCCCACCAGCCCCAGAGTAGGTCCACTGGCTTCTTAGTCTGCAGGGAGGGCAGCCCTATCTCAGGGTTTCCAGGGCCTTGTGAGCAAAAACATCGGTATCTGATCCGTCCCATCATAGTGGATTAGTGAAGCCCCACGATAGAGCAGCTCACAGCTGACAAGACTCCTCAGTAGGTGTTGCTGCCATCAGCAGGAATTACAGGGGGACCCTGAGAGCTGGTGCCTAGCCAGGTGCCAAGCTGGGAAACTAGGCTGGGCATACCTAAATTTTCTCTGGACTTTTCGACATGGGACTCTTCAACTCTGCCCTCAACTGGGCCTACCTAAACTCTCTCTGGACTTCTTCTTGACACGGGACTCTTCACCTCTGCCCGAACTGCTCAGCAGTGTTTGCTAAGAGCCGTCCAGCTGCTTTCATAGTTCACTCCCAAAATGGATGCATTCCTGAAGGACCATTTGTCCATGGGCATTGTCATGGGATTTCTATGCAGGAGAGAGGTTGGCCTGGCCGGGACCCCTGAACCTCTTCCCATTCCTGTTCTAAATCTGTGATTCCACAATTGTCCCCTTCAAAATCCATTCTTTGCAGAAATACTAAGAGGCTTCCTTGTAAAATGAAAATCCTACCAGATTGAAAAAGTAGAATTTAAGAACAAAGATATTAACATTCGCACCCCCCCCCCCCATAGGTGGGTATCCCTGGGATTCCCCTAACAGTCACAGTTCTATTTTCTCTCTCCAGTAGATGTTGAAGGCATAATTAAGTGACAACCGAAAAAGAAAAGGCACATATATACGTTGAATGAAAGGCATGTAATCTTTGGGATAATTCTGATGTAATTAACCCAGCAGAGCGGCATTAAGGCCTGTGTGTGCAGTGAGTGGAATTTTCCAACATTGATTAAGCCGGACTCCCAGAGAACTGAGTCTTTGTCTGAGAGCTGCCAAATGAAAACAACTTTGGGATATTTAAATTCAGGTTGGAAATTGGTTTGAGTCAGGGATATTTAAACCACAGCTGTTGAAGGGTTCAAAACATACGAGTGTGTTTGTATGCGTGCACACATGTGCAGTGTGTGCGTGCGCACACACACACACACACACACATTCTCATTCCTCCAAAAACAAGTTATCCAAAGGTGTGCATTCCTTCTGCGTTCTCATGATCAACAGATGTAAATGTTCACGGTATTCCGATGAATTATGGACCCTAATGAGATTTCAATACTGAGCAAACAATAAAAATTTATGCATTGCATAGTTGCCGTGGCCTTTAGCTTCATGGCTAGTGTTCCACCCTTTCAACAGCTTCAGTAATATAATATCCAGCTGGCTTTGGAGGTAAGGAAAATTTGAGGGGCGAAGTGAAATTGTGAGAAATAATGTGATGGATTGCTTTGTCAGAGTAACGCATGGTCTTGGCATAATTACCGTGGCCACCTTCACCCTGGGGGGCAGGTGGTGACAAAGGGCCATGGGGCCTAGGAAGTGAGTGGGCTCCACACGTGCTCTCTGCTCTCCACACCCAGTCCATGGAGTCTGGGCCCTGCCGAACAAGCGCATTCCAGAAGGGCTACTCTGTGCCTGAGAATTGCCGCCTGTGTCCAAGCAGGAGGAAGCAAACAAAAGGCAGACTGGCCTTGAAATAAAATGGGGCGAAGACGGGCAAAGGGATGGAGGCTGTCTTCTGAACACAATGATGTCCTTTCAGCACAAGGCTGTCCACTGGCACACTCATTCTTTCGCCACTCTCCCTCTCCCTCTTTTTTAATCATCTTAGACCTTGAACTTAAATGATTGTCTGCCTTGTACTTTATAATGCTGAAATCTTAACGTGATTAATAGCACATTCCCTGTGTGTACGTGTCGGCGACCACATCTGTAGCAAGTCCGCCCTCCTAGTTCTTACACCAGTTTTACTTTGGAGCCATAAAGTAATTCCTGTTTTGTGTATGAGAATAAACCTATTATTCACTAATATAGCTACGCCCAGCTTTTCGGGAAAGAAGTCACCTGGGTGATAAGGCTGCTCACGTTTCAGTATACATTTCTGAAGTCTCTTGCAGAATGAAATGGACTCCGTGTCTTGGCTTTCTTATGATAACACACAAAAAAAAATACATTTGAAGCATGTTGACAAACTCGTTGGGAGTAAGCAGAGCGGTTTCAATTGTAAGCTGTAATATTTTAATGCTAAATTGGGCCCTAAGTCAATGTTTCGGTTTGGCACAACCAACCACATGTTCTCCAAAAATAGCCTTTGACACTTTTTAAAGCAAGTCTGCGGTTTACTTAGGGGCTGTTCACAAAAGGCTTCATTCTTGTCTACAAATGGCAGACCTGCCCTTCGTCCCGAGAGTGCCCAAGTCCAGCAAAGCCGGAGACAAATGACTCTTCCCCTAAAACAGTCATCCAAGTCTCGAGAGATCGAGGGGTGCCCGGGGAAGCTTTGTCTGAGAAAGAGTATCTTGAGTTTAATTAACCAGCCACTCCCACTGACTTTATTTCTTTATTTAGTTAAAGCTCTGTCCTAAGTGTTTCTGGGGAGCTGACAACAGAGCTTCCACCCAGGAGACATCTAGGGACCGTTCACGTTACACTCCTCAGCCATATGTTTTTCATCCTGGCAAAGCCTAAATCGTGGAGGCAGATCCCTCAGTCCCTGTTGGCTCTGGATTTGAGTCTTTGCATTGTTTCCCACTGTCAACTTAAACAACAGAAAAGACCTCTGCACCCCGGCTCTAAGCACAGCCCGTAATGTTTACCCACACATGCCAGCAGTGTAACTAAGCAAACCTGGGAGTGCTGGAAAGGCGAAGGAAGAGCATCTGCCAGCCAGTGCCACCCAGGGAGAGAGGCACTCACGAGTTGGCCCCCAAAGAAGCCCTTCCCCAACATAGATAGCCAGAGAGATAGGACAGTGGGTAGAGTGTTTGCCTTTCACACGGCCAGCCTGGGTTCAGTCCCCAGCAGGATGATCCCCCAATCCCACCAGTAGTGATTCCTGAGCACAGCTCTAGGAGTAAGCCCCTGAGCACTGCCAGGTGTGGCCAACAACAACAAAAAATCAAAACCACAGAAGATGAGGGGAAGAGGACAATAAAAATGATACCAATCCTTCCCTTTGATAGCGTTCACTTCAGGGTGGTGAGTGAGTCAGTGACAGAGCACATGCTTTGCACGCATGAGACTTGGGATTGATCCCCATTACTACAGGAAAGGAGAAGGGAGAGGGCAGGGAAGGAAAAGTGGGGGAAGGAGGAAGGAAGGAGAGTGTGATAGCAGTCGCTTCATAAAGTTCATCTTATTTAATCATGGCAGTGATGGTGTTACCCTGAGGCCCGGAGAAGTACTTGGACTTTGTCTAAGGTCACAGAGCTAAAGAATGCCAGAGTCAGGGTCATACACGAGCACTCCAGCCCCAGGGCTTGCTCTCATAACCTCATCCTACGTCATCCTCTACTCTTGGGAGGTTGCCTGCTCTTGTTTTTTTAGCAGAACCAGATCCAAGTGTTTCTGCTTTGTCGCATTCTCTTCCCCTTACCAATATTTTAGCCGTGGGGTATGTGGGTCTTGGGGGGAGGGGGGGGTTATGACTTACTAGCTTCAGATAAGTCACTGAGCTCCTGAAACTGTTGTGCTTATAAAGTGCTGGAGCAGTTTCTACCACAGTACATTTGTGCAATTTTGACAGCTGGGGTAAACAGACAGGCCAGCCTGTGTGCTTCCTGGGAGACCATGGCCTGAGGTTTGACTGAATGCAAACATCTTGGGGACAGAGAGCGCTCCCGGGAACTCTGTCAGCCACCTTCAGAGGCTTTTGTGACTTCCCCTTATGCTCTGCAGGCATCTTCAGGGTCCACAGTGAAGAATTCCACAGATGAAACACCCGCCAGTCCCTCCCTCTCCATTCCCCAGAATAGCTGTCCTCAAACTTTTAGGTCTGGGGATTCCTTGGCACTCTAAAAATTGTTGAGCTCCAAAGAGTGGGTTACCTGCAAAAGTTGCATCTACTATTAGAAGCTGAATCAAAAAACTTGAAAATCCCTTTTTAAAGGCGATCATAAGCTCATGATATGTGAATATGTATGTGTGTATGAATAGATAGTTATTATAAGTTGATAGATTATAGATATAGTTTGTTATTGGGGGCCACACCTAAAGTGCCCAGGGTGAATTCTTGGCCCTGTGCTCAGAACTTCGCTCTGGGCAGTGCTTGGCGGACTGTATGTGGTGCTGGGATCAAACCCAAGTTGGCGACAACCATAACCTTTATACTATTTCTCTGGCCCAGGAGTAAAAAAGTGATTAATTCTTTTTCTAAAACAAGATTATAAGGGGTTTTGTCTTATAGAATTGAAACCTCTTTAATTTCCAAACCAATTCCTAGAGGACAGCTGAATTTCTATATATGTTTTCATTGAGCCTCTTAGGATGTCTCACACGAGGCATGGCTAGAAAACTCAGGAGGAAGTGGAAGAAGCAGATATTTTGTTTTTATTATGAAAATAGTTTTGACTTTTCCCATAAAAGGGTGTGGGGTTCCCCTGGGTCTCCAGACCATGTCCTAAAATATGACCGCTGTTTACTCTGATCTGATAAAGGAAGAACAAGTACTTATGCAATCATCAGGTGATGTCCTCGGCTGCAAATCAGTTTATCTTTCAGTGTCATTTCCTGACACTTCTGGGTTCACAGGTACCTAGTTCTCTGCCCCTTTCCTCCTGGCTTGCCGCCCATGCTCCTTATATGCTGGAAGAAATGCCTTGTCTTCTTCTGGACTTGCATTCCTTCAGGACATCAGCCAGGTGTGTTTAGTCTCTTTCCCCACTACCAAGCTCAGAATGATAGCATGAAATAATGTTTTTTTTCTGAAGCCAATAAGCCCCAGAATAAAGATCTTCCCAACTGTATGCTTTTGCTAACTTTCAAGTGGAAACTCAAATTTTTTCACCTCTTTCTCTGCATCATTCATCAGCTTATCAAATATGTATAGGTGTGCCAAGCCCTAGGTTAGGTAATGGGCTGTGACGAAGATCAAGGCCAACTGCAGGGGCAGAGAGTGCAGCAGGTAGGGCCCTTGCCTCCACGGGCCAACCTGAGTTCCATCCCCAGCATCCCATATGGTCCACCAAATCCTCCAGGAGTGATTTCTGAGCACAGAGCATGGAGTAAGCCCTGAGCATCGCTGGGTGCAGCACAAAAACAAACACAGAACAAAAAGATAAACTTCATGTTACTAGAACCATATAAATGTTATCATTTATATCAAACCCCTTGTGCTCAGCATAATGATTTGGGCTTTTATCCAGATTGCAGCCTGCACCCATGATTTGTTACTTTTTGTTGTTGTTGTTGTTGTTGTTGTTGCTGCCGAATGTTTCTTTGTGTGTCTGTGCCACATTTTACTTATCCACTCATCAGTTGGTATACACTTGGATTGTTTTAAGGTTTTGACTATTGCTGATGTTTTGGAATGTGTTTCCATCAATATTTATATATATTTATGATCATATATATTTATATGTATTTTATGATTATATGTTTTCATTTCTCTTGGATATATGCTAAAGGTTATATGGCATATGTACATATATTTCTTTAAAAGAGCCAAACTGGGTTTTAGTTTTGGGGTTCTGTTTTGTTTTGTTTTTCTATGTTGGGTCCATACTCATCAATCCTCCAGGATTACTCTTGGCTCTACCATCAGAATTACTCCTGGTAGTGTATGGGGAACCCTATGGGAATGGAATTGAATTCATCATGGAATTGAATTGCATGCACCTTGCATGCAAGGTGCAAGGGAAGTGCCCTACCTGAAGTACAATCTCTAGTCCCTGAGTATTTTGATTTCTATCTTCATTGTCTAGCTTCTATCTTCATAGCTATTCTTAGGTAAGTATATGTATCTGTGTGCTATTTCATTCCTAATTGAACTTTCTCTAACAACTAATGAGGCTTGTCATTTTTAATATCCCTATTAATTACTTTTATATAATCTTTAGTGAAATTTTGTTAGCTATGGTCTGTTTTTTTGCATATTTATCTTCATGTGTTCAATTTAAGATTTTTCTGCTTCTGGTAATTTGGTTTATTTCAACTGTTGTAGGGGACCATACATAGAGGTGCTTAGAGACCCTTGGGTTCCTCAGTAGTACCCAATCCCAATAGTAGTCAGAGGTCTTACAGAGCTTGGACTCAAACCTAGGGCTTCATACTTGCAAGGTTCTTCCTTTGAGTAGAAAACAGTTGAGCCATATACCTAGACCCTGGATACAGACTTTTTATTAGAGATATGACTTGCAAATATTCTTTTTTAAATTATTTATTATACCACAGTGAAACATACCATTACAAAGGTGTTCATAATTGGTTCTTGGTAATATAGTATTCCATCACCCATCCCTCTACCCCCATTCCCCCCCCATTCCCATCCCCAGTGTACCCACATCCCCCTCCCGCCCACCTCCAGGCTGCCTCAATAGCAGGTACCCCTCTTTCCTCTCTGTCTCTCTGTCTCTGTCTCTGTCTCTGTCTCTCTCTCTGTCTCTCTCTCTCTCTCCCTGTGTCTGCATCTCTCTCCCTCTTCTTTAACACATTGTGGCTAGCCCTGCAGATATTTAGGGCTATCATTTAAGTCTCTTGGTGTATATTCAATGGTGAGTCTGACATTACCATTTCCCACACTTAGTAAAACATTGGTATATATTTATATTCCATTAATGAATGCAGTCATTCTATATCTGTCTTTTTCCTTCTAATTTCACTCACCATGATAGTCTCCATGTCCATCCATTTGACTTGCAAATATTTTCCTTGGGCCTGTGACTTATAATTTTCTTGACACCAAATTTTGACAAAGACTTTAATCTTTATGAAGTCAGTTTATCCATTTATCTTAGGTATCATGCTCTTGGTGTTTTATCTAGAAATCTTCATTCTCCCTAAGATCATAAAGATTTTTTGTCTATATTTTCTTCCAGAACTTTTATGACATCAATTATTGCCTTTCATTCTGTATTCCATTTTAACCTTGTGTGTAGTGTCAATATGGAGTTTCTTTTTAAATATGCTTATTCAATTCTATTATGTATGTTTCTGAACTTTTTATCTTTTCCCATTTGTTTACACCAGTACTACATTGTCTTGACTACTGTAGCTTTCTGTACGTTTGAAAACAGGAGATACAAGTTCTCTGACATTGTTCTTTGGTGGGGATAGGGTGAGGAGTACCTACAACCAGTGCTCACACACTCATGCCTTTGGCCCCTTGAGCTATCTCCCGGGAACATTGTTCTTTCATCAAAGTTGTTTTGACCATTCTTATTTTACCTATTCACATTTTTTTTTTTTTTTTTTGGGGGGTCACACCTGGCGATGCGCAGGGGTTACTCCTTGCTCTGCACTCAGGAATTACTCCTGGCGGTGCTCAGGGGACCATATGGGATGCCGGGGATCGAACCCGGGCTGGCATGGGCCAGCCATGTGCAAGGCAAACGCCCTACCCGCTGGGCTATCGCTCCGGCCCCACCTATTCGCATTTAAATTCGAAGATTCAATTTCCCATTCCACAAAAAACGCCTTTTAAGATGGTGTGGTGCTGGGGATTGAATCCAAGTCCTTGCACATGCAAAGCATATACCCTACACTAAACTACATTCCCCACACAAAGAATTTTATAGAGATTGTGTTAATGGCCAATTAACAGTGTTGATTTGGCAACCAGTGAACATGCCATTGTTTTCCATTTATTTAGAATGTTTCTTTTATTTGCAATATTTTTAAATTTTCAGACTATAGGCCTTAAACTTGTTTGTTAAAGTTATTCCTAAATTTTCCTTTTGATAGTTTTCTGAATTAAATTACTTTCTTAATGGTATTCTTCAGCTCTTTGTTGTATGTATAAAATAAGTTTTGATTTGTATCTTTCAACTTGCTACTTTTTTTTCATTAGTTTTAGGTTTAGTTTTTTTGCAGACCCCCTCACAATTTTCTTCATACAGAATCATGTCATCTGTGAATAGAGAAAGTTTGTTACTTCTTTGTTCTATCTTGGATGTTTTTTATTTCTTTTTTTCATGCCATTTGCTGTACAGAGCTGAATAGAAGCAAAAGCAGACAGTCTTGTCATGGTCCAAACTTAATCTTTCATCTTTAACGTGTTAATTGAAGGTTTCCCAAGGATACCCTTTATCAATTTAGGGAAGTTTCCCGTTATTACAAATTTTTTTTTTTTTTTTTTGCTTTTTTGGGTCATACCCGCCAATGCTCAGGGGCCACTCCTGGCTCTGCACTCAGGAATCACTCTAGCGGCGCTCGGGGGACCATATGGGATGCCGGGGATCGAACCCAGGCCGGCATGAGCCGGCCGGCGTGCAAAGCAAACGCCCTACCCGCTGGGCTATCGCTCCGGCCCCTGCCATTATTACAAATTTGTTAAGAGTTTCTGTAATGACTGTGTGTTTTACCAAGTGTTCCTAATGCATGCCTAAAAACATATTTATGCATATGCAGAAACATTTTTATATATTTTCTCCTACTAATATAATGTAACACATTGAGCTTCTTATGCGATATAAGAAGCCTTGCATTACTGGGATAAATCCTACCTGATCTGACATTTAGTGGCTTTATTATGTTGCTGGGTTTGATGATATTTGTAAAGGACTTTGGTTGCTGTGTTCGAATGGATCTTTCTTGTAATGTCTTTTTGTTTTATTTACTATAGCTCTCCAGTATAGTTTAAAGTCGGAATGGAATGTCGGACTCTTTTTTTTATCAGAATTGTTTTGGCTATTCAGAGAGTTTTACTTTCCATACAGATTTTGGTAGAACTTGTTCTATATTCTTGGATCTGCCTTTGTCATTTTGACAGGTATTGCATTGAACCTGAATATTGTTTTATATAGGAGTCATTTTAACAATGTTAATTCTTAAATCCATGAATATTGAATGTTTCCATTTCCTGTATCCTATTTCTTTTAATAGTTATAATTTTTTGTGCATTAGTCTTTCCCTGCTTTGTTAAGTTGATTCATAAGTACCTGGTATTTCGGGACACAGTTTAAGTAGGATGTTTGTTTTTTCTTTCTCATCTTGTTCACTGCATTTAGAAATGCAGTCGAAAGGGGGGGGGGGGGGGGGGTGGGGGGTGGGGCGGGTGGCACAGAAAAAATCGATTTGTGTGTTTTAGTTTTGTAGTCTGCTTCTGTAGTTATTTGTGTTTGTTTACAAGGACTTTTTTTGGTGGAATCTTGAGGATTTTCTATGTATATTAGCATGCCATCTGAAAATAGTCATAATTCAACTTCTGTTTTTCCAACTATTTTTGGTGGAGGGGGTTGAGTCCCACCACAGTAGTGCTCAAGGGATAGTCTTGGCTCTGTGTTCAGGGGCCACTCCTGTCAGTGCTCAGGAGACTCTATACAGTGCTAGGGATAGAATCAGGGTCATTTGTATATAAGGCAAGCACTCTAACCCCTGTAGTATTTTTCTGGCCCCTTTTCCAACTTAAATCCATTTAATTTCTTTATATTGCCTAATTGTCATGACTAAGACTTCAGCATAGTTCTGTATTGAGCCATAGTTGTGAATGTAAACATTTTTGCCCTGTTCCTGGTCTTAAAGGAAAGATTTTTGAGGCTTTCACTATTGAGTTTGCTGTTACCCATGTGTTTGTCAGTATGGAATTTATAATGCTAAGGTAAGAGTTTTTTTGGTTGAGAATTTTTTATCACAAAACATTTTGTTAAAGTATTAACTGAATCTTGTCAAAAGTCTTTCTTCACCTATTGATATTATCATGTAATTTTGTTTTGTTAGTGTGATGTAACTCATTAATTGATTTACATATATTGAACCATCCATGCATCCCTGGAATGAATCCCGTCCCATGGTGTATGATCCCTTTTATATATTGCTGAATTTAGTTCAGTGAAATTTAGTTTTGGATCTTTTCATCTATGTTCTTCTATTTTTGGTATTAGGGTAGTGTTGTCTTTTTTTGAAACTGTTAGGAAGAATTCCTCTTTCTTCAGTTTTCTGAAGAACCTGAAAAAGAGAGCTCTTCTTTGAAGGTTTGTTAGAACTACCTCACTAGTGAACCTGTCTGAGTTTTTGTTTTAGGGAATTTTTTTACTATGGTTAAATTTTCTTATAATTGGTTTATTCAGATTTCCTTTTTTTCCTGATTCCATCTTGAAAAGTTGTGTGATTCCAAAATTTTATCAGTTTTTTCTAGGTTCTCTGGTTAGCGCACAAATTCATCCATAGTAATCTCTAATGATCTCTGGTATTTTTTATTAATATTTTATTATTCTGCCATGAAATATACGATTACAAAAATGTTCATGTTTGGGTTTAGATCATACAGTGTTCCAGCACCCATCCCTCCAGCAGTGCCCATTTCCCACCAGCAGTGTCCCCAATTCCCTCCCCCGCCCCTAGTCTCCCTCAATGGCAGGTTCTTTATCTCTTTCTTCTTTCTCTTTCTCTGTCCCTCTCTCTTTCTCTTTTCCTTCTCTTGCACATTATGGATTGCAACATACGTTTAAAGGTTATCATGTGTATCACTTTGACCATATTCATAGCTCAATTCTAGGCTGGTATTACCATTTTCAACAATTATTAGCACACTGTTTCCTTCTCTGTCTTAGCGAACCTCTGACACCCACATGTTTGTGATAGAATCCACCTATTGACAAGACCTCCTGATACATCTTTTGCCTAATGTTGGATATTGTTATCATACTATATATATAGCATATATATCGTGATCACTTGATCACTTAATATCCCGTTATTCATCTATTTGCTGGAGCAGTCGCCGGTAATGTTTCCATTTGACCCTATCACGTGCCAGTGTAGTCCAATGGCATCTAGTTGTTTCAGGGATATTAAGAACCTCGAACTGTTTGTTCAGGGTCTTAATAAGGAAGTCTGACCATCTTGTAGGTGGGCAGACACGCGATCTTTTGATGTTCCTTGGGATCCAATCGGTAATGGCTCTAGTCCAACGGTCATCTCCAGATCGCATTATATGACCATCCCATCTGATATTTTTAATTAAACATTTTATTATACCACTGTGAGATATACAATTACAACGTTGTTCATGTTTGGAGGTTTCGGTCACATAGTGTTCCATCACCCGCCCTCCACCAGTGCCCATTGCCCATCTGATTTTTGATGTCCCAGCAGACGAGACAGCATCCTTGATTTTAAATAGCGATGGAGGTCGGAACTCAGGATTCCTTCTCTCACTTGAGTGAGGTGTGATATTCCAAGCATATCTCTCTCAGTTCCTCATTGGGAGACCCGAATAGTATTCTTATCCTGCTTTCGTAGGGCCCAGGTCTCTGAGGCATATGTTAATGCAGGGAGAAGGTGGAGTCAAAGAGATGTGCCCAGAGCCAGAGGTCCTTTGTTCTTTTGGCTATTGTTTTGATGTTTTTGAAGGCATTCCATGCCACTCTCTTCCTCCTGCGCAGCTCAGGTTTTAGGTCTTTCATCATGTTGACTTCTTGACCTAGGTACACATAACTGCTGCATTCAGAGATGTTTGTTCCATTGAGAGTGAATGGGGCCTCTGGAACTAGTTCATTTTTCATGAACATTGTTTTGTTGAGATACAGCTGTAGACCTATCTTTCCACATTTTCGGTCAAAGTCAGCCAGCATTTGTACCGCTTGGCTGGATGTTTGGTGTTATTAGAACGATGTCATCAGCGAAGCAGATGTGGTGTAGTTGCCGACCGGCTGTCTTCACTCCCATTCCTTACCATTCTAATTGTCTCATGATGCTTTCGAAGGTGGCGCTGAAGAGTTTTGGTCAAATGGTATCACCCTGTCGAACCCCTCTTTTGATGTCTATGATCACTTCCTGGTAGAATGGTGAGATCCTGATGGTGAAACCGTAATATAGTTCACATAAATATTTTTATGTATTGGGTTTGAACGTCCTGTTAGACTAGGGCTTTGATGGCCACTTCAGTCTCCACAGAATCAAAGGCTTTCTTTAAATCAAGGAATGTGAGACAGAGCGGCATCTTGAATTCTCTATAGACTTCAATGAGTTTGGTTATCGTGTGGATATGGTCTATCGTGCTGAATCCTTTTTGGAAGCCAGCTTGCTCGCATGGTTGTTCTTCATCTAATGTTCTGCCAATCCTGTTCAAGATAACTCGAGTGAACAGTTTGTAGATGACAGACAACAGGCAGATGGGGCGATAGTTGCCAATGTCATGAATGTCTCCCTTCTTGAACAGTAGAACTGTCCTGCTGGTTTTCCATTGGGAAGGCACCTTACATTCAGACAGGTAGAGTGTGAAGAGTCAAGCCAATGTATTGATGAGTACTGAAGACAGATTCTTCAGGTGTTCGGGTTTGATCTTGTCTGGGCCTGATGCTGTTCCTTTCTTAACCAACGAAATGGCATGCCGGATTTCAGAAGGGAGAACATTGGTAATGACATATCCATCCTGCGGAATTTGGTATGTGGGTAGATGGACGTGGCTATCAAAGAGATCTGAGTAGAAGTCATGGATAATCTTCTCCATTTCCTTTCTGGAAGATGTGATAGATCCATCAGGATGTCGGAGGGCAGTCTTTTTTTGTCTTATAGTTGGCGAAGGACAGGCAGGCGTTGTGAATGCTTTCCCTGGCTTCTGCTGCATTCTCCAGCACTTCTGCTCTTCTCTCCTTGAGGTCTTCCTTTATCGCTTCTCTGCATGACTTTGCAAGCTTGGACTTGAGCATATGGTCGCCTGAGGCTCGCGCCTTACCACATTGGTGAATGAGCTGTAGAGTTTTTGAAGGCAGGCGTCCTTTTGTGTCTTTCTCTCTTTTCGGCATTCTTTGCGCAATCATGGAGGTGTTGAACCAGTCGGTTGTATTCTTCATCGATGTCATCAATGATAGCATCTTCCCATGTTGCTGCAATGGTGCCAAAGAGTTCCCAGTTGGTGGTTGTTACTGGTAGTTCTCTTCTTAAACTTTGCAGCCTTTTCTCCTCATTGTGTGAAGTAGAATTTTTGCAAGAAGAAGACGGTGGTCAGATCCTGTTTGGAATTTTGGGACGACAGTGACATCGGTCAGGCAAAACCTTCAAATGAAGATTATGTGGTCAATTTCATTGTGGAGCTGTCCACCAGGAGATTCCCATGTCCAATGTTTCGATTCAACCTTTTGGAACTGTGAGTTCCCATGAATGGTCTTGGTGGCTAAGATGGCTATCATATTTTTTCCATCATGGTGGCCAGGAGCCCATAATGGTCACCAGGCAGAGAGGCCAGAGAGGGGGAGGAAAGGAGTTTAAATTTTATATATATGTATATAAATTTTATATATATATAATTTAAACCCCTTTTCCTTTTATATATAATGTGACCACTATATACATATATACTATATATATAATATACTATATATATATATATATATAAGAAAATAAATTCAGTCATTCTATATCTGTCTTTTTCCTTCTGGCTAATTTCACTCAACATGATCCTCTCCATGTCCATCAATTTATAGATCTCTGGTATTTCTGAGGTAACTGTTGTGAATTCTCCCCTTTCATTTCTCATCCAATGTATTAGAGTTTTCTTTTTTTTTGTGTGAGTCTAACTAAAGTTAGTTAGACTAACTTTAGTTAAAATTGGTTAGACTAACCCGAACACCTGAAGATCTGCCTTCAGTACTCATCAATACACTAGCTCAGCTCTTCACACGCTACCTGTCCAAATGCAAGGTGCCCTCCCAATGGAAAACCAGCAGGACAGTTCTACTGTTCAAGAAGGGAGACATTCACGACATTGGCAACTATCGCCCCATCTGCCTATTGTCTGTCATCTACATGCTGTTTACACGAGTCATCCTGAACAGGATTAGCAGAACACTAGATGAAGGACAACCATGCGAGCAAGGAGGCTTCCGGAAAGGATTCAGCACAATCGACCATATCCACACAGTAACCAAGCTCATTGAGGTTTGTAGGGAGTACAAGATGCCGCTCTGTCTCACATTCATTGATTTAAAGAAAGCCTTTGATTCTGTGGAGACTGAAGCAGTCATCGAAGCCCTAGCCAAACAGGGTGTTCAAACCCAATACATCAAGATCCTTCGTGAGCTGTATTACGGATTCACCACCAGGATCTCACCATTCTACAAGGAAGTGATCATTGATGTCAAAAGAGGGGTTTGACAGGGTGATATCATTTCACCAAAACTCTTCAGCGCCATCCTCGAGAACATCATGCAACAATTAGAATGGAAAGGAATGGGAGTGAAGATAGATGGTCGGCAACTACACCACCTCCGCTTCACTGATGACATCGTTCTAATAACACCAAACATCAGCCAAGCGGCACAAATGCTGGCTGACTTGACCAGAGAATATGGAAAGATAGGTCTACAGCTGAATCTAAAGAAAACCATGTTTATGAAAAATGAACTAGTTCCAGAGGCCCCATTCACTCTCAATGGAACAAACATCTCTGAATACAGCAGTTATGTGTACCTAGGTCGAGAAGTCAACATGATGAACGACCTAAAACCTGAGCTGCGCAGGAGGAAGAGAGTGGCATGGAATGCCTTTAAAGGCATCGAAGAAATATCTAAAAAGGACAAAGAACCTCTGGCTCTGGGCACATCTCTTTGACTCCACTGTTCTCCCTGCATTAACATATGCCTCAGAGACCTGGGCCCTACGAAAGCAGGATGAGAATGCTATTCGGGTCTCCCAGAGAGGAATCGAAAGAGCTATGCTTGGAATATCACGCCTCACTCAAGTGAGAGAAGGAATCCGGAGTTCTGACCTCCATCGCTATTGCAGAATCAGGGATGCTGTCTCATTTGCCAAGGCATCGAAAATCAGATGGGCTGGACATGTAATGCAATTTGGATACGACCGCTGGACTAGAGCCGTTACCGACTGGATCCCACGGGATGTCAAAAGATCACATGGCCACCCACCTACAAGATGGTCAGACTTCCTTGTCAAGACCCTTAAGGAAAAGTTTGAGGCTCCTCATATTCCTGGATCAACCAGATGCCATTGGGCTACATTGGCACATGATAGGTCCAATGGTAATGTTACTGGCGCCCGCTTGAGCAAATCAATGAATAACGGGATTCATGTGATCATGTGATGTGATCATATGAACTATTGTGAATTCTCCCCTTTTATTTCTCATCCAGTGTATTAGAGTTTTCTTTTTTTATGTGTGAGTCTAACTAAAGTTTCTAAGTCTTGTTTGTTCTTTAGGAAAAAAAAATAACAACTCTTGACCTTTTGTTATATTCTTTTGATTTTGGTTTCATTTATTTCCACTCTAATTTTTGCTCTTTCATTCCTTCTACTTTAGATTCATTTGGTGTTTTATTTATTTGGTGGATTTATTTGGTCCTTTACTACTGTTTTTTAAGATGTAAAGTTAAGATTTGTTTTAGAGATTTTCTTAATTTCCTAATGTTGGCCTATATTGTTATCAACTTACCTCATGGTATTGTTTGTGTGTGTGTGTGTCCCATAGTTTCTCATGCCTTGTGTCCTCATTTTCATTTGTTTCCAGGAGTCCTTTAATTTCTTCTTTGATTTCCTCTTTGATCAGTTATGTTCAGCAGTGTGTTGTTTAGGCTCCAAATGTTTTTTTTTAAACTAATATAATACTAATATCATTTTTTAATATATTTTATTATACCACCATGAGATAAACAATTACAAAAAATGTTCATGTTTGAGTCAAAAGTTTGTTTTTACCCAGTTTTTTTAATGATTAATATCCACTTTCACAGACTAATGATCCAAAAGAAATAGAAATATATTATTTCTATTTTCATGACTTCATGGACTCTTGTTTTGAGCCCCACGATATGGTCTGTCCTGGAGAATATTCCATGTACACTGGGAAGAATTTTATAAATGCAGAGCCCAGAACATGTCTATTAATCCCTGTTTCTGTAATTCCTAATTTAGAACCATTGTATCCTTATCGATTTTATGTCTGGTTGATCTGTCCAGTGATGAGAGTGAGTTGTTAATGTCTCCTACTGATACATACAGTGTTACTGTTCATTTCTTTCCTCGGATCTATTAGCGTTGCTTTAACAATATTATTACCTCTTCACTTAGTTCATATATGTTGGTAAGAATTAAGTCTTCTTGATGTATTGATCTCTTAATCAATATAATGACCATCCCTTTCTTTCTTAGTCTTAGTTCAGTTTTGTCTAATATGCATAGTCAGCTTACCCCATCTCCCCTCTTGGGACTATCATTTTCTTGTGTGATTGTTTTCCAGCCTTTTACGCTGAATTTATGTTTGTAAATGAAAGCTCAAAGATGCTCACTTTTTACGGGAGGAGGAATTAGGGAACTTGATCACACCCAGTAGTGCTCAGGGTTTGCTCCTGGTCCTGGGATCACTCCTGGTGGTGCTTAGAGAACGGTATGTGGTGTCAAAGATCAAATCTGGGTTAGTCACATGCAAGAAAAAATGCCTTAATCCCTGTACTATCTCTCCGGGCCCTCCAAAGTCTCTTGAGACAGTCTGTTGATTCATGTAAGCAGTAGAAGGTTGAATTTTGTTTCCTGATCCATCCAACCACTTTACTGCGCTTTCGTTTGGGGAGTTCAGACTCCTATTGATGACTTGAGAACTTATTTACATAAAGAACTTGTTGCCATTTTTCTATGAGGATTCTGGATATCTTTGAAGTTTGCCCTTGTTTCTGTGACATTCTCTTATTTTCTCGATGTGCCCTTTGATAGTAGCCATTTCTGTAGTGGCCAGCTTCCATTTGCCATTTTTGGTTAGCTTCACCTGTTACTGCTCTAAGGTTACCATGTAGTGTGCTGTGAAGTTCTAATCTTATTTTCCTTTTAAAATCTTTTTCTTTTTTATTTAATTTTTTGGGTCACACCCGGCAATGCTCAGGGGTTACTCCTGATTCTGCACTCAGGAATTACTCCAGGTGGTGCCTGGGGGACCATATAGGATGCCAAGATTGAACCCAGGTCAGCCGCCTGCAAGGCAAATGCCCTAACCACTCTACTATCATTCCAGCCCCTCCCTTTTAAAACCTAAAGCAAGTAAGCCTCAAGTTCTGTGTTGGAGTCCCCTTTACTAGTTTCCTGTTCCCCATTTTATGTTTTCTGTGTAGCTTATTGCTTAGTTTCTTGCAGAGTTGGTTTAGAATCAACAAATTCCTTAGGTGTTAATCTCAAAATGTTTTTATTAGCCATTCCAATCTGAAGAGTAATCAGCAGAATATTCTTGGTCGGAGATACTTTTCATTCACACTTTGTATCTATCATACTATTCCCTTCTGGCCCCTAGAGTTTGAGTTGAGAAATCTGGTTAGAGTTTTTTGGCAGTTTCTCTGAGTGTGTGAGTATTTGAGTCTTAGCTTTTCTCTTGCTGCTTTTATAAATTTATCTCTCTTTGGTTCTTCCACCAACAACTCTTTCCCCTTTTTCTTTTCCTCTCCTTCAGGAACCCTGTGATCCAAACTGTTCCTCTTAATGCTATTCCAGAAATGTCTCACTTTATGTTTTCTTCATTTCTTCAATTGGGAGAGGCATGGTTTGGTCTACTTTGCGCAGTGTTCAGGGGCTACTCCTCACTCTGTGGCCAAAGGTCACTTTTGGCAGTTCTCAGGGAAGCTGAATACAGTGCCACGGATCAAACCAGGGATGGCTGCTTTCAAGGCAAGTGATTTAAGACCTGTTTTCTCTCTGTGAATCCATTTTTTTGCTTCTTTTTCCAATAGTTCATTTACCTTATCCTCAAGATAATTGATATGATTTTCAGGTCCTACCATTCTTCCGTCAAATCCTGCGGTTGTGTTTTTAGTTTAACTGCTGTAATCATTTGCTCATTCAGTGCTGCTTGGAGTTTTTGTGGTTCTTCTCTCTCAGTCTTACTAATGGTCTCCTCCCTTGATTTATCTCATCAAACATTGAAAATGTTGTTGCTTGGGCATCTTCCTCAAGGAATTTAGAAAGTTCTCATGTGAATGAAAACTTTTCCAATCTTCTATCCATCCACGAAGAGAACGAAAACCCTGTATAATACATGGGGGTTAGGAATGAAGATCCAAGTACAAACTGGGCCTGAGTGATAACCACAGTTGTAAAATGGAGTTAGTGCCTGTGGCTCTGTGCCTGTGAGGGCTTGGATGTCTCCGGGGATGTGGTTACAGGTGCCCTGGAGCAGCTATAGTACTGAGGTCCAGCAGGGCTGGAGTCCAACCCAATGTCTGGCAGAGGACAGGAAGTCGCAGTCTGGCTGACCCGACCAGAGGCTAGAGACCATGGTTCTTGGGGCTCAGGCTTCAGGTCACAGACACTCTATGGTGCTGAGCACATGGGTGCATGATGGGCACTGTGTCACTGGAGCCCGGCAGCTACTATCAGTCCTGTGTTCACATCCGGTGTGTGTGTGTGTGTGTAGATGACCTATGTGGTGACCCCCACTTAGTAGATAATGGGTGCCTTCATTCCTACCGTTGCCCTATGGATTCGACATCAGCACCGTGCTGACTGATGATGCCTCGGAAGGCTTTGCTTTGTTTTAGCTGATGGGCTGGGCAATGCCGGGTCTATTAACTTGGCTAAGCAGGTATTCTTTAGCTGGACTTTGCTCTGATATTGGTCTGGGATGAGAAGGGTTTGTTAATGGCCTCCCATTGTGGCCACCGGCAGCAATAGACAGTGCCACGGCTTGCTCCCACACAAGCCTCCAGTTGTTTGTCTCTTGCTTCCTACCTAGTTCAGTGAACTTGAAAACAGCTGCACCCCTGGGTTCTCCCTATAGCCCACCCTGGGTCCTGTGTCTCTGAGGTTTTCTGCTGAAATTTAATCCTGGGCCAGTAGATGTGCCTCCTCCCTGCTTTCCTGTCCTGTCTCCATGGTCACTGCCGTCCACTGACCTCCTCGGACCCCATTGCCTGCAGTTCATTCTGCTCCCACATGGGAGTCCTCTCCAGGGGCAGGCAGCATGGGTTCAGAGATGTATTCTGCTGGAGCCTGCTAGGATCACCAAAGCGGGCAGGTCGGCTGCTTGTCCTGAGTCCAGAGCAAAGACTCCCCCTCAGACAGAGTCTCTCAGTGGGCTCTTCTCAGGATTCTGTATTATAATTCTGTTCTTGATGCAGTTGTGGGGATCCCAGGAGCCCCCTCAAATTACTCCCTTTTACACCATCTTTCTTACTTGCTTTATTTGAAACAGTTCTTTTTCAATCTATTGATTTTTCTTTAACTACACTTTTGTTTTCTATTTAGTATTTAAGAATTGTGAACTATTATCTAACATTTCACAATCTATTTCATTGTGGCTGACTTGATTCTAATAAAATACAGCAACTGTATTCAGGTAGAGTCAATTTCTTCTCTCTTCCTTTGCTCCATGATTGTCCTCTGTACTTTTTTGAATCCCCCAAGAACGAATGATAAGTACTACCCATTTCAGTCTTTATGTGGTCTTAAATAAATTAAAGGAAGAGAGAAAAGTATGGATAGTTATATAATCTTTAAATTTTGCTCCTGTGTTTAACATTCTTAGTGTACTTATTCCTTTGTGAAGATTTGCTTTACCAATTGGTGTCATTTCCTTTCTTCCTGAAGGATTTCATTTAATATTTCTTTTTTTTAATTATTATAATGTAGGCAAAAGCAACAACTGTTGATACAATTCTAGAGTTGAAATTCTTTAAATAACAAAGTTCCAAAAAGTGAAATCAATAAGCCTAAGATAAATCAAGTTTTTAACATAAAAATTATATCTCATCACAGGATTGTTGGGTCCTTGGTTAAGAATGTACTAAACTTTTTGTTGCTGGTTGAGTCTTCTGTGATACCGTTTTTGTGTGTTGAGTTTAGTTGGCTTCTGTGTTACTTCCCCATACTACTGGAATTTTAGAATTTAGGACTTAGGAGTTGTCATGCGATGTCATTGTAGCCACACTGTCCAGAGACTTCAGGATCTCTGATCTGGGCCAGTGATTTGACATGGTAGTAGTGGACGGGATTCCAGAAGCACAGGGGTTTGAGGGGGCTCTCTGAGACGAACCCAGAGTTCTCAGCCTGGGGTCGGGAGAACCTGCCTGACATTATGTGTACTTTAGCATCTTTACAAATAATTTTCGTGAAGCTCTGGAGTTGATCCCTTGGCATGGCTACAGTAGTGGGGTGTGGGGAGCAGCTACCTGGGCTTTGGTAGGGCTGGCACTCTGCGGGGCGCTCCAGAATTTTCAGCCTCAGAGACCAGTGTTTCCATGAATTTTAGCTGTTTGGCTTGCATTTCCTCAGAGACCTAGTCATGAATCGGTAGAGCAGGCCAGTGAATGAGTCAACAGCTGCTGAGTATTTCTTGTAAGACTAGTCTGCTAACAAAAATTTCTCCCATTCTTTTTTTATCTAGAAACAAAGAATGTCATCTTCATTTTTTGACACATAGTATTAAGAAATAGAGAATTTTTAGCAGACAAGTTGCCCCCCCACTTCTACTCTTTTACTCATTTGAATATTTGTTCATCTCCCACCATTGATTCTGATGAAAAATTAGCCATTAATCATGGTGTTTTTTGCCTGTATAACAGACTTGTTTATGTCTTGCAGCTTTTAAGATTTTATCACTCATTCATGGTTTCTTCAAATATATTTATCTGCCACTTGCTTTCTCCCTTTTCCTTCTGCGACTCCCACTGAACATATGTTAGTATGTTTGTTAGAATGACATGGGACTCCGAGGCTTATTCTTCAGTTTTTTTTTTTTTTTTGGTCTTCTCCAGAATTTCTATTGACAGCAGTTTGAGTTCACTGGGCTTCTATTGTATTTTTTAACTCTAGGATTGTTTACAGTTTCTCTTTATCTATTGAAATTACCTATTTGTTTTTTGATGCATGAGACCTTTAAAAAATGTCTTCGATGGTCACATCCTTTAATTATCTTGAATATTTTTTGTAGTAGCTACTCTGACATCTTTGTCAGCTAAGTCAAACATGAGAACCAAGCAAAGTAGTTTCTCTTGAATGATTTTCCTAGTCTGGATACAAATCTTGCTTGCTTTTTTTTAGGGGGTTTGGGGGAAATCATAACCTTTTGTCCAAAACTGGGCATTTGGGGTGATACTGTAACTCAGAGTTTTTGATATTTTGAGGAAGTGGCCTGAGTGCTTCTGTCTCAGCCCTCTCTTCTGCAGACTGCTCAGTTTTTTATCATTATTATCCCTTTATTTTATGAATCTGACTTCCCCTTGCTTAGTAACATACCAGCAGAGGCTTGTCGGCAAAAACCTTGAACCTATAAGGCTCCCACCCTCTGTCAAGTGGCTTGTATGTGGGTTGAGGACACAGAAGTTTAGCCACTTCCCCAAGTCAGCGGTGGCATCGACTTTTCATTGAGGTCTCTCGGGTCTCAACACACACAACTGCTTTCCCCATCAATAGGGAATGTTCAGGGAGCTCCAGGCCCTCCGTGACTCTCTCATTTCCCTGCATCACCCCATCATCGTTTGCGTTGGACTCTCACTTGCCCCAACCAGGACGACACATCAGATGAGCAGAGCTGCCCTAATGAGTTTGCAGCTCTCACTGATGGTGCCGCTGGAGTGGGCTTGTCCTATCCTCCAAGTCAGCCCAGGCTTCTCTGCAGCCTTGCCCTGGTACAATCATCACCTCTAGCCAACTCAGTTATGGGGAGGTGGGGCTATTTCCACCTGAAGTTCTGCCAGCTCTCTATGAATAAACACTCCCTCACTTTGTTTTTGCCTTTGGTCATTGTCCAGAGTCCCGAACCGAATTACTTTAACAATTGTTCAGTTTTATATTGGGTTTTCTTATAGGGGCGAGGGGCAGAGTGATCAGCGGGTGGAGGGGCAGCTGCTTTTGCCAGCCTTATCGCTCATTCCTGGAAGTCTCCAGTAGTTTTGCTAGTCTGTATAAAGTGCTGTGGCAAGTATTGAGCATATGGTTGTAATGAAAGATCTTTTCCTTGACTCCCTGAGGGTTTGAGACACTTATTTCCCAGAATTCCAAGTCCTCTTTCTTGAAAGTGCTTTCCAAGCCTGGGGTTCCCCTGAGATGGGTAACTATGAGCTCTCCTCGGAGCTCACCCGCCCTCACCCACCATTAGGGTTTGCCTGCTCAGGCCTTATCTGCATGTGCTGACCTCAACTTCTGCACAGGTCAGCTCTGTGCCTGTTAACTGACCCCAAGGTGGGGGTGGGGGGATTTTGGGGTCAGGACTGGAAAAAAATGGCCTCTCTTCAACTTGTTTCATATGTATTTATTATATCATCTGTAGAAAGAATGTAGTGTATCAGAACCCCATAAAATGTACTGTCTGTGTTTTCACTGTGTGTGTAGACAGAGGCTAAGCCCTCAGATATCAGAAATACGGACCACGTAAAAAGAGAGCTCAGGCAGGAGAGGAGGGTTCTGCCTGTTTGCTTCCCCGCCCACCCCCCCATACACACTCACCACATGTAGAACACCCTCTCTGCACAGATATATGGTAGAAGGAGATGGAGAGATAAATTTTTATTTTTTAAGAAAAAAGTTTAAACCCCACCACCTACTCATCAGGTGATTGGAGACTAGAGTTGTAAGAATGTGCTGCAGGCGGAAGTTCTGAAAAAATCCCAGAAAGTGTTGAAAACATCTCTAAACAAGGTATTTTTCTCCTGCACCTTTCTTGCTAAAGGTCCCAATTGCTGCCAAGAAAACTAGTGAGAATGTTAGCTGCCAAATAAAAATTTATGATGGTGTTTGGCAAAGGACTATCTCTCTGCTTGTTTTATACATTTCCACAAGGCGCTTGAAGGCAGCCTCTTTCTTCCGACACCCCTACCCCTCCCGCCCCACTTGGGCATGAAGACTGTTCTGATCACTGTTTTGGGTCTGTTCTCTAATAAGAGAGCAAACTCCTATAAAGTAAGATTAAACAAGATACCCTCCCCACTCCGTTCAGTAACCTCTGCAATGTGAGTGAAATGTTTTGAAATATGTGTTGCATGAAAGACAGGCTAGGTTTGCCAGTGTCTGATAAATGGGAGAGATTTATTAAATAGAAACGGGGGGAGAAATAATACAGCAGGGATGGCACTTGCCTTGCACATAAGTGACCCAGGTTTGATCTTAGACACCCCATATGGTCCCCTGGGCCCCACCAGGAGTGTTCCCTGAGTTCAGAGTCAGGAGTAAAGGAGTACACCCTGAGCACAGCACGGGCAAAAGAATACATCCATACATATATATATGGAAGGAGGGAGGGAGGAAGACCTTAAAAGACTGTGTAAGCTTGTGGTAGGAGTTGCAGCCATGGGCGTTTCTGCAGCCTTCACCCTGAGCTCTGTGGGAGGAAGGGGCAGAAGGTGAGCTTGTCTACCTAAGCCACAAACCCAGCACTCTGGCCCGAGAGTCTGTCTCTCCCCTGCATGCCGTGCCCGTCCCCATAAAGCACTGCAGCTCAGCCAACATTGTTCTGAGGTGATGGAGTCGCCCCTCTGTTTCCAGCATACTTTATAAACATCAGAATTCAAGACTCTCCGAGTCTCTGAAATTAAAGCACTTCCTTCTGTAAAAGGTCATTGATGTTTTGAATTTACCCAACTGAAACAGTAAAGATAGAGCAGTGATTCCACTAAAATGGCCTAATCCATGAGGGTCAGTTAAACCTTTCTGTGTTAAGAAATATTTATGGGGGACTATAAAAAGAATGGGGGGGGCGAGGACTAGAGGGAGGGACTGAATTTGAGAGAAAAAATTTCCTTGACCCTAGTTTGATTTTGTAGTAATCATGACAAGTGCTGGTTCCGCCCTGAAATATTTTGCCTGCCTGTCTGAGAAAAAATTGTCTTTTCAAAAAAACAGCCCAGCTGATGCATTCATTTGCTGCTGCAGCGTAGCATGGTTTCATCCATTCTAGCTGCTTCTGAAGCCCAGGGTCCCCTAGTTCCCTGGCAACTGCCCTCACTGTGGGACCCTCAGGAACATCGTGGCCCAGGGCTGGGCTGCCTTTGGTGGTGGCTGGGCCAGGAAGCAAGGTTATTTGCTGTGGAAAGACTGCAGACAGACCAGGAAAAAGTGGTTCATTTCAGACAGTGTTAGGATAAGTCCAATACGAGGCAGATATCATAAGCAAATTAGAAAACTCTCCAATTAGTAAAGCAACCCAGATTGTGCTTTTTGTGATCTTTATGCTGAAAGGCAAACTGTCTACATGTGGGCTCCAGGTATTATTTCAGTTGAAATGATGGTGTTTCCTATTGCTGCTCATTCTTGTCTGAGGCTATGTACTGGCTTAATAGATGAAGTAAATTCCCATTCTCTTTGATTGCCAAGGAGTTCCCTTCCCCCAAAGGGATATCTATTGGGTAATATTACATTTGGCCCGGAGTACTCTCTTGGGCATATGATACTATTTCTAAACTGAGAATACGCTACATGAGTCCAAGGCTGCTCACTTAAACTCTGCTTGTTTGTTTGTCTGGTGGAACATGGATCATGCTAAAAATCACAAAAATGGAGTATACAAAATGCCAGATGCTGCAAATACAATTAGATACTTCAAAATAGCTGCTTTGGTGCCACTGCTTGAAAACCAAACTGGCTTTGCTTCTCCAGAGTGGCTACCCTGCTAAGCTCCTGAGTGTGTGTGTGGGGGTGGGGTGTCTGTTTCAGAGGCCACCATGCAAACTCTCAGTCATTCTAGAAATCAGACCAGACTCTGTCACTGTTGTCTTTCCAGCCTCTTACAGTTCTGATGGTGTGTTTCTTCCTGTTTTCTATCCAGAGACTCTTTAGTAGCTGTTTCTTAACCTCTGATACTTACAGACAAGTTGCATGTAACCAAACCCCCTCAACAGATAGAACCCAATTTACATGAGGAAAGAGTAATTATATAATTGCTCATCAATATAATATTATATAATATTATATTGAGTATAATATTATACTATATATAAATATTATATAATTACTCATCAACTCAGAACTGAAAGGCATTCCAAATAAGCATTTTATTTCACCAGAATTCAAACATTCACAAAGCTAGTACTTTACTTAGCAACCTTATGCAAGAAAGAAGGTGATATTATGGTAACTGTTGTATGTGACTGTTGGGTTTTGGGGTTTTTTCCTTCATATTATAGAGTTAGTGCATGTTCATTACCCACCCTCAATTGAAAAATGTGGCAAATCAGATAAATCAGATTTTTTAACTGCCATGATCATAATAGCTTGAGTCAGTCATTATTGTCATCTCAACACAAGTCTCTCTAAGTATATTCTAAAGTTTATATTTTTCTTTTCACAAAGTTGGGGTGCTAAAGTGAATACTGTTTACAAACTTCCATTTTTTGCTTTATCTATTATGGGTAAAAAAACTGGTAGTCTTAATGCCAGGTAGGATAGACTGAATGGGATTCTCGTCTAGTCACCTCGAAACTAATATAGTATCATATAGTATAGTATAGTTTTAGTATAGGCATAATACTGAGTGTGGGGGGAAGATGGGGCTCGCTTTAGTTCTGTGGTCTGGACCCAAATCTACAGTTCATCCGAAGAGTGAATCTGTATGCTTTAGGATTATTGTAAATAATTCTTGGGGCTGAACCCATGGTGCAGAGGGTAGTGTGCTTGCCTTGCACAAAGCCAACCCAGGTTCGGTCCCAAGCTCCCATATGGTCCCCAGTCACCACCAGGAGCACGGAGGTGGGGAGTAATCTCCGAGCACCACTGGGTGTACCACCCCACAATAGTCATGCTTTATGTGATAATACATAATTCAAGGAAACATAGACATAAAGGTAGAACACACCTACCACCCAATCCCGTTGCTCACACTTAGCTGATGACCTTGCCTTGTGTTCTTTACAGAACCATGCCACACGCAGTGGTACTCAGGAGCTTACTCCCGGGGATCTGTCTAGAGATGTGTCCACTTGAGTTAAATAATGGTCTCGGTGATAAATTGTGTCTTGGGCCAGGTGCTTTGCATGCCACTGGCCTCTGCTCTGGCTCTCAGATTAAAAAACAGGTGCCGGGGCGGCGATAGCCCAGTGGGTAGAGCATTTGCCTTGCACGCCGCCGGCCCATGCCAGCCCAGGTTCAATCCCGGCATCCCATACGGTCCCCGAGCACCAACAGGAATAATTCCTGAGTGCAGAGCCAGGAGAAACCTCTGAGCATTGCCAGGCGTGACCCAAAAAGCAAAAAAAAAAAAGGTGTCCCCCTTAGAATTCTCCTTCCATTGGGAGGAAACCCAAATAGAAGTCACACAGGTGATCATTGAGGGGCATGAGATGAAAATCTGCACTTGTGGCTTCAAGGAACAGTGATAAGTGTCTAAGTTGCCAGTCCTGCGGCATGGGAGCATTTGGGATAAAACCAAGCTATTCATAGAACCAGCTTCCGAAATATAAAGGGTCTGGACAAGTCTCTGGGAGCAGCCTTGCTGCTTGCTAAACTCCTTGGAAGAATTCCTTGCCCCCAGCACCTTGGACCACTAGGCAGAAAAGCTCTTCCTGGACCTTTAAGAGCTAGACTCTTCCGGCCAAATAGCAAGTTGTATCATCCAGGGTCTCCTGCCAGCTAATTTGATAGTTCTCTATCAAGTAAACCGTTATTGAGCACATTGATCCTTTTTTCCTTTCCCTCCTTTTTTTTTTCTCTTCAGTTCTGCCTTGGCTATTCCCAAGATTTCTCTGAACCAGTTGGGCAAAATTGATTTTTATTAGTTCCACTGGCCTTGTGGAAAATTATCTCATGAACTGGTTTTTATAGGAAGCCTCAAAGCCACAGCAGAGGGCAAAAAAATAAGCCTATAGCAGTCAAAGCTGTGGTCTGAAATGTCTTCAGACTGGAAGGCTGAATTTATTGCACAAAACAAGTGCGAGCAAGGCAGAGGTGTGCAGTCCTGCTCATTATCACTGGAGAGGGGAACCAAAAAGCCGAGTCAAAAATTAAATTTTAATAATGCCAGTGATATTTTCTAAATCTTTCCTGACAGCAAGCCTCTCATTATTTTTATCTGTCTCCGAGTAGGTTCTTTTAGCACCGTCTCAGAAATGGCCTCCGCTCAGATTGTTTTCTAGGCTTGAAAGAGGTTGAAAACCAAAATGTACACAGAGAGAGAGAGAGAAAGGCTTTTGATTGCAGGAGGGAGGGCTGGGACCTGGATCACATTTGGGCACATTTGCTGGACCAGTTCCATTTTTTCCAAAAGAGGGCTCTGTGGCTAGGATGATGGCTATACATTCTCCCCCAAACAAAGGGGCACCCCTCCCTTCCATCTACTGCATTTGGCTGTGGGAACAGCCCAGAGGCGCCAGGCCCCAAGTTTGGAAACCTACACCCATGGGGACAGGGAATGGAATGAAAATATCCTGTTGTTTTTGAGGCAGCGCACACACACCTTCCAAGCATGGCAGAGTTGCACATTGTTGGTGATCCTGAAGGGAGGCGGCCCCACGAGGTTTCCTGGGCTCTGCCTGTGTATCAGCCTGTCCAGGTCCCCCAGAGGGATTCGTGGCAATCTGCCTAAATAGATACAACACATGGAGCTTTCTTTAATATTCAATGAAGTTGGGAAGGAGGTTTGGCCACCACCTGGGGGAGTCTCCTCCATTCAGAAGGTGGATATGAATTGCTGTCTGGGCTTCAAGAGGGAGAGCATGTAACCTTTGGGCACATTGGGATCCAGCAGCTCTTTCCCTTCCCCACCGAACACTCAAGTCCCCATGGGACCTCTTAGCCGGACACTCTCTGTGCCGGGACCTGGACCTCATTCAAGAGCATCCTCACAAGGGCAGGGCTCACAGGGCACCTGGCTGTGGTGGCCCTGGCATCTGTTGGTGATGGCATCTCTATTGTATAGTAGCCATTTAGGGGATTGGATTGTGGAGACCAGGAAGCTGTAGGGCAGGACCTCCAAAGACTGCCCAGGAAACAGTACCCAGCCATGCAGGCCTCCGATTTGCAGGTGCTTAGTTCCAGGGAAAATGGAAAAATCTCTCTGGTTTAAGGTTTTTTTTTTCCCTTCCTCCTTCCCTTCCTCTTTCCCTCTCTTCCATCTTCCCTCCTTCATTTCCTCCCAACTAAAGGACCTTCAGTTTGGGAAGGGTTCCAAGCCACTCTTTCTTAGCAGCTCTCTTTCTATCTCTCTCTCCCTCTCTTCTCTCTCTCTCTCTCCCCTTACTCCTGGCTCTGTGGTGAGAGATCACTTATGGTGGTGCTCTGGAAACGATCTGGGATGAGTGCAGGTCTACCATGTGCAAGGCAGCTTACCCGCTGGACTATCATCACTCCTGTCCATCTTCTCTCCTTCATGGTGTCCTCAGAAGTGAGCCCCTGAGGCCTCCTTCAGTGTCTGCTCTCGGGTTTACTCCTGTTTCTGACATGGGGCCACTGAGGCACCTCTGCTTGTCTTTTCCCAGGCTCACACCTCGTGGGTAGTGGGGACCATCCTACAGACCCATTTCCTAAGGACCATTTGGTGTCTCCTTGTAAGTCAGACCCCCCATGATGTTTCTTCTCCTTGTCCTGGAGAAGCCTGCGGGCCCCTGATGCTGTCTGTGCAGTGTGAAGAGCCCCGGCCGACCTCGACATGTTCTCATCATCAGGGAGCAAGCCAGGAGCACACACAAGCGTCTCGGAGGCTTCTGTGACCTCTTCCTGGTCTTCAGCCCTGTAGCTAGGAGTTGGTGATCGGCTAAATTGGTTGCCCTCAGAATAGACCCTGGTTGAGTGATGCTCGGGCCAGGGCTGGACCCAGACGTAGGCAGGTTAGGAGGTTGGAGCTGTTTCCACCTGCAGATCTCCACTCTGAGGAGACAAAGGAGGTGCTTTGGCCCCTTCCTGTTCCCAAGTGAGAGGCCACATCCCCACAGGCTGCATTGGCTGCAAAGAGAGAGCGCATTTTTGTCTGACACCCAGAATTCTGAGACGCTTCCCTTGGAAGCCAGGGGTTTCCATTTGAGCGGTTGCTTAGGAGACAGTCCCAAATTGATGGGCAAATCTGCAGACATAGGCTGAGCCCAATTGCAATGTCCACAGCCATGAACACTGGCCTTTCCCTTGCCCTTGGAAAGAGGGCAGCCACCCATCCCTCGAGGGCCCTCTCCTGCTCCCAACAGCCCCAACCAGCTCATCCCCTACTCCCGATCGGCAAGAATGACACGCATCCCTGCACATGCCCAGAGGTCCCTGTTCTCTCGTCAGTGTCGGCCCATCTTGCCCTCCCAGGGAATGCTGGAGCAGCACCTCTGCTTTTCCCCACCCCAAGAGGAGGTCACTGGAGGTGATCTGCTGTGAAGTAACGAGTGCAGCTTTGTGGGGTGTAGAACCCATGTCTGGGAGGAGCTGGTGCAGACAGCGTCCCAGACTGAGCACCAGCAGCGACTTCCTGCCAAGCTCTCCACTCCTCATCAGTGGGCAGAGACTCTTTTATGATATATCCTCCCTGCATCCCATCTAGTGTTTTATTGCACCCGTGAAATTCCAGCCAGGCCTTGATTCTTTTCCGTGATGGTCATCTGGCTTATTCCCTCCCCTCTCTTAGCACTGGCTTCCAACACATGTTCACTGTGATCCTCAGCAACCCACACACTGGGATTGGTGAGCCTGTAGCCTCCCGTACCCTGTAAATCCTTCTGTCAGTCCAGTGGGAATTGGCAAGGTCTGGGAGACTCAGCTGGGCAGCAGTACCACCACTGTGCGACTCTCCGGCTGACCACGTGCCTGCTTCCCGGGAGCGTCGGAGGCTGACGGCTCCTCCGACGCTCCTTCCCCTTCCTCCCTGCCTTTCCGCTCAGTATAGAGTCCGGAGAAGCTTTTCCCTGGCCCTTGTTTTAGAAACATTTGCAGACGTTCTGGCGTTGGCTCTTTCGCACAGAGCTTGCCCGGTGCTCTCAGGGCTGCTAATTGTCCTGCCAGTTGTGTCTATTCTGTAAGACCCCAAAGGTGGGGCATCATTATTCAGGCCTGGGCAGCCAGGCAGGACAGGGCACGGAACCTGTGGAGTGTCAGAGTGTCGCGCACTCTCCAGCTAATGAATGCAGGCTTGTCAAAGGGAGGAGACACAGCCGGCATCCTTAATGGGAGGGCGCAGTGTCGGCTCTGGAGCATGCGGCGTGTCTGCAAGCTGCCCCTCAGAACCGGGTCGACCAGTGCTCTGGGCCTTCAGGAGAGCCTGTGTGGAAATAGTCTCTCCTCCAGACACCCAGCAAGCAGCTAATGGAGAATATCTGTACCAGGCGCTGTTTTGGGCACGGGCAATTCAAGAGACAAAAGAGACGGAGACCCGGGAGCCCCACTCCTTTTTTCTTGCTTTTTGGATCACACCTGGCCATGCTCAGGGGTTACTCCTGGCTCTGCACTCAGGAAATACTCCTGGCGGTGCTCAGGAATGCCAGGGATCGAACATGGGTCAGCTGCATGCAAGGCAACAGGCATTTGTACTATTGGGCAACCAGAAGCCCCACTCTTAGTTGAAGAAACTTGCACCAGAAAAGGACCTCATAAAACCTGGGTGACCACTGTGATAAGGAGGAGGCACAGCAGGGTCAGGAGGTGCTCAGTGGCCACAGCACCTGCAAGGATGAAGCCAGTGTGCCGCCGTGTGCCGAGCATGGTGTCAGCAGCTCTGCTGTCTGTGATCCCTGGTACCACCAGTGAATCCGGATGGCACCACAGCCTGGTGTATGTAAGCTGGAGTGATCCCCAGTGAGTGCCCCAGTATGAAAGAGACGCCAGCACCCCATTTGGGGCATGCAATTCCCAATGAGCACATGTGCAGCCCTGTGGGCACCGTGGTCAGATGTGAATACTGTGGCCCAGTACACACACCCCCACCATGAGTCCACCACCATGTATGTGCATGACCTCTGCTCGCTGCAGTACTGACTGCAATGAGGTAGGAGAAGGCTTGACAGGAGCTAGAGAGAGAGCACGGGAGCTGAGGGACTTGCCATGCACGCAGCCACCCTGCATTCCACTCATGGCACCACATATGAGCCTTGGCATTAACAGGAAGGAGAGAGAGAGAGGAAGGGAGGGGGAGGGGGGGGGGGGGGGGGGGGGGGGGGGGGGGGGGGGGGGGGGGAGGGAGGAAGGAAGGAGGGAAGGGAAGGAAGGAAGGGAGGGAGGGAGGAGGGAAGGAGGGAAAGGGAAGGAAGGAAGGAAGGAAGGAAGGAAGGAAGGAAGGAAGGAAGGAAGGAAGGAAGGAAGGAAGGAAGGAAGGAAGGAAGAGGGCAGTAAGGTGCTTTCTTCACTTGCGGCTGGTGGGTTTGATCCCCAGCATTGCATGTTATTCCCTGAATACCACCAGGAGTGATCCCTGAGCACAGAGTCAAGAGTAAGCCCTGCGCATCCGGGCAGGTGTGACTCCCCAAACAAAATTTTTAAAAGTACAGGGGAAGGAGAGAGGCATGATCAGAAATTCTTGGAAGGGGTGGGGAAATTTGGAATCAGGGAAAACAAGCCTAAAATAATGACAACTCAAACTGACTTGAGAAGTAAAAGTCGGTCTCTGAGGTGCAAGGGAGCGGTGGTCCACAGAGGCCACAGGAGATTGCCGTTGCAGTCGTGGCTTTCCGCAGGTAGGCAGAGGTTGAGAACCGCAGTGTCTTGAGCACTGCGCATCCTTTCTCTTCCGTTATTGGAGTCCGCTGTCCCCTAGACACACAACTTTCTTCCACTGCCTTTCCTCATGTAAACATAATGGCTGAAGCAGGTCCAGGTGTCCTCCCTACACACACACACACACACACACACACACACACACACACACATACAATCCAGACACAGCTCCTGAATCTTAGCAATAAATGCACAGAAGGGTGAAAACCAGGAAGCAGAAAAAAGTTTTGAAAGAAGCTCTACCAGCCCTCACTCCGAGGCTGTGATGAAACCTGACCTTCAGCGTGGCTGGAGGAGATGCGCATTCATGGCAGAGGATGGGGCGACAGGTGTGTCCACCTGATGGCTTCGGCTCTGCTGCCATAAAGCACTGAAGCACTTCTCAAGCCCCGCTGGCTCCACACAGGGCCACTGGAGGGCCAGGGGAGTCTCCGGGCCACAGTGTCTACACGGGATGACTCAGGGGCCGGGCAGCAGCAGAGCCTCCAGCCTCCCAGATGCCCGCCCGCAGAGCCAACCAAGTGCCCCCTTGGCCCTTGGGGCGAGCCCCTGTCCAGAATAAGCTCTCCTGGCCTCTCTGGCCAACACCGGGGCGCAACCTATGCCTCAAAGTAGAGCAGGAATCGGATCCTGGAGAACAGGGGCGGGCCACAGCGCAGAGAGGGCACTGCCAGGTGCCACACCTGCCTGCCACCAAGTCTCTGGGGCTCCCAGGCCGCCGCCACACCTGGAGCTCATTTCCAGAGGGAGGAGGGAGGCCGGCAATGAAAAGATTCGCTGCTCCCTGGGTTGCACACGGGAAGGCGTATTTTCAATAATACTTTGTGAGTTCAGCCTCAGAGTAAATGGTTAATTCATCTTGTATCAACAGCACTGTGATTCATAATGTAAACTCGGAGAATCCTTGATGTTTCGGGCCCACATTCCTTTTAATTTGGCTCTGCATTCTTTTAAAGCCACAGTGCGCTCCCTAACAGAATGCAGCATGCAAATGCGCAAGTTTCTGCCTGGAGGCAGTTTAGCCCGGCAGTGTCAGTGGATGTCTTCTTTCAAGTGTATATTCTTTCTTAAATTATTTACTGGGTAAACACACTTTGCATTTTCAAAGGGGAGATTAAGACCCGCTTGCTGCAGACCTTTGGGCTCAAGTTAAAGCCCTACCTTGCCCCAAAGTTTCAGGGATGTTACTTTGGGCTTGCCCCCAAGTCTCTCCTCTCGCTCCCTCGCTGGGCACCCCTCATCCTGGTCTTTTCTGATTCTCGCCCTTTCTGCTGTGCCTACAGCATCACCTGCCCCAGCGGTGGCAGTGTCCAACCTCCTCACAGATGGCCCCACACACACTGCCAGCCTTTGTTTCCCTCGGGCTGGCTCGATCCTCCTCACTCCAGGCCTCAATCCCAGCCTCTCATCTGGTCCTTAGAGGGGTTGTGTCTGCCCAACACATTTGGGGTCCAAAACTAGGTTGCAAAGCTTGCCAGCATCAAACTTCCTTCCAGCTCTTCTCTGATCCAGCTCCGTCCGCCGCTCTATCCTTCACCTAAACATCTGCCTGTGAAATCAGGAGAAAACTCCCCCTGCTGCCCTTTGCCCCCCACTCTTCCATCTGGACCCCCCACTTCCACCAGGACCGCCCAGCCCCTAAGAGGAGACCCAACCCCACTCCAGAGGTCCGTGGTGGAAGCTCCCATCTTGGGGACTTTCATTGCTTTGTTCATTTGAGCTTTTCTGCAGAAACTCCAGATTTCCGGCAAATGGTCTCTGCTCTTAGTTCTCGGTGAGCGCAGTGGTGGCGGGTGCGTATTCTCCACTGTCAGCCTTTTGCCACAAAGCAGCAGCCTCTTCCCCCAGCTCTCTCTGGCCAGAGAAGCAGTCGCTGCCGACTGTGTGGTCACCCCGGGATAAAGGGGGACACTGGCCCTTTGAGCCACAGTGAATAGTGGACCAGGATTGGGATCGACTGACCCCCGTGGTCTCCTTGGAAGCGCTGGCGAAGGGGACCGACTCCTCTTTGCCTGGGGATTCCAGAAGGCCTGTGAAGAGGCCTGCGACATCCATTCCCTTCTGCGCCTCAAATTAAACAAGCAACACCCATGCTTAATCCTTCATAAATTAGCATCGTGGATGCCTTGGGGCTTCAGCCCACAAATACAATGTTGTCAACCCAGAGAGCCACTGCCTATACGGCAGAATTTTAAAGAGTTTTTCCAGGCTTTTAATCTGTTTCACTGCTTAGTTTCAATTTTGCTGATTCCCTTTGCAAGCCTGATGCAGGTGAGGGTGGTAAATAGAGAGTTTGACAGTGTCTTGGGCAAAAGGGATGCAGAGGGGCTGTTGTGACGCCTCATGCCCTTCCGGGAGGGGGAGGAAAAAGTCCGGTTTTTTTTTTAAATTGAGCCACCGAGAAGCACCGATCAGTGTTCATAATTAGCCTCACTTTAACAAGCTGTGAAGTCCCCTTTCTTAGTTTATTTATTTGCTGGACAGAGACCCTCCCTGCCTCCTGAGTAAGTAGGGCCTGTTAAATCCGAATTAACTGTCATCGCAGAAGAATTAATGTCGGGGCTCAGCCTTTCTAGTGAGGAAGGGAAGAAATCAGCGAGACAGATCTCAGCGGAGCCTTCCGTGATAAATGAGGACTGAGCAGACCATTCATCTCCTTCTGGCGAAGTGGACACAGGCACTAAAGCATTTTTTGCGGAAGACGTGTCAGCAAATGTGATCATTTTGTAACCTGTCAGGAGGAGAGGGGCTGTCCTTCCAGGGGGCCACAGGGGAGTGGGCTTGTCTGCCGGGACCATCTCCAACCATCCGTTTAGGTCTGGGGAAGGGGCGGGAGCAGGAGTGGAGCTGACACCCTGGGTGCCGCCCTCTCGCCAAGGAAGCTGCTGGAAACCTGCAGATACCTTGCAAAGCTTGGGGGTGGGGCTGGAGGGTCTTAATTGAAGCAGGGATCCCCTCATTCCACCTGCCTCTTCCCTAGGCCCCACCCACTCTGCAGGGACCCTTGACTAGACTTGTATCAGAACACTGCCCCCTATTTGGACGACAGAGAGCTGGTGCTAGCCGAGGGACCCCAGCAGGATGGACAGCCAGGAGCCCACCCTGTCATCTCTGTCCCTTTGCGGCCACTGCTGCAGCGCAGGTGTGGGTGAGGCAGCTTGACTCAGACGCCCCTCTGAAAGGTCCCCCAAACACATTCTGCCGTTCTGTCTCTTTTTCTCTGGATGAGAGAAGAAATGATGAAACGGTTTTGTCAGAGAAGAGAAGTGACTTGGAATGTGGGTCTCTACTGCTTCTTAAGTCCCCGCACCCGTCAGCATTCGGCACAGTTCGGGGGCTGGGCGTGGTGGGAGGCAGGGTCCTCACCAAATCAAAGCACACCCAGCGACTTGGTGTTCCCTCGCTTTCTATCCTGGGTTTTTGTGGGTTTTATTTGGGGGGGGTGCTGGGAGCTGTTTTTTCCGCTCAGGAACAAAGATAATATTTCCTCCTGGCTGTGCCAAGCGTGAGCCCCCTGACAGATGATAGTTTCACAGCCCACGCGGCAAGTTTGACACTTTGCTTCTTAATACTGTCCTTTTCTTCCTAAGTCTCTCCTTTACTTTACCCATTACTTTTCCTGGGGTATTTTTGTACGGTGAGTTATTTCACATGTGTTTGCTAGGAGCCTTTTACTTTACTAGGAAACAGTGAGGTGGGGGGGGATAAAGTTTTGTCTCGCCCTTTAAATTAAAAAAAAGAGAAGCCTGCGTGGGGCCCTCGATCACTTCAAAATCCCAACACTGGGCTCCAGAATTCCTCACAAGCAGTTTGCGTGCCCTTAGTGCGGCAAACAGCGTTTCTCAAAGGCAGCACAACACACTGTGGAGTCATTTTGGATCTGAAAGGCTGAGTGGTCACACACACTGCACACATACGTCACAAGCATGCGCATGTGCCAGCCTTCACCCGTGCAGGCCGGCCTTCGAGGAATCGACGTGCTCTGAGCTGGTCTGCGACGTGCCCCGTGTCCCCCGTGTGATCTCTTTCTCCTCTGCTTTCTCCTAGAATCATCCAGAACCGCATCCTGCTCGTCATTCTGGGGGCCGTTCTGGTCATCACCATCCTGACGGCAATCACGCTTTCTCTCCGAAGACACTGATGTATCAGCCCTTCCTTGATAAAACAGCAGCAAAGACGTGTTCTGAGTAATTAAGACAAAATGGTCACATGAATCATTCCTGGGCGCTGACAGGCCTGTGCGACCTTCTCTCCCCCTATCTGCGGCTCCGGTGGCCTGCAGACGGACGCTTTCCCTTCGTAGGCTTGTCTTCATTGTGATTTATTTTGGAGAGGGGGAAGGTGACTTTTATTTATTCCCCTTTTTTCCTACTAATGTCTTCTACTGACCCAAGTAGCCTTGATGACCTTCTTCCTTGTCCCATAGACATGCAGGGCCACAGCCTGAGAGGACCCCCTGGGCCTGTACAGGCTGACACATTCATGGGGCTTCTGAAAAGTCCCTTTGCCTCTTACATGTCACCAAATTGCCCTCTGTGACATGCCCAAGAATAAACATTCAGAAGAAACGGGGCCCAGCACCAGCTACTGGCCCAGCACACAGGACCCCATTTCTACCCAAACCAAATGGGTGATGTCTCCCTCTCTGTTTCCAGTGCGTTCTTGGGTTTCTCATGTCAGTGGTACAGAAAGTACAGGGGGGACTTAGCACTGCCCTGTTTCTCTAGGGATAAATATAACACCTATATAACCACATATATAGAGAGTCATGCATATATGGTTATATGTGCACACATATGTGTACATGTATACACCATCTTTAACCATATAGGGTACATATGTACATGTATGTGTGCACGTATGTGTGTATATATGTACATATATACATATATATGTTGTTTTATCTCAAGCCTATTTCTCACATGAGTCCACCCAATATGTACTTATCACAACTTTAATTACTAGTATAAGAAATCATTTTTTGCCTTCCTCCAAATCCCCTGCTCCCCAGAATTTGCTGGCAGAGCGAGCCCTGGTATTTCGCAGTGACCTTCCGTCCTCTGGTCCGTGTAAGATCTCCATCTCCTCTCCTCTCCTCGTTTCAGTATCTGCGCTGCCAGAGTAGCCCTCCTACACGCTAAAGGTCTGATGGGGTCTCTCCGCACCCACCCCAGTATGTAAAGAGAACATGAATATTTCAGCAGGAGCAAGAGCATGTCTTGTCCACGTGAGATTCCAATATGATTATAAATATGGCCAGGTCCTACAGGACGAGCTACTCACACTAAACTTTATGGAAAATGGGAAAATACTCACCGACCTTTTAAAAAAAAAAAAGAAGGAACGAACGAATGAACGAACGAAGGAAGGAAGGAAGGAAGGAAGGAAAGAGGGAGGAAGGGCGCGAGCATCATCTAAAAGAATGGGGCTTTTTGTTTGTGTTCTATTCTTTTAAGGAACAAGTGTTAGCCCAGCCTTCCTGAATGCCTTGTGTGTTCAAACCTCTCCCTTGCTTTTTGATTTCTTTTTTGTTTCTTTCGATAGAAACTGTAACAGAGAATTGTGTTCAAAACAAGTTCCTTAATGACCCCACTGAGGTCATGTTCCCCACCCTGCTCCTCACTCAGAAAGCAAAATAGATGTTTCTTATGCGCCCATACCAACTTACCCTTTCTGTTTTATCATTTGGATTTAATTGAATGCTTTCCCTTCTCGAAATGCTCATTAAAAGTGCTAACCACCTCTGCCCCAGCTGAGGGCACGTGCTATACCTGGATGTAGTGTTTGATTCTCCCCGACCCCCTCAACTCAGAAGAGAACCGCGATGGTTCGGAAAGGAAAAGCAGGTTGGCAAAACCCACCAGAGAAATGGTTCTTCTCAGAACAGGCCGGGGCCTGCGTGGGTTCAGATAAATCATTTAGTATTGTGTAAATAAAGCTGCGGCCTTTCCTTCACGCGGCTGGTGTGGGATTCAGGCCGAGCAAAGTAGGGCAGCCCAGCCCGGAGGCGGAGCTCATTTTCCCGTCAGCTTAAGGATCTGTCTCAGCCAGGAGCTTTCATTCAGATAACGGGCTTCTGGATGAGCTGAACACATCGGAGAAACCGTTAGCAGGCCGGAAACATGCCGCCTTCTTGTTCTGAGGCGCAAGAACAGAACAAGAAGGGGCGGTCTCGGTGGGGACCATCTTTCCGCTTCCCCCATCTCGGACAGAACCCCAAGCATGGAACCCGTTAGCCGGCCACACCGGCTGCTGCCAGGGGCCGCCCAGTACCACCTCAGGAACTGGGTCCCTCAGATCTGGGAGCCCACTGGCTCCTTTGAATTTCACTGAGATCCCGAAAAAGTGAGGAAGAGAATCTCACCCCTCAGGCGCCTTTTATTGCAGTTTCCCTGTCCAGACGGGCCTCAGATAGGTTTTTTCCCCTCCCATTGCAGCCTGGTTCGTGGAAGAAAATGAGCTAATCGGGCTTGGCCTGGCTGCTCCATCTAGCCCATCTTGAGGCCCCCAAACCTGTGCTTAACCCTCCCAGAAACAGAGACTGGGGTGAGGGGGACCCCAAGGCCAGCAGTTCTTCCTCCTTCCACTAGCCACCCAGCAGGGAAGAACACCCACACCTCCCGCTGTGGAAGGTTCTCGGGATGTGGGGACTCCACTCATGATGAGATGAAAGCGGGGGTCTGGGGGTGTTTAAAATGATGGTTGTTGGAGGTGGGCTGGAAGGGGAGGGGCCGCCACCTGAAATTTGCGCCGACACCACCGTTCTCTGCCCCCACCCCCAGCAGAATAAATAAAGTGATGCCACCCTGCCCCAGAATCAACAGCAATTGAATTAAATCCTGTTCCATGGCAAAGAGTTTTAAATGTTCAGTGGTGAAGCCGAATGCCTGCAAATGCAGTGGGCTTGACGTCAGTGGCGGCCTGGGCCGCGAGGCCATTTGCTATTCTGTTTCAGGCAGACTGGATTGTCTTATTTTGGAACCAGCTTGGTGGGGGGGTTTGCTTTGCTACTGCTTCTGAGCCCTGAGCTTCAAAGGCTGAAATTAATGGTGAACAAAATTGTGCGGCTCCGGCTGTCCCATGCGGGGCAGGCCCATGGAGGGTTATCATTAAGTAAAGAAATAAAGAAGGGGGGGGGGGAAGCCTGCCTGTTCCCCAAACCTCATCAGATAATGACCTCGGTGATTGGGTTTTCATTACCAAACAGCATCCAGAGATTAGGTGCCCCTAGAAGAAGGGAGGGCGGAAGAGAAGAAAGAAAGGGAAGCCACATACTCTCTCCTCCTTTCTCTTTCTCTTTTTTTTTTTTGCACATCTTTTCTTTAAAACTGTCAGATCATTTCAGTATTTCAAATCCGAGGAAAACAGCCTGCCTACTGCTGTATTTGAAGTTGTAATGGTGTCAAAAAGTCACAGCTGACTGACAGCCGTCAGTCCCAGAGGGGCTCATTAAATCATAAAAACTTGACAAGGAAATAATTGCGCATCGCCAGCAACTTGGCGCCTGTTTAGACGTTTTTATTTTCTTTCATTATTAGTCCCCACCATTACGTTCATTAACAAATTGCATTAAACAACTGTTAGGGGCTAATGATTTGTTTATCGCTTTTATTATTATTATTATTATTTAAACATTAGCTGTATGTCATGTGCTACCCCAGCAGTCTCTTGCCATCATCTGACTGAATATTTTTCTACTCCGAGCTCTGGGTACTGTTGGAATATGAAATAGATTATTCATTACTCTCCTCTTTGCCACTGATTTGGTTTCATGTAGTGTCTTCTACAGAGAAAGATGAAAACTTGTCAAAAATAGGTTATATCTTATTCGAAGGGGCAACAATAGCGGCCGGTACAGGCACACTTTAATATTTAATTAAGGTTGATGTTAACCCCTTTAAATGACTTTAGCAGTAAGTTCTATTCAAATGCGGGAGAGAAAAATAATTGTTCTTAATTTGCAACCTGTTCAGCCGACATTCTTCCTGGAGTTGGCTGGAAATTTAGAGTCGATTTTTTTTTTAATAATGATATTTCCCGGCATAAATATTTATAGCCATTTGTCTCTGTCGCTGAGAACGAACTACAAGCAATGATGGTCTCGTCGCTTTGGTTTGAACCACTGGCCCGCCGGGTCCTCGGTGTGTGCCAGCAGAGACGGCTTTCCTGGGAATGGTGCCTTTGAGGTGTTGCTTGGGCGTGGCCGGGCTGGTGTGAGTCTCCTGTCCCCCCTCCCATTAGTTGAGAGTGTGATTGGAGGACTGGGGTGGGCAGCAGAGTTAGAGTATGTAGGGACTTGGTCACGCGTGTGTCCTGCCAGCTGGTGTGGGAAGGCTGTGACGGACATGTCCGGGGGTCTCTGTCGTCACCCAGCTCCCTGCCTACAGTGCTCCTTTCACAGACAGCAGGAGCCATGTGTGCCGGGATGCCTTCCTGCCTTTTCTCCCTCCGGTTTCTCACCATGGGTGAACTATGGGCTTGGGGATCAGGGAGCTCAAGGGGGCAAAGCTCATGTCGTCATCGCCCCAATCAGAGATCAGTGGATTCTCCATAACACAGCTGCCCCTTGCATCTGGTCATCCCATTTGACTCAGAATACTCGAACCAGGGATACTGCCCTCAGAGGCCTGGTCCACAGGCACACCAGGGTTGAGGTGTTCTCAAGAAGTAGCAAGAAATGGGGAGTCCTGTCCCCAGAATGTCTGCTCCCTGTTCCGGACCCAGAGAATCTGGATGCTCGTTGCTGTAAGCGATGCCATGGATGGGCATGAAGGAAGGAGATGGTGCTTGTGCCTTGCTCGGGTCTTCCCAGGCTGAGTCCATGGGGAGGCCAGGCCTTGAGCCTCCTCCCTCGCTGCAGACATCCAGGGTAGGGCCAGGGAGAAGAGAAATGCTTGCATCTCGGGCTTCTGCTTCATACCAAGTGACACATGACCCTGAGTCAGCCCACTCAGAGCCACGTGGCAACCTGCATCTTTTGGGGTGGCTTCCATGCATCAGCAGAAGGTCTCCTCACAGCCCTCTTTCCTGAAGAACGGAAGCCTGCTGGGGCACCTCCTACTCTTGTTGTAAGACATGTTGCTTGAAGTACCGCCTGAGATGAGAAGCCAACCTTTTATAGGACAGAGTTTGTGAGTGGAACATTCAGAAAGTTTATAATACCATATGAGGCTGGTGCACTCAAGAAGGTAGTTGAGGAGCAACTGGCCTCAGGCAGGTGTAGAGCCCCTGTGACTGGAGCCAGGGGTGGATACGGTGAGGGAGCCAGTGACAGGGAGTGCTCTGGGAGGTGCCCCATCGCCACAGAGATTCGGGTCAGCAGCAAAGTAAATGTTCCAGAGAAAAGAAGATGGCAGAGTCACCCAAGATGAGGAAGGATTTGACACAAATGAGGTTTAGGCAGAGAATGGATTCCCCAGAACTCAGCAGGAGCTAGTGAGTGGGGGGCTCATCTGAGGAAGCAGTTGAGAAGGAAGGACAGTGCACCCCACTTTGTACCACTCTGGGCCCATCGGAACCCCTCTCCAGAAAGACCCAGAAAGGAAGAAAAACTACAGGGGGATTTCTTCCAAAGAGAAGTAGGGTGGCTTTCTCCTGCCCTGATCACACACACTCCTGCCCGTGCCCCCTGGGGCCCCCAGCTCTGGGAAGGCATCTTTTCCTGCATCACCTGTTCCCCCACACTGTGAATAACAAAGGCATGGTGGGGGGTACCAGGAAGCAGAGCTCTGTGAACTCCTGCACCCCGCCTTTCCTTCATCCAAACAAGGCCCTTTGGCGTAAATAATAGCTCAGCGGCCCACAGCCCATATTGATCGGCTCCTCACTAGCTCTCACCGGCCAGTGCCTGCAGCCTGGACTTTTCCTGGGGGCAGGACAGCACAACTCAGTGCCTCCCACCACCACCCCCACCGCCAGACTGAGGGACGGGGGAGGTGGGCAAGGCCCCTTCCCCAGCTCAGGGCTACCTGGTTTTCACAACTTGTTGGTTTTTAACGTGTTTCAAAGTAGATGAACCAAAGAGAAATGCATTTGAGGGTTGGGGGGTGGACATGATGAAGCCCCACAGAGTTGAGGAAAAAATACATTGTCGGGTTTTAGCTTCTCTCCGAAAGATTCTGGCAGAGACCGGAAGCCCCCTGTGATGCTCCTCGGAGGCCCTACCACGGTCTCCTGAGCAGCAGGACACACCCCCTCTTCTCCCTTTTGTTTTCATGGCCAGGAGAGGCAGTGAGAAGGCGGCTGTGGCCCAGCCCCTCCTGCGGGCTCTGGCACTCACTGCAGAACCCTCGGGCTCAGACTGACACCAGCCCAGAGATCCCATACCTGCCCTGTTACATCACAAGGGGGACCAGCCTAAGGGAAAGGGGGTCTTTGAAGGTCTGTGGCCTCCAGTCATGCCCTCGTCTGCTTCTCCTCTGGACACCAGGAAGTGGGGCAGCCAGTCCCCAGCACAGACCTGCTGGTTGGTAGATACCCGAAAACCCACCTTTGCTATTTTGGGAGTGAGGGGGGCATTTATTGTTGCTTTGGGCAACACCCAACCATGCTCGGGACTTGCTCCTGGCTCTCAACTAAGGGTCACTCACTCCTGGTGGGACTTGGGCGGCTCTATGGAGAGCCAGGGTTGAACATGGTCTGGCCGTGTGCGAGGCAGGTGCCTTCCCCTCTGTGCTATCGGCCCCTGAAAGCCCCCTTTAAGAGTCACTCCTTTGGCTTCTGCCTTGAGCCTGAGGATGTGCACACATGCAGGGTGACTGGCAGTGATGGGGCACAGTGCGGGAAGGAAGGGGGCCTTGCGTCCCTGTCACCAGCTCCCTGGAGGCTTCCCTGAGATCAGCTGTGTTGGGTGTGGTAGTTGGGGACCCAGGAGACACAGCCTTGCCCTCATCCCCACATCAGGGCAGACAGTGAAGGTCTGAGGGCACATGACCAAGGAAAAGGAACTGACCAGGGGGCCTTCCCGGGGCATCTCACAGTAGGACACAGACTGGAGGGAGGTGGGAGTGCAGGGACAGCAAGCTGCTCCCCTGGGTGGGCTGCCCCCCGCATGCCCACCTGCTGAGCCCCAGAGGGCTTGGCTGCTGGACTGTACCAGGCAGCATTTAAGGCCGAGCCCTAGAAGGACTGTGCTCTAAGCCGACTTCCCTGCTGCCCGGCCCGGGCCTGTGACATCACCAAGACACTAGAACCATCAGAGCCTAGGGTCTTTCTCCCATCTTCATTCAAGCCCACCTTTTTGGTGAAGTTCCAGATGGCTCCTGGAGCTCAGCATTATCCCAACTTGTAAGTAGTCAGGTCTTTCCCAGTGGACACTGGAGAGGCCCAGTCAGTCAGGCCAGTTTTCCCAGCAGGTATTTCTGTGTTCAGCCTCCACTCTGTCCCGAACTCCAGAGATGTGGCATGGAGGAGAGCGCTGAGAGCTAGAGAACAGAGGGGGCCCTGTCTGGGCTCAGGAAGGTGTTTGCGTCTCTAGCACACTGACTGCTGGCCGGCTCTGGCCAGTCACCCCCATGGCAGACCCCCTGCCCATCTCCTCACTGGGATTAATGATGCCCTTGTCCACAAAGAGGTGGGCAAAGCCCTCTCCCAGCCATCCTTCTCTCTCACGTGGCAGTTTCCGTGACTACGTTTGTAAAGTTGCCCCCACTGAAGGATAAGCAGAGATGATGCTTGCCTGCAACCCGCTCAGGCAGGCTGGAGAGACCAGGAACACGGATGACAGTCCTTTAGCCTGGGAAGAACTCAGAGGAATTTTTTGAAGCTTATTAAATGATAAAGGTTTGACTCGGCGGGCAATCGGAAACCCAAAATATCATAAAAGGGGAAAAAGTTGCTGGGCGCAAGAGGTGCACCGCGGGAGCATGGCTGGGCTCGGCGGACGGGCAGGGGATGTTTTGTTTCAAAGGCTTCTCTCTTCTTCTTCTCCCTCTGTCCCCCACGCAGGAACGGGCAGCATAGAAGCGGATTCCAGATTTGGGCGCGTGGCGCGTTTGGTCACCCCTGCACGCCCCTCTTCCCAGACAGTGGAGGGACTTTGATGTCTGAGCACTGGCCCCTGGGGGCAGGAGGGGCCTGGAGGAACCTGGGTGTCCCAAAGGCAGCGGCAGGGCCCGGCCTCTGAGCCCCCACGGAGCAGGGCAGGAGATTTGAAATGAACAAAATGGGGATTGGGGGTGTTGAGTTCCCCACAGGCCACCTCAGTGACCTGCCATGTTGGCCAAAGCCAACCAGGCAGATTGTGCTGATCCACCAACACCTCGAGCTTTGGGGGCCTTTCCAGCCTGTCCTCTTACAGAGGGGGATACTGGCTCAGAGAGGCCAAGAGATCAGTCCCCGGTGGCTCAGCACACAGGCGGCATGTCGAGGAGTGACCTTCTTTCTATCCTCTGCACTAACCTTGGCACTTGCAGGCTGGTGCTATCTGAACCACTCAGCAGCGTCCCCTATCCCAGCCCTTCCCCAGCATAACCACTCTGAGAGCCGCTGCACAGGCAGGGAGGGCCAGCACCACCCCTGTGGGCTGTGATCATTCAGCCCCTTTATGTCAGATCTCTGCTCTTTGCAGGAACTGGCAGGGGGACACCCTGGGTGTCTCCACAGCTGAGCTGCTAATGTTGTCTGGGGAAAAGCCTCTTGGTCCTTAAGCCCCTGCATTCTTTCCTCGCCCCTGCCCATCGCCAGCCCCTCCCTCAGGAGAAGCTTGTGAGCATCAGGGTGAGAGGGCTGCCCCCTACCCTGCAGGCCTACAGGGTTGGGGTCTCGGGGAGCCTTTGCTACTGTGACTGGAGCTGCCTGAACTGGGGACCCCCTGCCTCTGCCCGTCAGGGGGACACAAATCACGACGGGGACTTCCTGGCAGGGGGAGGACCCCAAGAGGGTCTTTTCCAGAGTCAGGCCTGTTCTGTGCTGAGTGGGCTCAGGGAGTGTGGAGTCGGGGCCTTGCGGGAGCATCTCCCGGCTTTGGTTCCTCATCCAGGAAACAGGGACGTTGTGCTGAACAGGATGACAGTTGCTGCCACTTCCAGGCATCCCCCGACAAAGCAAGGGCCTTGGGGTCAGAAGGCAGCTCCTGGTGTGGAGAAACTTCTAGAAGGGCAAGAGACTTCGGCATGTGGGTCTTCCGTGTGCTCTGTCTTTTGTTTCATTTTTTGTTTGTTTGTTTGTTTGTTTGTTTGTTTGGGGACCACACCCAGCAATGATCAGGGCTTATTCCTGGCGCCTACACTCAGGAATTACTCCTGGTGGTGCTCAGGAGACCATGTGGGATGCCAGGGATTAAACCCAGCTCAGCCACAAGCAAGGCAAGTGCCCTATCCGCTGGACTATGGATCCAAGCCCTGTGTAGTCTATCTTGAACATAGGGCTGTTGTCATGGGTTTATCACCAGCACACAGTTGGGGATTGCTATCTTGGAAATTCTCTTCTGTGGGGAAGGGGTGCAGCAAATTGAACCAGAGCCTTATACATGAAACACACTCTGTACCGTGGAGCTACCCCCCCATCCCCTTGAAAGTCTTAATACAGTTGACCTTGAACTCCTGACAGCAGGGTTCAAAGCACTGGACACATCCAGTTGAAAACTCCTAACTGAGTCAGCACTCTGCACTCACAAGTTTCACATTGGTGTGGCATAAATCTGTGAATGGGATCCTAGAGATAGATTTCAAAGTCCTCACTGGGACTGGGGAGAGAACTGGGGCACCTGGATGGCATGCAGAGGCCCCGGGTGACGCCTGTCACCTCCCGGTCCCCTCCTGAGCACTGCTGAGTGTGGCCCTGGAGGTCCCCAACCCTGCCATACTGGGTCAGCACCACATCCCCAGGTCTAAGCTTTGAGCCATACTGTACCAGGCCTGGCCCCAGGGCCTCCTGACCACTCTTTAGAAGTCGTCACACACCCCCAAATAAGACTCCACATGGAAGCACACACCCACAGTCCAAACCTGGTTTGTGACTGTGATTTTCTCTTTGCCATTGTGTCTAGTCAGTGGAACAGGGACTAACCTCTGTCCCCACCCTGCCCTGCACCTGTGTCTGGTTCTTAGCTGATCCCTGCTCCGCCTGGAATTCAGTTCTACTTGGTGTCCCCTATTCCACTCCACCCAGAAACCACTGCCAATATGTCCCCAAACCTGGGCATAGGCATGGGGAGGGTGGAGTGTAGCCACCCACCCTGGGTTGCCAACATTGCAGCTGTCAGTCCAGCTCAATGGGAAGATGCTTCATACGCTCCCCCCGCCCCCTCTGGGTCTCTAGTATACCTGGTGCTTTCTGGCAGCAAGGCCACAGAGCTCTGGGTGGTTGAGTGCTACAGGAAGGGAACATGCTCGCCCCTCTCCTGTTCCAGCATGGACCCAGTACGTCTGACCAGGCACTGGGTGAAAAGGGTTCTCTTGACTGTTGGGCTCCAGGGCAACGTGGGGTCCCCCACTCCGGAGAATCTTAGTGCCCGAGGGAGTGCCCCTTTGGCCAGATCTGTGTCTGAGGAAACCCCTCTTTCTCACTGACTTTCCTCTCTCTGGCTTGTCCCCTCTGGTCAGCTCTAGGCACCCCCTGAGACAGGCATGGGGTAGAGTCTGTCCCTTTGGTGAGTCTGATACTTGCATTATAAACTGACCTTTCCTGATCTGGAAACGACCTGAGCAATTCCTACTGATGATTTAAATGTTTGACTTGACCTAAAAGGATATGAACTAAATAACTGATAACCGTGGCAAGATGAGACAGACAGATCCGGGAAGAAAGGAAAAGGCTTTGGTTCTTGTTTTTTTTTTGAACAGAGGCTCCATGTTTTTGTTATGCTTTGTATCTGGGAATTTATGGAGCGGGCGTGTTTGGTGGGGCCACTTCCCTTCTGGGCACCCCATTTCCCAATCAGGAAGCCTGGGCTGCTTTCATGATGTTTTCCCTCCCGTGCTCACACCTACCTAGATAAATCCATGAGGTTTAGAACCCACTGTGTGGAGCCCAGCCTCGGCCTTGCAGCCCTTCTCTCTCATGTCAATTTTAACATCACTGTTCAGTCGAATCTAGACTGGAACTTCTACGTCAGAACTCAGTTCTAGATCATTCTGGAATCTCCCATACACATGACAGCAGAGAGGCTGAAGCATCGAGGGACGTGGACACCGAGCCAGCTGTCTGTCACTTGGGCAGATCTCAGCTGGCGGCAGAGCTGGGGTGTGCCTAGACGGCAGTGACTAGCAGTCCGCACCCGTTTCGTTTTCCTGTGCTCCTGGATTTCAGCACAAGGATTCCATGCCACCCACCCTCCAGAGAATGGAACAGTCCTAATTCCAGATGTGCTTCCAGGGAGAATGTGTCCTCATAGCTTTCCAGCATAGAATGCTTTCCAGCATTCCTTCACCTCTAGCGGCCTTCACCTATCCAAGGAATGAATGGGTTCAAAGTAACAGTCTGTCAATTCTAGAACAGTGCCGTTAGCTGAGGTCACAGTTAGGAGATGAATGAATGAATGAATGAGTGAATGAGTGAATGAATGAATGAATGAATGAGTTCTTTCCAGTTGCTTCACATGGAGTCCACCTATCCCAGTAGTATTGGTCCAGAAGCCAGAAGAATTAGATGACTCCTAGCTTCTCTTTGAGAGACAATTATCTTTCATTTTAAAGTTTAGCTTGACTTTTTTTTAAAACAAAAAAAAATTTTAAGTTTATCTTATTTCACTTCCTTTCACTTCTAGTGACATTTTTTTTTCTGGTGCCTGCTTGACTTCCTCCAGATAATTCATTAGTCCTGAGAGCCGCTCCAGAGTGGGATTAGAACCCGTGTCGTACAGAGCTGCTTTAAACTGAGATCTGCTAATGAATGGCTCTTCTCTGTGTAACTGAGCCATAGCGCTCCTTCCCCGAGGAATTGCAATTTCATGGTTCCTAATGATGGTGTGATTACATTATCTGGATCGCTTAGACTGTGGGTGTCAGGAGCTACGCCCTGAGCCTATCTCACGAACGGGGAGAAATCTTTCTTCCTCACACCAGGGGATGAGACTGGGATGGACTTAGAAGATCTTTTGCTAATTTTTATCCTGCTTCGCGTGTCGGGGGTCCAGCATCAAAGTTCTGACTCCTCCACATCCCTCCTCCCACCCTGTCCTCACCCTCAGCACCTCACTTTTTTGTTCACTAGTAGGTTGTTGGAGAAAATACAAATCTATGTACTGTATTCCACAAAGTAATTGATTTCAAGCAAGTTTTTAATTATTTTTCTTGAAAACATGGTTCTCAGTGTCATTAGTATAAATAATACATTTGATTGTTGTTTCCTGAACTAACTTGTACTGAGTTAAATAAAATGCCTCATTCTGAAGTCTGTTGTTCCCATCTTTAGCATGTGAATTGTTTGCCTTCTATTCCATCTCTATTTTTTTGCTTTTTTGGGTCACATCCGGCAATGCTCAGGAGTTACTCCTGGCTCTTCACTCAGGAATTACTCCTGGCGGTGTTCAGGGGACCAAATGGGATGCCGAGATTAAACCTCTGTTGGCCGTGGTACAAGGCAAACAACCTGCCCGCTGTACTATTGCTCCAGTCACCCATTTCCTTTCTAACTGAAGGCGCTGGTCTGAATCTGCAGTTTAGTTCTGATACTGTGAATGCAGGCACTTCGTTTTTCTCTAAATGAAGAAACTTGTGAGGATTGTATTCAAGATTTCTTTAGAATACAGGGATTTTTTTTCCTTCTTTAATTGTCCTGGAGTATGTGTCATGAATGATCAGAAATATATGTCTGAGCTCTGGCGTACACTCCAGTGAGTTTGGATAGCCTACCCATCTTCAGAGAACCTGCTTTCCTCGCATGCACCCCAGGACTAAGGCAGCTCTTGTTGAAATAAGTAGCTAACAAATATCACAGATGGCGGACAAATATCACAGCAGGTGGTCTTTGGAGTTTTTACTTTGTCTGAGGGCCACTCGCAACTCTGCACACAGGGATCACTCCTGCTGGTGCTCAGAAAACCATATGTGGTGCCAGGGATTGAACTCAGGTTGCGCGCAAGGCAAGTGCCCTACCCACTGTACTACCACTCCAGCCTTTTTTGTTTTCTTCAGAGATTCCTCGTTGATAAATAACCTTAAATATCTCAGTAATTCCTTTGTTTTGAGACAAATAAAATGAAAAGAAAGATACTGTTCTTTATTCACTTACAGTGACCAGAGAGATAGTACAAGGGTTAAGCATATGCCTTGCATGCAACCCATGTGGGTTTGACCCCAGCACTGTATGGTCCCTGAGCATTGCCAGGTGTGGCCCTGAAGCCCCTGTGCACCACAGGCCCAAGCGGCCCCACATCCTGGTTTCTCTCACTGAACTGTCAGCTTTGTCGGCCAAATATTTCCAAGAAAGGCCCCCAGAACCGCTTGAGCACTACTTGGGAGCTACTTTGAACATCAAACATAGTGTCAGGAATTAGAAAACATTGAGTCCAAAGCATACTCTGCCTTGCTCAGAGCTCCCAGGCCCGGGAGGGAGACCCAGCAGTTCCCTAAAGTCCCCGACGAGGAACTGGGCCACAGAGAGACCCAGAGAGCTCATGCAGTCTTGACTCCTTGGGCTTCTCTGAGCCTGCCCAGTGCCAAGGGTCCGAGTCATGAAGATGTTTGAGACATTGAAAAACAAAATCTACTGACTGAGACAATGGAGTCAAGAAGCAATTGTCTATGCTACGATAAAATGCCTTTCACTGACTTCATATCAGCAACAGCCAAGGACATTTGAACTACGGTATATGGACAAGTTCTGGGGTTCATAGGGTCTGCAAACAAGCTTGAGTTTGGAGGTGGAGTTATAGCACAGCAAGTAGGGCGTTTGTCTTGCACGTGGCCAACCCAGATTTGATCCCCAGTATCCCCTATGGTCCCTCAAGCACCGCCAGAAGTAATTCCTGAGTCAGGAGAAACTTTGAGCACGCCAGGTGTGACCCAAAATGAAAAAAAAAAAAAAAAAACCCAAGCTGGAGTTTGTATGGAAATGTGGGCCCTCAGACTGCATGGTCTTTAAGCAACCTACTACCATGGGGAGAAGTAGCAGAGAGGAAGGGGACAACCAATTGCATAGAGCAGAGTTCAAGTAAGTAGGGGACCCATCATTAGTGAATAAAAATGGTAACTGGGGGCTGTGACTTCTTGTCACTTAAATGGGAAGCACAGAAGAAATTATTTCCTCCCATTCTCCCCTGCTACAATTTTCTCCATTCATACCACTTGGGTCATTATTGAAGTCTTACATATTCCCCCACTTCCACCCAGGTGATTTTATACACTTAGAGTCAACTCAACTCAATGACTTATTTTGCTTGTTTGGTTTTGGGTCACACAACCAGCCACATGTTCAGGGGTTACTTCTTCCTGGCTCTACTCGGGAATTACTCCTCCTAACCCTGAAGTGTTTCGGAGGGCGGGGATGGGGGGTTCCATATGGGATGCCTGCGATAGAATCTGGGTTGGCCACAGGAAAGGCAAGCAGCTTTCCCACTGGCTATCTTTCTGGGTGTGATACAAGGATTATTGAAATGAAGGTGAGCTCATTGAATCCCACAATAGCCCCCATATTTTTCCTCTATCTACTTTTCCCCTATTACAGTCAATAATCAAGGAGTTTTTCCCCCCGAGTTTATTTTTTTAATGCTACCTAGACTTTATGTTGGTCTATTTTATGTCGCTATTGTGGTGCCAGAATCAAGTGCAACACAAAGCAACTGTGCAGTTGATTACTATCACATAAATGAGAGACAGGTCCATCTTCCAGGTGACCTACTTAGTCCTCACTTCGCCACCAGAGTCTGCATTTGCTTATCACGTGTTCCTGTCAGAAGGCGGAGGCATTGTGGATTGTAGGGAACAGCAGGTCCATCCATCTTGTTGCTGGACAGGACACAGGCCGGGAAGGGCACGTGGCTTCCGGCCACACGTGCTCTAGGCACAGTGCCCACTCCTCAAATGTGTGCGTGTGGAACTGCGGGCCCGGGATGAAAGCTTTTTCTCCCCGCAGTCTCCCTTTCACCCTTCTCCTTGGGTCATCAGACGCTCCCGTCCTACCCGAGGGCCGAGCTGCTTCCCGGGCTTGTCTGTTTTGGATGCACAACGAGTTTGTACCCACCGAGCCTCCAGCGCCAATCATTCAAAACCTACAGTATACTAAACATGAAACTTTTGTTCAAATTTCAAGGATTTTGCTAGCCCCAGTGAATAGACACTGCCTATTGATTTTTCCCTTACAATGACTCTTGGATAACCTATTTTTTCTCATTTATTTTTTAAAGACAGCTCATGAGATTTCATAGCAATTCTGCCCAACCTCCTAATATCAAAATCCCTCCTTGACCCTGAAAAATTGTAATTCTGCTATAGATCACAGCTGCTGAATATTACCTTTTACTAAGCTGGTTAAATAAAATATGTCCAAATCGCTAGATCCCACAAGCCGTGGCCTGCACGTATAATGATCCCGGGGCTGTTTTCTGCGGCTGGCGCCTGCTGGCCTGACACCGTTCGGACAGCCGAGGCCGCAGTGTGGGAATCAAGACCGCGCTTGGGTTTGGGGTTGAAGGAAGAGGGAGAGGGAACGGCTAACTCAGCTGCTCTTCGGTGATTTTCTTGTAAAACTTTTACAAGGGAGACTGGGACAGTTTGATGCATTCCAGATCCTCAGATGGTGACTGAGGCTGCCTCCCAAGTGGGGGGACTGGCAAGTTCACAGACCCCAAAGCCTTCCGCATCAGTAGGTCACTCACACTCTCAAAACGGGGAGCCACAGTACAGAAAATGAAAAAAAAAAAAGGACCAGGAGCCCTAGAAAACTCATTGCATATCTCGTTAGGGGTTGTGAGTCCCTTATCAAACCTGGACCAAGTGGGCCAGGATTATATAGGGGGCTAGGCTCATGTGTTGCATGCCCCTAATCCAGAATTTATCCCAAGCATCACTGGGTGTAACCCTGAAGGCCCTGAATACTACTGGGAGGGGGCCTTATGCAGCCACACCCTCAAGGCTTGAGCATCACGTCAGGCGCTTACAATGAACTATGGACCTGGTTGGCTGAGGGGAGCCCTCAGTTTCCCTTGGAAGGAGCACTGCCCCCAATTCTGGCCAGGGAGATAGTACACAGATGGCTGGCATGTGCCAGGCCTGGGTTTGATCCCTGTACCAGGTGATCCTCCGGCACTGCTGGGTTGGCCCATGTAAACCTCAGCAACCTGGGGCCCAAGCAGCACCCCCGGGACCCAAGCAGCACCCTGGGGCACAAGCAACACCCCATCTTCACGCCCTCCATGAACCCTGACCAAAATCACTGGAAGCACCACTGGGCCTCCTAAGCACCCCTTGGGAAGTAACCAACCCCCACCATAAAAATGGGAACACAGGGGTAGGGGGCTCGTCGGGGCTCTGAGTTCTTGGGCCCCTACCCTGTACTGCATCACTTTGGCCAGAGAGTTCCAGAGCCTACTCCCAGCTGCCCCAGAAAGTTCGTAGCTGCCTACGCTTTGGACTTTCAGGTGTGGGAATAGCCCAGCCTGGTGTCCCAGGAGATTTAGATATTCCTGAACTGTGGCAGAAGCTGAAAATCACCGCCTCTGGCTCTGAGGCTGGCCTCTGGCCTCACCTGTTCAGCCGCATCCAGCCTGTTCACAGCCACTGCCCCCCCAAGAAGCCCCCCTCATTACCATTGCAAATGGCTAAGTCAGCAGCCCCGAGACCACCCTGGCCAGGCCCTAGGGTTAGGCAGTTTGGGTTGAAATGTGGGCGACGAGCCTCTCTTCCTTGTGGCCTCACTCTCCCTGCCCGGGCCAGCGTCCTGCAGGGTCTGTGCAGGTCAGCAGCAAGACCTCAGCAGAGGTGGGCCCAAGGATGCAGCAACGTGCAGAGAGTGTCACCAGGGGAGTGACTGAGCAAGAAAACAAAGGCTGGCGAGCTGTGAGACCCAGCCTCCATGCTCTGGGCACTCCAGTAAGGACAGCAGAGGCCTGCCCTTGTCCTTAAGCACCCGCCTCATGGCAGGAAAATGACAGGAGTGCCTCCCGGCCCACCTTCCTCCCTCCCACATGCTCATTGATCTGCCTCAGTGGGTCTCAGAATGCCCCCAGCATTTCCCATTTCCCAGCAGCCCTACCCACCCATGCAATGGGGAGGCATTTAACCCCCTGCTCTGTGCAGGAGGCAACTATTTACCACCCCCCTACCATGTGCACAGCCCCTCATCTGCCCAGAAGGTTCTCAGGCTTCCCCCCCACCCACCCCGCACCTCCATTTCCACCTCCCAGCTCCCACTCCAGCCCCACGTCCCCAAAGAGCTTTTCCAATCCCCATTGTCCTCCTCCAAGAGGTTCCTAGGAGAGGCCCCGAGTGTGGAGACGTCTTGAGTCCAGACCCCAGTTGGCTCCAGGGCAGCCAGACCACAGGACAAGGCCTTCTCCGCGCCTTCGCATCTCCCCTTTCCCGCACCTGCTGCTGAGAGATGTCACAGGCACTTTGAGATGCCCACGTATCCGTTCCAGTGACTGGCCCACCCCAAGAAAGGAGGGGACACTAGAAAATAGAGCACTGCCACACTCAGCACTGCTCCAAGGAAGGTCCCTGGTCCACCTGGAACCCTCGCAGGGGCTTTGCAACGACTGCTGGGGGCTGAGAACCAGGAGGAGAGGCTGGGAACAGACTGCGCAGAGCAACTGTGGCTCTGCCGGGCAGGAGCTGGTCGGCAGACCCCTCACTAGCCTTACGAGTTTAAGCAAATCACTTGCCTGCCCTGAACATAAGCCTGGTAAGGTCACCCGTATGGTCAGCTGTAAGGTCATCTGCAGCCAGAGGACCAAAGGAAAGGAGTCCTGGAAGGCATGTCAGAGCAGCTCTGCACTGGCCCCCTCTCCGGGTCCTCACGGTCTCCTTCCACCAGGGTCACCTGACCTCTCTCCAAGCTGCCCACCTGCTCTGTGCTGACCGCTGGCTAGGAAGCTCAGGCTGTTCTTGGCCTGCATTAAGATCATCACTAGGTCAGGTCACAAGGGTCCCAAACCTGGAAGCATAGAGGAGCACAGAGAGCCCCGTCCCAGCTTTGATCCCATCCTTGGTTGGTTCCACACAAGAAGACCACCCTGAGGCTAAGGTAGGGCCCAGGAAAAAGGGCAGTGCCTCTGGCCCAGGGGACAATGCAAGCTTCAGGACAGTGTTGGCTCTGCGAGTTACTCCTTTCTCTCCCTCACTGCCTCTTGATCTTTTCCCGAGTGCCAACAATAAGACATGGCTGGCATGTGGTGTGTTGGCATGTGGTATGTTGGCATGGCTGGCATGTGGTGGGGGTCTCAAGCCAGGAGAGACTCTGCCCCTCACCCCCTTGAGGCTGAAGCTCGCGTGGCCCTCCTCGAGGTTTCCAGAGCCGAACATTCCATGAGTGCCAGGAGTCTGGCTCCCAAAACTGGAAGGGGCCTGCATTGTCGCACCAAAATAGCAAAGGTGCAACACGAGCCTTCAGGGGCCATGGGCAGGCAGGTAGTTTCTAGTGGGTGCTCCCCCAGGCCCGTCCATGGAGGCCAAGGGCTGCATGGACAGAGTCCTTCTGTGTCCACTACTGCTCGTTCCCTTAGCCAGATGGGTTCCTCTAATGTGAGTGCCCCTTCACCCTCTAAAATACCATGTCTGGGTTCAATAAACCAAGCCTAGACCCATACTCCAAGCCCTGCCTGAATGAATGCCTCAAATCCTCCTATCTGGAGCTCCCAGAATAGAGGAGACCTCCCACCCCACAACCCCCAGGTCTAAATAGAGCCCTTGGGCCTGTTGGGTAGCCCCCACCCTCCGTCACTGTTCATGTCAAATGTAGAGTTCTAGGATGTTGCATCTTCCCCAGGTGATGGACTGGTGGATAATTTGTCAAGATGTTTTCATGCCCAGAAGAAGAAATACATGAGAAAGTATTTCTGGGGGGAAGAATTAGAGGCATGTTAGATGTGAGCCTTGGGTCAGGCCTAGTTGGGGAGGCATTTAGGGAGGTTTCCATCAGCCCTTTATCCTGCAAACCCCCTTTATTAATTGATTGATTGATTTTGATTTTGGGGTCCACCTGGGAATGCTCAGGGGTTCCTCCTGGCTCTGCACTCAGGAATTACTCCTAGCAGAGCTTGGGGAACCATATGGGATGCCGGGATAGAACCTGGGTTGGCTGTGTACAAGGCAAACGTCCTCACCTCTGTGCTATCGCTCCGCCCCCTCTTAATGAAGCTGCTGTGTAGGACCCTGGGAGGGCCCATAGGCTGCTGAGAAATAACAAGTGTCTCATTACTGTAAACGGCCTTTTATTTTTAAACTAATGCTATATTTGGAAAGCAGTAATCCTGGAGAAGTGATACGGGGACTAATGGGGAACATATTACCTTTCATGTGCTTTTTTTTCATGTTTAAGGTTTCTTTGTTATTATCTGAGTAGCAAGGCTTGGCGTTCACTCTTGGGCAAAAAAAAATTTTTTTAAATCAAAATAAACCTGAATGCAATGATATTTTAATAAGCATCCAATGTCTTCAATGAGATGAAAGTATTATATGGTGTTTTGATATCGGGCTTTAGGTTTTAAACCTCATTTTAGAAAAGAAGACAATTTCTTAGATGAATTGGGGCAGTCGAGGAGTGATGTGTTTTGTAATTCAGAGGAGGTAAAGTTCCAGTTGGGGTCAATTATTGCTAATGAAGTGCCACAAATTACTTTTAATGCCCAGCAAATGGGTTCTATCATCTATTGCTCTCACCATTTCCCATTGATTACAAGTGGAGAGGCTGGGAGAGCGCCCAGTGGGCTGGGCGCTTGCTCTGTACACAAGAACCCAAGTTCAACCTCTTCCCCAGCACCAATGGGTGGAGTCTGGGGGTTCCCAAATACATCGGAGGGTGACCTGGCGGGCCCAGCACCTCTTGCGTTGACCAAGCATTATCATTGTACCATCTAGTCCAGTTGACTCAGTACCTTCAGGTGTCAAGCGCAGTGTGGAAACTCCCCACCAAGAGATAAAAGGAAGTTCAAGAGCCTTGAGTTGAGTATCCAGGTGGAATAAAACTTGTAGGCCTGGGAGCCAGCATAGCCCTCACGTGGTGGAGACCTACCCCTCCTCTCTGGACTGAACTTTCCACCAACCAAGGCTGCCACCATCTCCCTAAAACTCAGAATCTTTTGGTCAGGGGTCGCCTGGTTACTATTCCCAGTCCCTGGTAACTGAAATGTTCAAGGGCCCCAGTTATGAAATGAAACCAAGTCTTCGATTTCTCCAGTTGGAAGCAATGGCTCTGTATAATGGCAAAGAAGCATTTGGAAGGGGCAGAACAATAGCACAGTGGGTAGGGTGTTTGCCTTGCATGCAGCAGACCCGGGTTCAATTCCCCAGCATCCCATATGGTCCCTGAGCACTATCAGGAGTAATTCCTGATCGAAGAGCCAGGAGTAACCCCTGATCATTGCTGGGTGTGATCTAAAAAGCAAAAACAAAATGTTTTTAAAAAGTGGTTGGGGGGCTGGAGAGGTAAGACAGTGAGTAAGGGGCTCGCCGGCACATATCCCGCCTGCATACAGAATCCTGTACGCTCCTCCAAGCACTGTAAGAGAGATTCCTGAGTGCAGAGGAAGAAGTAAGCCCTGAGCACCACCATGTGTGACTCCCCACCCTACCCCACCTCCCCCCCACACACACACACACACACACACACACACACACACACACACACGAAATGCTTTGGAGAGTCTCCAAAGATGTTGAGAGAATGAGGAAATAGGATCAGAGAGGAGAAGTGACCTGCTAAAGGGCACACAGCAAGCCCTTTGCAGAGCTAAGAATAAAACAGTGATTCCTCCACTCGGTCCCGTGCCCGGGTTCTCTCCTCCCACATATCATAAAGCGGAACTTCCACTTTCCTCTTCTCTTCCCACACGGTCATTTCCCACCCCACCCCCTACCCTCTGTTCCCCGTTTTCTCTTGAAGTTTCATGTCCTGCTGCGGCTGCGATACATCCGCACAAAGCGAGACTTGAAGCTTGGAACAGGGCCACGTGGAGTGCAGCTTGAGGGTGTCCCTGCCCGTGGCCAACCTCAAATGTGGAGTCAAAGTTCAGTGACCAAAGAAAGAACGTGCTTGACTCTAGACAGAGAGGGTATCCGCACCTGGAAGGGGCAGAATCCATGGTTTCAGGGAGTTGTGGGGGCTCCACTGCCATCCTGACATTCTCCTCTGAGAACAGAAAACACATTCCAAGCTGCAGCTTGTCCCTGCTGCCCTGGGGAAGACAAGTGCAGGAGCAGTGGGAAAACATTTTCCCCAAAGACCTCATCTTCCTTCCTGCCCTCACCAACTCTTTTTTTTTTTTTTTTTTTGGCTTTTAGCATTTGGGTTACAGTCGGCAATGCTCAAGGTCACTCCTGGATCTGCACTGCAGTGTTTGTTGGGGGACCATATGCATTGCCGGGACTGAACCCGGCTCGTCCTCACACAAGGCAAATGCCCTACCCTCTGCGCTACTGCTCTGGCCTCCCTAACCAAGTGCCTTGCTGCATCTCTAAATTCCAGCTTTCCCCAGTGGGACCTGCCCTCCCCTTTAAATCAGAACCACTGCACACCCCCAGGCCTGGGAGACCCCAGTTTCCACTCCACGCATTTTCCTCCCAGCATTTTTTCTCCATCTCTCTCTAGGCTGACCTGCAAACTGGAGGGCCTGGAAGGCTGGAAGCAGATCAGCTCCTGGAGCACAGCTGTGGGTCTGGGGGCTACGGCACAGGCAGCTGGGTGGCAGCTGGAGCCAGACAGGGAGACAGTGTCCAGCAATCGGCAGGGCAGCCAGAGGTCAGGGTTGGGGATTTTGCAGGGACTTGCATAGTTTGGGGGTTTTGTTTTCGATTTGGGGGCTACATCCAACTGTGCCCAGGACAGACTCCTGGCTTCGTGCTCAGGGATCACTCCTGATCAGACTCCAGGCACCTTATGGGGTGCCAGGAATGGAACCCTAGCCAATGGGCAGGGTGGGTGTCATGGTGTACCCACCCCATCCTCCTCTGGACCGGAGTTGAGGCTAAGCCTGTGCGGTGCCGAGGCGCTCTCTCTCTCTCTTTCTTGCTTTTTGGGTCATACTCGACGATGCTCAGGGGTCACTCCCTGGCTCTGCACTCAGGAATTACTGCTGGCGGTGCTCAGAGGACCATATGGGATGCTGCGGATTGAACCTGGGTTGGCCGCATGCAAGGCAAGCGCCCTACACACTGTACTATTGCTCCAGCTCCACACCACTCTTTCTCTTGGTCTTAGTCTTATAAAGCAAATCAGGGACCCACTTCCTGGCCATGGAGACTGTGCTTCTCCCTCTGCCCAGCACCTTTGGGTTGCTTTGGGCTGACCCTGCTTGGGCCATGCTAAACCAACCACCCAGGCCTCAGAAAAATAAAAGGCTGTGGGCTCACAGGGGATGGCTTCACCCCAGGATGCCACTGGGGAAAAGGGAAGATAAGTGGGGACAAGGCCACTCCTTACTAGACCCCCACAGATGGAAGCAAGATGGGCTGCCCTGGGCTCCAAGGGTATGTGCCATCCGCCATGGCAAGGTCACAAAGATGCCAGGACACATCTCCTGGGTGGGGTCAAGACTGGGCTTTCCAGAAGAACCAAGACTGTTTTCCCTTGGTAGGGAGGAGAACATGATGATAGCCCAGAGAAACCCAGAAGTGGACTTTCAGGCAGGAGAGATGAAGGGGTGCTGAGCTGAGAGGAGGCATCTGAACCCCATCAAAGGACACCGCAGTGCACATGGCACACAGAGGCTGCCCAACCTCGGAGCCCAGTAGAAAACCCTGCAAGCTGCCCACAGACACAGGCAATGAGCCTGGAGCTGGTGAAAAGACAGGGTAAAGCTCACTCCAAGCGTGTCCACAGCAACTACAGCCACACACAGAACAAGCAGCAAAAGGGGAGCAAGTGGGGCTGGTGCACTCACACCTGCTCTAGGGAATCCTGCATAGGGCAGTTTCCTCGCCGAGTTCTTCCGCCTTTCTGATATTTCTATGCTTCCCCAGTGGCCTGCCAAGAACCCTTCTCTAAATCAGCAATTTGCCATGAAGAGTATGAGGGTTGGCCACCCACCACCCCATGGCAAGTGGAGGCAAGCCGTGGTTACGATAAGAAATCAACACCCAAGAGGGCACCAAAGAGATAGCACAGGAGGTCAGCTGCTTGCCTTGCGTGTTGCCACAATCAGCTACAGCCGTGGTTTGAATCCTGAGCTCCACTAGGGTTCACTCCTGAGCACAGGAACAGGAATAGGGCTGGGTTTGATTTCTGGCTCCACCCAGTTTCCATGTACCACTGGGAGAGCCCCCGCCAATCCCAGCAAACTAACCAGGCATAGCCCACAAGAGCCACCGATGTGCCCCCTCACCCACCCCACCCCCAAACCCACAATAGTTACACAGTTCATTTGCATGCCATGTCATGTTTCCCAACAGTTTCGTGCAGAAATAAGGCTTCCTTATGATAGGCTGCCTTTTAAAGGACTAACAGGCTGTCATGATAGGACTTCCCTGAGGGGATTAAGGCAATGTGGCTTCCACAGACCCATGTCTTGGGGCCCCGAGACATGCCCCCACGATGCTGTCCCTGCCCTGGGCAGAGCAGCAAACTTCGAATCCCTCCATTTCACTCACTTGGCTTCTCCTTTACAGCCAGGTGTTTGCCTCCCCCGCCACCAAGTCGCCTGTCTGTTAGGGGGATACATTTCCGTTTGACTGCGTCTTACTTGCAAGCTCATAGGAATCTCCTTGTTTGATACCCTCAGGGCTAAGAACTGGTCTGGTGAGCCAGTTAGTGGCTTGGCTCCAAGCCACAGGTCTGGGACAGCCAGGGACCCACTGGCTGGCTGTCTCTCTAGAACAGAGGTTTTCCCACAAGGAAAGAAGCCTCTGCTTCATGCAAAGAAGCCTCCGACTCCAAGTTCTCTGAAGCCATTATTCGGACTCTTTGAACCCTCCATCCTATGGTATCTTTTCCTGCTTCTGTGGACCACAGAAAGAAGAGAAAAGTCAGGACTGAGAAAACCAGCTTTAAGGCTTAGCAAGGTGGGGCGTTATCTCCTTACCATGCTCTCTGCCCCCAGGTGCTAATGGGGGGGTTGTCAGGAAAAAAATATGTCGCTAGAAGCATTCCCAGTACTATGGGGTCAAGTCCAGGCATTGAAAGATTGCAGGAGGGACAGTCCAGAAGCTGACAGAGGCCCTGATTTGCAGGAGCTCAGCTGGAAGCTGCCAAGGACCCTGGAATCTGAGCTACCACTCCACCCCACCTCAGCAGCCTAAAGCCATAGAGCTCACAGTTCTTGTGAGTGACCTTTGCACGGTGCTAGAGGCAGTTACTGCCAAGGAATGTAAGCATTTCCCCTTCTCTTCCAACTCCCAGTTCTCACAGGGTGCTCTTTGACTTGAAGCTGCACAGGGAAACGGATTCTGAGAAATGCAGCACCAGGCTATCAGAGCATGGCCGTGATTGAGAGCACAAGGAAAATATGTTCTGACTTCACAACGACAAACCCTAGAGACCAAAGAGGTTGACTCCCAGGAGATAATGCTTGACTAATTGGTGATGGCTCCCTGGAGTGCTGTGTTGACATTAATTTTGAGTCTATTTAAGCTCAGCAGGAAAGATGCTGTGATTGATTAGCAATGTCTGCCATGGGTGTGAGAGAAGAGTGGAGAATTGTAGGCTACACATTGGCCCCTGTGCTCTAAGCTGGTGTATCTCAACCAAAAGGACTACGGATGAAAAAATCTTATAAGTGAGAGCCACACTTAAATCTAAGGGGCCAACCAGCAGGACAGGGGAACCACAGACATGAAACAAGGTCCAGAAGGGGTCCACAGTTGATAGAGGCTGAGAAACACTGCTCTAAACTAATGATGGCCTAAAGTAATGGCTATTTGTATTTGTTCCCTCCCTACCCACCCACCCACCCCTCCCATACACACCATTTAAAATGTGTAAGTTGGAACCATTTGAGGTGTATTGGAGTCACACTCAGAATCCTTAACTCAAGAGATAAAGCAGATAGTGATGAGCCGGGAAGGAACATGGGGACCTTATAGGATTTCTGGCTCCCTGGACTCATGCTCAGCACAATTCATAGGTCACACACTTCATAATCATCTGAGTCGGTCCCTTGCCCACCATTCACTACTGTCCCTGCACCTCAACCTTGCTTCATTTCTGAATTTCTCAATCAGTCTCTGCTACGCCTTTGACATGTGATCTTGTAGAAACGTGACTTCCACTCTCCCGGCCTCTGCTTCCTCAAGGCCATAGGCAGGAGCTGGTACTGACCTGGGGTTGGGTTCGCAGGTGGTGTTCAGGAGCCTGGGGTCGTCAGGAGGGATGCCCAGACACAGAACTCAGAGACACCACGTTTTATGGTTTTAGATTTTGGAGTTTTGCTTAAGATTCATTGGGAGACTAGCACACAGAGGTGGGTGTGGGGGTTGGGGGCTGTCTGTTGCTGAAGCAGATTGTGATAGGATAGGATATGTGGATGGAGGATGGATAGGTAGAGAGATAAATGAAATGATGAACATATTTTATGGCCGGTTGATAGGTACAGACAGTGTCACCTAAGTAGGCAGATGAATAGATAAAAAGGGAAGAGAGGGGAAGGAGGGAGGAAAAGTGAGTCCTTGCCTGGTTCTCTTCCAGATGAAGCATTCCTTGGTGTGGCTGCGTTTTCTTTTTCTTTAAAATTTTTTATTATACCACTCTGAGATGAACAATTAAAACAATTACCCAATTATAAAACAATTCATAATTGGGTCTCTGTTATTCAGTGTTCCAGCACCCAGTCCTCCACCAGTGCCCCATTCTCACCAACAATGTCCCCATACTCTCTCCCACCCAACCCCAGTCTGCCCCTATAGCAGGCACCTTTTCTTTCTCTCTTTCTCTCTATCTCTGTCTCTGTATTTCTCTCTCTCTTCTCTTACACTTTGTGGTTTGCCCTACAGATATTTACGGTTTATGATGTAAGTCTCTATGTGTATATTCAATGGTGAGTTCTAGTGTGACAATATAATTTCCCCATTCCCCATCAGCCTCCCCAGATCAGTACAACTACAGTGATCATTACAATGTATAAATGTGAAAGATCCTGGGAAGGATCTGGTCCTAACCTTTATTATTATCTAAGCCTGTCGCTCTGCCACAAAGCGGCCAGCGCCTGGAGCAGCTGTGGGTCTGATCTGTCTCTTATCCAGCTTTGCTGGTTGTGGTGGCTGCAGCCCATGGCTACACCCACTGGGACATGGAGGTGGGGGAAGTGGGGAGGACATTGGTCCCGGCTCCAAGTCCATTGGCGCAGCCACCCCCATGTGCCTGCTAACCCTAGGAGTTGGTCTCGGCTAGGGGCTGAGCCATTTACGACCCTCCAAAACTCCATGGGCTGCTCCATGTGGGTCCAGCAGCACGCTGCTGCATTTTTCAGCCTCAGCCAACACAGGTTGCTTCTTCTTCCCCAGCTCACCTTATTTCTCATTTCATTGTCCCTGGTCCAATGCATTTGCATTTGTTCCCTTTTTGTTGAACTTTCTGCAAATTAAGATTGCAAGGTCTCTATCTTCATTTCCAGACTTTGATTGAACTTGAGAACTAATCCTGGAGCCTGATTCTTGTCATTGGGAGGGTGCAGAAAGGAAGAAATCAATATATAATTGATTGATGTAAAGTAAGGAAATATTATTAGTTCCTTATAATCATAATATAATTATATAAGTAAGGAAATCAATACATAATTTTTCGTTCTCCAAAAATCTGGGGTTGTTCTATTCTGTAATTGAGAACCTATAGGAAAAGTCCATCCTGGCATCCTGGCATCAAGAGGCCTTTCCTTTCTCCTCCCACATGTGCACTGCAAAGTGTCTGGAACTGACAGTGGGAACAGACTGCTTTAAGCTATGGATGTTGTTTTAAATAACATCGTAATGACCATCATTTTTCTGGTGTGTGTGTGTGTGTGTGTGTGTGTGTGTGTGTGTGTGTGTGTGTATTTGAGGAGGAACCACTCAAAATAGGCTTTTCTGCTCACACTGTTCTTTGGAGTTTCATCTTAGAAAGAAAGGAACGCTGAGTTCCCCTTCCTGTTGGAGTTTCACTTCGTTCCCTTTAGTGCTGGCTCTAGAAGAGTCCACGTCAGCCATAAAATATGTCCATTCAGGACACCGACAAGGTCATTCTCATTATTCCCTGCCCCAGAGAAAGAGCAGATTTGCTGAGGGCAAATGTTTGGGGAGAAGGGGGGAACACACCCCCTCCTATTCTACCCAGATCTGGGGGTTCTCCTGGACCTTGAGCTTAGATAAGGAGAAGCAGATGGAATCCCACCCACCTCACCTGTGGCTCCTGTCAGGTAGACCTGCCCCTAACACGGGGCTCCAGGCGGAGGCACTTGGGTCCTACAACACACAGGCCCGGTACCGGTCAAGCTGAGATGGAGCATGTGCACCACTTGCCTGCTGATTGGCTGGAGCCTGAGAGGCAGAGCCTCCTCCCGTTGGGTGCCCCTGGCAGTCATGGACAGCAAGTGAATATCCCAATACTCCATCAAAAGAAAGGTCCCTACCTCGACTTCCCCAGGGTCTGGCTCTGGGCCTGGCTCTGAAATTACTGTGCATTTCCGCAGCCCTTTCGGGAAGGCACAGTAACTGCATGCAGGAGAAAGTGTGGCCTGGCCTTTACTGAAGGCCTCCAGGGACAGACTTTGGTAGTTCAAGAATCCCGAGGGGCCTGGGGATGCCCCTGAGAGGGTAGCTTGGCTGGGGAGGCAGTCAAGGCTCTTTCCCTCAGGTCCATCTCCACTTTCTCCAGGCAGAAGCTGCTTCTCTGAGTCAGAAGGAAGTAGGAGCCTTGGGAAGAGGACCCAGGCCAGGGAGACAGCTCAAAGGGCTAGAGCTCACGGCTTGCATGACCGAGCAGGAGTTTGGTTTCTGTCACAGCATGGTCCGCTGAGCACTGTTTGGAGTGCACCCTTAACAACCGGGTGTGCCCCACACACAAAAGAAAAAGAGAAGAGGGTTTAATGGGATGGGAACTTGCCTCATGGGCTGGAGAATTTAATCCCCCAATTAAGCAGACTTCTTCCATAGTTATTTTATTTCCTTTCCTGTGGGGTCTTTCCCTTGGACTTGACATGTTCTAGAACTCTGCAGTTCAACTGGTTGTCAGTTATGTTGATGCATTCCTTTGAGGGGTTGTAGTGTCACACATTACAGTGTTGGATACTTCAGTGGCCTGGGAAGTAGGTGCACAAAGAAAAGACAGGGGCCTGGACACAGGGAATCATCATTGATACCAGATCAACACTGCAAGGGAACTTTGTGTGATGATGCAAAAAACAAGACCATGAGTGGGAGCGATAGCACAGCGGGTAGGGCGTTTGCCTTGCACATGGCTGACCTGGGTTCGATCCCGGCATCCCATATGGTTCCCCGAGCACTGCCAGGAGTAATTCCTGAGTGCAGAGCCAGGAGTAACCCCTGAGCGTATCCGGGTGTCACCAAAAAGGAACAAGGAGATTCCATTATCTTTAGTTATCTCTTCTTTTTGGCCTCTGAGAATCACTTTTCCATGTGATGTACCTGAGCATTGCTGGGTGTGACCCAAAAAGGAAAAAAAAACAACATGCTGTGACATACTGTTTACAACTGAGAAGTTGGAATCAGGATCCAAATCAGTTTGTCTCAGTGTCACCGTCACCTTGGCCAGTGACTGCTTTACGGAATAATATAGTTATGGAATGTCTGACTTGAAAGAGTTCCTAGATATGTTTGGTTCTGAAGTCAGGTGGTGTACCTGACTGAGTTGTGTGGGAGCATACAACCACACGTTTGCTAAAGTTCATGCCTTGTCATTTGCTGTTTTGTTTGGGTGAGGATTTTGTATTTCTCAAAAGGGAGCATGACTCTGCACTGTATCCCTGGTCTTCTCGGGTCACGGTGCCACAGAGGAGCCGTCACTCACATCCTCCTGCCTCTCTGGGACCCATCTCCTAGGAGCCGCCCCTCATCTCAGCAGACCGGGAAAGTGGAATCTATAGAAAACAGATTCTGGGCAGAGCGACAGTATAGCAGGTAGGGCTTTTGCCTTGCATGCGACTGCCCTGGGTTCAATCCCCAACATCTCAAATGGTCCCCAAGCATCACCAAGAGTAATTCCTATGTGCAGAGCCAGGAGTAATCCCTTAACCTTGCTGGGCATGTCCCCAAAACAAAAACAAAAACCAACAAAAAAGAAAACAGGATCCTATATATATCACAAGTTTTCTCTTGACACAGTTCATGAAACTACATGAGTGACAGGGCCAGAAGAGAGCTTAAAGGGCTAGCGCACACAGCCAGTGTGTCTACGGCCCCAAGTTTGATCTCCAGGACTACACCACCTCTCACGCACTGCTGAGTTCACCCTGGCTGCCCCAGCAGCATAACTGGGGAAACCTCCCTCATCACAAAGGAAAACAAGCAAAGAAACTTACAGATAACAATGACAGTGGCACCCACCAAACTATTATTTCTGTATATTGGCACCTCAGCCCCAGACTTCTGAGGTGCCCATGATTTAGGGGCTGACAATGTTCCTCGGTGCCATTCTTAGCTTTGCTAAGCTATGGGTGCCAAAATAATGATCTCCGAAGTATCTGTGGCCAGTCCTTGAAACTGAATGTTACCTTATATGCTAACAGGGACTCTGCAGGTGTGAATAAGTGCTCTTGAAATGGGGAGAGTATGCTGGATTATTTGGGTGGGCCCAATGCAATCACTAGGATACTTAGAAAAAGTTGACCAGAGGCTCAGAGTCAGTAGCTCGGAGATGCACTGGAGAAAGCAAAAGGCTGGAATGATGCTGCGAGGGCCATGGGTCCAAAAAGGTGGGCAGCCTCTCAAGGCAGAAAAGGTGAGGAAACATATTCTCCCTGAAGCCTCCAGAAGGAAAACAACCCTATGAAGGCCTTGATTCAAACTCTGGACTTTCAGAATTGTAAGAGAATAAATCTGCTTTGGTTTTAATATCAAGCCACTATGTCTGTAGACATGCGGCATCACTTTGGCAGAAAACCAGCCCAGTTGCTGTTCCAGTGGGCATGCTAGAATGTGTAGAAACGGGCAGATGGAAGACAGCAACTCCAGACCCCCTCACTGCTTCTGCTCTACATTCCTCCAGCTGTGGCACCCCCACCTCCCCACAGGGTAAACTTCCGTCTCCTGCCTGGATGATGCTTGAGGAACCCGATGCTATCGAAAGCTCTCTCTCTCTCTCTCTCTCTCTCTCTCTCTCTCTCTCTCCCTCCCTTTTTGCATATTGTGATTGGCAACACAGACACTGAAGGGGTGTAAGGTACCTTCTTTATCCATTCTATCGCTGAATATTTTCATACAATTTCCTGGGTGCCAGGTATTGTGACTACTTGCTGGAGAAATATCTCCCATCTGGGGCCTTGTGCAAAGAAACTAAACTAACTTGAAGCATCCAGCAATGAGAAAGAGAGAGAGAGAGATGAAGAAAAACCCAGCTGAGCTCAAACCAATTACTGAATCATAAATAAATGTATTGCATGAGGAAGCTACATTTTAGGTTTTAAAACTCAACTATAAACAACTTAAACATTCCGAGCCCCAGCCCGCTGTGAGAACAGAAGTCTTATCTTTTTCTTTGGGTACACTATGGCTGGCCCGGCCCTGTCAGCCCCTCACTTGCATGTTATCATTGGTTCTGTGAAAGCAAAAGCTCTGTGAACACCTGCCGAACCAGTTCTCTGTGTGACGAGATATACTTAATTAATTCTCTAATTAATTATCCATTCATAGGTTCTAGACAAGAGGTGCCATTGATAGTTCCCTCCTTTGGTGAAGAGTTCTTGGAGCCTGAGCCATGAAGAGTTGGGCAAGGGGGTGACTCTGGGGTAATTGCTGACACACAGCCCCACCTCATGCTCCCAGATGCAGAAAAGGGCCTAATGACTGAATCACTCATTCCAAACATGATAAGGAAAAAAAATCTCATCATGTTCCGGTGTTCCAAGGAGCAAATAACCTCAAGATTGACAAGATCGGGCGAGGCAGGAAGAAGCCAAAAAATACGAATGCTTTCTTTTCAGTTGCTTTCTCCCACATGAAAGGGGCAACTCTTTGAGGAAAGAGATCAAACCCATTTGTCTTGGATAAACAATGTGCTAGAAGCCACTTGTATATCTACAAATGGGCATAGTAAGTCATCCAGGGCAGGACTTAACAATTCCAAAATGAACCTTTTGAGAGGCCTAATATTAATTCGAGTAGACAGCCACCACCCTGCAGTAAGGTGAGCCATAGTTTGGACCTCAAAGGTCATGACCCTTCCCCAGCTCTTGGTATGCAGGTTGGTTGCTGGGAGTAAAGTGGAAAATTTCTTCAAGAACCAAAGAACTTTCTAGAAAGAAAACAGAGGTTCCCTTCTCCTTCCCTTTGGAAAGCCTCTATTTCTTGATGATCTCTTATTTATCTGGATGGTCTATAGGAAATGTATGGATAGGAAAGTTCGGAGAAATCTCCCAGAACCAAGAGAAACAAACTTGAAGGAAGCAGGAGCTTGAGCAAAAGATCCTTATTAGGGTCTCCAGACCCTTCTGCAGGGAAGGAAGTTCTCAAGCTGCATTTCCAACAGACAGGGGGTGTCATGAGAAATTTCCGAGAGACAAAAGAGATGTGGCCATGCATCGTGCCCTGACTAGACAAAAACTCACAGCTATTATAGGAATGTTATAGGAATATAACATATACTTAATGTGAGTATGCACATATGACCATATACATCTACTTAATGCGAGTAAGTTTACCCTTATTAAATTTCAGGAATTCATTCAGCAGGCATGTATTTACAGTTTGATGATCACACCCAGCAAGGCAAATCTAAGGAGAAAAGAAGTGGTTAAGTGGCTATGGAACCATGTGTTAAAAAGACAGAAACAGAGATATACTTACCTAGGGATAGAGGAAAGGATAATTTCTGGGCAGGTATTTAAGAAGACTTCCAGGAGGAGAAGCCAAAAAAAGTAAATGGGAATTTAGTAGTCACAGTAAAAAGATGAAGTTTCATCATTCATAATTGGCAACCCATGGCTTAATGGATATATCTAGCCAGGCTTAAAGATGAAGAAATAAAGTCAGTTTTCCACACTCAGTTTCCAATAGACAGACATATGGAGTTGATAGTGGGTGGGAGATGACTTCCCAAACTTCTCATCAGCTTTAGAGACAATAGCACCCTCAGGGCCCTGGCATGAAGCAAGCTTAGAACTCACCAGCACTGGTGGGACCGACCAACCAGTCACAATCGCTGTTCATTTTCCCAGAGTCTTTGTGTACTGAAAGAACAAGCAGAGAAAAGCACATCCAAGATTGCTCAGAGTGTCTGCAGAGGCTTCCTGTGGTGGTTCAGGCATCTCCACCTGTTGGAGGAAATTCTAGACTGTCTTCATTCCCGGGTATTCTCAGATCAGTTGGTTCTGTCCACCTGATCCGAGAAGGGTGATCAGTTCTGAGACCTCATGGATGAGAGGGAATGACTAGAAAGCCAGTGCACAGGGAAACCCCTCTCTCAGGCATTGATTGGGCTCTTGACTGGTAGAGGACTCTCCTGTTCTCTAGCCATCCCCACCCCAGAATCACCCCTCTGAATCACCCAAAGGACTCTGGGTTTCTTCGGCGGTGATCCCTGAGCAAGAGTCAGGAGTAACCCCCTGAGCACTGCTGGGCATGGCCCCCCCAAACAAAAACATAACAAATATGACCTTGGGGTCGTAAGGGGCGATGATCCACAGCGTCCCCTCTGCTGTTCCCTTCTGAGTCCCTGGAATATGGCATTGCCATATTTTGTGTGAGTTTCCTACCAGTCTATCAGACCTGGTGAGTGTGAACCGTGGTGGAGTTCAGGGAAAGGGTAAGGGTGACTTGAGAGGACCAAGGTGAGTGGGAGGGGGCTGACCAGAAAAGTGTCTTGCCCTCACCCACGAAGGTGCAGATCCTGGAAACAAAGGAGAAAGGTGGAGAATCAGGAGTAAAGAGTGGGATTAAGATCACACAGGCCTGCAGTCCTTAGAAACTGGCTTAATCCATTTTATAAAGAGCTGGGAGGGTTTTTCTCTCCACGGATATAATGCCGTGTACATCTGATCAGCTCTTTTTCCCAGAACATTTCTAAGCTTTCTGCAAATACAGCAGCGTCTCCTCAGATTAGAGTGTAGCCTATTATTACCTGCTTTGGGAGACATCCGGTCAGCAGGTCACCTGAGGCTCTCTGAAATAAGACAATTCCCTGCAACAAAAAGCCTGGTGTGATGTGGTTTGTCTAACTAGTGGTTTTCCAATTATGTGAGTCATGGGACCCTTTTTTAAAAAGGGAGGGTGTGCAGCTTGGCGTTCAATTCTCAATTCAGAACAAAGTGAAGGTGTTTAGGCCAGAGCAAAGGTGGGATGGGAGGGAAAGGAGTTGACTCAAGGACTGGGGCACATGCACTGCATGTAGGAGAGGCCTGGGTTCAACGCCATCACCAAGTGCCACAAGGAACAACCACTGAATGCAAAGTCAAGCATTGCCCTTGAGCACAGCCAGGGGTGGCCCAAACCAAACACACAACAGTGGGATGGGAGGAGCAAAGATGAGCCCTTCAGGCACTCACCTTGCATGTATGAGACCCTGGGGTCAATCCCAGAGCCCCCTCTCCCCAAAACTAAGCGACAAGCAGCAGAGCAGCAAGTTTGAGTGGGGCCCTTCCCAGCACGCATGGCCCGTGGTGATACAACACCCTTCCACACCCAACTCTGCCTCTCTCTAAATTTCCAAAGAAATCTCAGTAGAATCAATGAACCTCCACCTGCCCAGAGGATCCGTCTCTATGTTCCTGGGCCAGGCCAGTGAGCTGTGGAAGCCTGGAGTCCCGGCCCTCCCAAGACAGGGCTAGGCTCCCGGCAAGTCTTTTGTCTAGAAGAATGGTTTGTAGATGAATGGCTGCATTTGCAATCAGAACCACAGAAGACCAAAGACTCCACTGTGTATTCAGTATGGCAGAAACTAGAGTCCCTGAAAGGCCCAAAGGTTTGTATAGAACCAGTTTGTGGTGGTCCTGGAGAGCCTGAACCCACACCCTCTTTTCTGAGCTGTGTGCGACACCTGCCCCTCGGTGTCCCTGAGATCCAGCCTACTGAGTCAGTGTGGTGCCACTCCAAACACACTACACGCGTGGTTTTGTTGGTGTGCATGCTCCATCCAGACACCAAATACCTGGTTTTAACTAATTGTGCACATGCGCTCACCAGTCACCAACTGACTGGTTTTTATTACTTCTGTCATGCTCCAACAAGACACTAAGCACAGGGTTCTGACTACGCGTGCGCCCTGCAAACAACAAACCTTTAGCGTTGCTTCTGCTCTCTAGTCCCTGCTTTAATCAGGGCCCTTCGGCATGCCTACCTCTCACTGGCATGGCCCTATCAGCCAATGGAACAGGTTGCACTAACCAGCATCCATAAAGAGAGCCCTGGATGTTTATGTTGAATCCGGGCAATTGATTGGTTGTGAATGCATTAGGCAGCGTCTACCTGGGAGCAAGAAAGCATAGACCAACGGATGGATGGACAACACAGCAGCTTGCATGCATGAATAGGTTATGCTGGAGATGGGAGAGACAGAAATCAAATAAGCAGATACAATAGCCAGTGTGGCAAGTAACTGCCCCCCTCTTGATGGGTCCCCAGACTGAGGCTGGTTCTGAGGAAAACCAGGTCCATCCTAAGGTCCAAAGATGCTGGAGACCCAGCTCCCCTAGTCTGTCCACCACAGACTAGGATGGAGAGCGACATTCTCCCTGACATCAAGCTCTGTATGGCTTCTCATCAGGAAACACCCATAGCCACAGGAAAAGGCAACTCACTAGGGATTTTTTTTCCTTTTTTGGGATCACACCCCGCAATGCTCAGGGGTCACTCCTGGCTCTGCACTCAGGAATCACTCCTGGAAGAGTGGTGGGGTGGACCATATGGGATGCCAGGGAATTGAACCTGGGATGACTGTATGTAAGGCAAAAAGTCATACCCGCTAGACTGTCACTCCGGCCCCTGACAGCGGAATCTTTTTTTTTTTTAATTTAATTTTATTTTATTATTCCCCCCCCCAAGTTTTATTACACCATTTTAGACATACAATTGAAAGATGCTCATGCAGAGTTTTGGTTCCACAGTGTTCCAACACCCATCCCTCCACCCAAACCCATCTCCCATCACCAATGTCCCCACTTCCCTTCCCCCTCCCAAACCTCAACTACTTGGCGGGTTCTGTATGTCATTTTTCTCCTCTTTATCTCCTCCCTCGCCAAACTTTCCTGCACATCGTGGAATGCAGTGCATTAAAAGACATTACTGTTTCCACTATTTTAATGGACTGTGCGGCCGCTTGCGGCCCGCGACCTGGGCTCGAACTGGTTTTGCTCTGTTAATCTGGTAGTGAGGCAGTTTCCCAGTGACCGGACAGCGAAAATGGTGGCTAGTGTGATGGGCGAGTCTCATCCAGCTGCTTCGGGACCCCCAGAGGTGATGGGCCCACTCCCAAAACCCATCTGCCCTCCCGGGGGCCATAGTCAGCTGGGCCAGGGGCGAACCGAGTTCCTGCCTCCCCAGCCGCTGTGAGGCTCTTCATGCTATGGCTGGTGGCCCCAGGGCAGCTCCTGGGCGGGGCCACCAGACTCAACAAAATGGAGTGGGGAATGGCCGACCCCCTGACTCCATCTGACGAATTCCCAGTGATTCCCGCTTCTGGGAGCCGCCTACCTGGGCTCGAACTGGTTTTGCTCTGTTAATCTGTTCGTGAGGCAGTTTCCCAGCGTCCGGACAGCGAAAATGGTGGCTAGTGTGATGGGTGAGTCTCATCTGGCTGCTTCCAGGACCCCCAGAGGTGATAGGCCCACTCCCAAAACCCATCTCCCCCTCCCGGGGGGGCCATAGTCAGCTGGGCCCGGGCGAGCCGAGTTCCAGCCTCCTCACAGGGGAATCTTGAGACCCACTCCCCATTACCACCACCGCCGATTCCTCTTGATAGGCTTCTCCTATTCTCCGTAGCAACAGTGAGGTAGGAGCCATACAATATAAGGTAGCACACTGGTCTGCCCTTGGCTAGCTCATGTCCATCCTTCGCTTCCTTGTACAATTTAGGAGAAATGTATTTTCTGACTTGCAGATTCACTTCCTTATCTGAGGCCATGAAAATTAATATAACCCATCAAGTTTCCTTTTGCTTTAAGTGCAGGAGGCTCTGGGCTAAATTTCAGTCTTTTCAGATAAATACCATGTTCTTCTACATGACTTTCCATCAAGTGTTCTGGGTAATGGAGGAAATGTTTAAGGTTCGGTTGTGCTTTTTTTGGGGGGGTTGCTGGGGCTTGGTGACACTCAGTACTGCTCAGGGGTCACTCCTGGCAACACTCAGGGGACCACGTGGTGCTGGGGAGCCAGACCAGTTTCAACTACATGCAAGGCTATGGTCTTAACCTCTGACCTCTCCCAGCTCCCTGATATAGAATGACTGCATTCATTAATACGAATAAAAGATACCAGTGTTTTTACTAAATGGGGGAAATGGTAATGGCAGATTAAGACTCACCATTGAATATACACAAAGAGACTTAAGTGATAAACTCTAAATACCTGCGGGCTAGCCAATGTGTAAAATAAGAGGCAGAGAGATGCAGAGACAGAGAGAGAAAGAGAGGAAACTGGGGGTACCTGCTATTAGGCAGCTGGGGGTGGGCAGGAGGGGGGGGGGGGTACATTGGTGGTGGGGAAATGGGGGCACTGGTGGAGGGATGGGGTGCTGGTATACTGTTTACCAAGAACCAATTATGATCACCTTGTAATTGTATGTTTCACTGTGGTTAATAAAAAAAGTTTATGGAAAAAAAAAAAGAAAAAAAATGACAACTCCTTTTCTGGAGGAGCAGATAAGGTCTGCTTTGTAATTTCAGAGTCTTCCTCACAGTCGGTCCTGGTCTGTTCTTCCTCCACAAAACTTCCTAACGATGTGACATTTTCCCACGTTCAAAAAGCCGCAGGCCCTTTCCACTTCTCCATGGCACTCTCTTATTCTTCAATTGTTGCTGTATCTCTTTCACTTCCCCTTCCACTGCCCTCCTCGGAGATTTCCTATCCAGCGGGGCATGAACCCTTCTGCAGGCTGTGCCAGCATCACGGGGCCACTGAGGAGGAAGACAGGACACAGGACGGAGAAGTGAAGGCTACTTCCGGGTGTGGCTCACATCTGGCAGGCCTGGGCTCTGCAGAGGGTCTCGGGGTCACTGGCCTGTTTGGTCACTCCCCTGCTCTGATCAATGGATATCCATGGTACCCCTCCCAGATCCCTCACTCAGAATCCTTAGTAGAGCAGCCCAACTTTCCTCTGGAAATAACTCCTCTCCCATAGCCTCGTCAGGGGTGGAGCTATTGTTCATGGCAGCAAGTCCTCCTTCGCACCCCAAGGCACCCTCTGAGCTGACCCGCAGGATTCTGTCTCTTCCCAGAGGGTACATTTGAGTGGAATGACAAGTGGCCATTCCTTCATTCTTGCAGGTCTCTGAACTTGTCCCGAGCTCTTCCCTTCCACCACCCTGGTCCATGAATTTATCCCTAGCTCCTCTTCCCACCAATCCCAAGGCCGATCTCGCCTTATCCTTGAACCATTTCTGTGCTCCTAGGACCCTGAGTTTTTAAGGACAAGTCCCTGTGGCACAACCATCCGCCTCTGCATGATGCAGAGCCTGGGCTCGGGTGAGTTATGTAACCTCTGGAGGTCCAAACACACCTCTGGCTAGTGGAGATACCCAACAAGGGCCTAGTGAGAAAGTGCTTCCTCCGTCAGGGAGTGTCACCATAACTGCATCCTTCCTCTCCTGCTGAACAGGAGACTTGGGAAAGGTGGAGTCAGCCTCTCTGCCACCCCCTTGGTGGCAAACATGAATAGTGACATCTCCACATTACTGCCTTCTCTGGGATCTCTCAGCGCTTCAAGGAATCCCCAGGCCCTCACCGAATGAGCAGTGACTGACCCTTTTCAGTGGGGGAGGAGCAGACTGTCCTAAAAAAGAAGCCCAAAACTCAGAGGATCAAAGCTTCAGAACCTCCACCAGAGAACCTTTGCGAAGAGCCCCATGAAGGTTCCTATGCAGGAGTGTATTTCCAGTGACTAATGGCTTGGGAAAAACACGTTTCCCTTCTGATCGGCGATTCCCTTCTCTGGAGGTGAACCCCTGTACCTCCTCTTACTTCATGTTGGGGCTAATCTACAATATTCTACCCCGAAGCACTGTGGTGATGGTTATCACCAGCTTGGACCCAAAATAATGAAGCAAGGTATGGAGCGTGAGAAGAACAAGAAGGGAGAAGGGACAAGAGGAGATAATGGTGAGGGGTGGAGGGGTATCTACCAGGACCCTGAACCACTCAGCCTCCTGCTGTGGCTTCCGGCAGGCATGGGCTCAGCAATGGTGCCAGCCGGGACCCTCTCCCTGGCAGCCTTGAGTCCAAAGCAACAAAATTGAGTTTACAGGAATGTGTAAACTCACATGTAAACTTTCTCATGTAAACTTTCTCATGCTGTGGCCTTCATATGGTCCTACAAGTTCTTTAAGCCAGGCTGAGTTTTTCAGATCTTCCTACCACCACTGTAGAGGAGTTGGAGAGCTGGAAAGTGGAGGGGAAGCCCTGGCTTTTTGACCTTCCTGCTCCATCACGCCCTGCAGGCCCCTCAGTACTTCCCCTGCTCTCTTTGGGCGGGCTCAGGCTTCCCCTCGCCCACCTGGGCCCCTCCTCCTCAGCACACAACAAAGGAACCTGCCTCTTTTCCTCCAGTCCAAAGAGGGTTCCTAATTGGCTTTCCACTAAGGAGAAAATAGACTACTGTTTCCACCTCATTATTTATGATCCCTCTGGAAGTGTGTTTCCATGCACTTTGGGATTACTCACACCCATTCTGCTTGGCCATATTTTATGATCTGTTTTATTTATACAGGGCCTCCATTGGGTACTCACATCTGAAACCAATTAAAAATCAAGAAATAGGAAAAACCAAATAAACACCTGAAGATGTCCAAACCCCGTCTTTCTGAAGTCCGTGGTTGGGTCTGGCATGGCCATTCCAATAGCCAAGGCCACAGGACATGGGGACACCTCTCCTAGAGCTGAGGGGGCCACACAAGATGGCAACACGGAGATTCAACGTCTTTATGTTATCAGAAACTGGGCCAATAATGCCTGGCTTTTTGGATTGCCTGGGACTTCCCTATGCAGGGCAGGGGGGTACTAAAATGTTTTTGCATTCCCCAGTCTGCCTGGCATGGAGTAAAGGCTCAACCACTTTGTACTCACTGCCACTAAGGCTCATCTGGAAGAGCTAGTACAGGAGGTAAGGCACTTGCTTTGCACACCACTGACCCTGATTCATTTCTGACACCTCACATGGTTTCCTCAAACATACCTATGAGTGATGCCTGAGCAAAGAGCCAAGAATTCCTAAGCACTTCTTGTTGTCGTCCTCCTAAGCAACAAATAAATAAAACTGCTGTGAATATACATGTGTGCTCACACCGAGGACCAAGTTTGAAGCGATGATGTGGAGAACCATCTGTAAGCACTGGGCCCAGGGCTCTGCTGTGGAAGGATTCTGAGGGTTCAACACTGTCCCTTTCAATCTTGGGAAAGAAGCATCTGGTGAGAACAATTAACTTCTGGAAACTTGTTCAGGGTGGGATGGGGAGAGTCTTAGGATGGAGAAGGTAGGCCCCTCTTCTGAAATGGGAGACCAATTCACATATCATTTAAGGGTGTGCTTTGGAGGCTAGGTCCCTGGCAAACCATGTACTCGGGTAGGGTGCTGAGAAACACATCTTTTCCCTGCGTCTCTTCTACAACCCTGCTTCAATCTCTTCTGGAGCAGGAGGTCTCTCTCCGCCCTCTGCTCCCCTCCACTGTGCCAGACTCCCCTGAAGAAATCCAAGAGAATAGCCCATACCACCACAGTGTGTATGAAACTGTCCCCAAGAAGGGATCATTCAATGACATTTGATGACATTCACCAACCACGACATTCTGCCTAACAAAGTATTTCCAGAATGCTTTCTCCTGGGGCCAGAGCAATGGTCCAGCGGGTAGGGCTTTTGTCTTGCACTCGGCTGGCCCATGCCAGCCTGGGTTCGATCCCCGGCATTCCATATGGTCCCCGAGCACCGCCAGGAGTAATTCCTCAGTGCAGAGCCAGGATAAACCCCTGAACATTGCCGGTATGACCCCCAAAAAGGGAAAGATATATATATATATATATATATATATATATATATATATATATATATATATATATATATATACAGAATGCTGAATCTTTCTCCTGTGACAGGCAATTGTGCTGTGGTTGGTAGTCTCTGACCTGAGCTCCCTGCGCCTTCCTCTTCTGAGGCTGACCTGAGTGTACAGCCAACAGAGAGAGGGCCAGCAGCAGGCTGGTGGCACAAAAGTGGACTGAAGACAGGGCCTCACAGACGGCTGGGGAGGCTGGCACTCGGCTCGCGCCGGGCCTAGCTAACCATGGAACCCCGAGGAGGGCAGATGGGTTTTGGGAGTGGGCCCGTCTCCTCTGGGGGGGTCCCGAAGCAGCTGGATGAGACTCGCCCATCACACTAGCCACCATTTTCGCTGTCCGGACGCTGGGAAACTGACTCACGACCAGATCAACAGAGCAAAACCAGTTCGAGCCCAGGTCCACTAAAATAGTGAAACAGTAATGTCTTTTAATGCACTGCATTCCACGAAGAGCAGGAAAGTTTGTTGGGAAGGAGATATAAAGAGGAAAGAAATGACATACAGAAAAAAAAAAAGTGGACTGAAGAACTTTGAAGGATTTCTGTTGGGATTAAAAGCATTAACATATGTCTTCTCTGGAACATCCCACCTCTCCGGGCTGTGGTGATGTTTGTTGTCATGTGACTTCACACATGCACGTGTAAGAATTGGGAGTCAGCCTCTTGTTCTAGGGATGCAGCTTCCTTCAGACTCTCCCTCCGTCTCCACCTTCCTTAGTCATTTATGTAAATCTTCTCTCACTCATTTTTTCTTTTCATGGGTTCAGCACGATGGTGACACTATCTGTGATGGATGTTGGCCACACTGGGACCCATTGCTAAGCCATGCCTTCCTGGCTCCTAATTTGTGTCTGCTTTGGGTTCAGAGTTTTGCTCCACTCTTTGAATGTGAGAAGAGAATAACCACCAAGTCTCAAGGCAGGAAGAGGAAGAGTAAAAGCGACACCATTCTCCTTGTCCACAAATCACCGCTTCCAAACCTGACGCTTATTCTTCTGCAACTTGGCCATATTCTGGCTATATGTTGTTGTTTGTAGCTCCTTGATGAATAAGAATGGTGCTAGAACAGGCTTCTGTGTTCACCAGCGACACACAGGGCCTCAAGCTTTTCACTGCACTATCAGCAATACCCGAGAAGAGTGAGGATCCATCTAGCAAATGGCATGAGATATGTGAAATGGAAAAGAGATAAAAGAAGATGTAGAGTTGACAAAGGTTTAAAATAGGTGAGCAAAGCAAAGTTATTTTGTGTGAAAGACAAAGTATTCCCACGAATAGCTAAAGCAATTCTTGGGAAAAAAGAAGATAGGAGGTATCACTTTCCCACACTTCAAACCCTACTACTAAGCAGTAGTAATTAAAACAGCATGGTATTGGTATAGAGACAGACCTGTAGACCTATGGAATAGGACTGAACATCCTAACACACACTATCAAATATATAATCACTTAATCTTTGATAAAGGAGCAAAAAAATATTAAGTGTAGCAAAGAAAGCCTCTTCAACAGGTGGTGCTGGGATAACTGGGCAGCTACATGTAAAAAAAAAAAGAGCATAGACCTTTTAACACCATGCACAAAAGTCAGATCAAAATGGATCAAAGATCTCAACATCAGACATGAATCTATAAGGTACATAGAAGAAAACATAGGAAAAATGCTTTACTACATCGAATCTAAAGACACCTTCAAAGACAAAACACCACTGACAAAGCAAATGGAAGCAAAGATAAACAAATGGGATTATATAAAACTGAAAAGCTTCTGCACCTCAAAAAGATACAGAGACAACCCACAGATTGGGAAAGAATATTCACTCAATACCTATCTGATAAGGGGCTAATCACTTGATCACTTGATATCCCGTTATTCATCAATTTGCTTGAGCAGGCGCCAGTAATGTTTCCATTTGACCTTATCACGTGCCAGTGTAGCACAATGGCATCTGCTTGTTTTGGGGATATTAAGAGCCTCGGACTGTTTGTTTAGGGTCTTTTTTTTTGTTTGTTTTTTTGGGTCACACCCGCGATGCTCAGGGGTTTCTCCTGACTCTGCACTCAGGAATTACTCCTGGTGGTGCTCGGGGACCATATGGGATGCCTGGGATCGAACACGGGTCGGCATGGCCAGCCACGTGCAAGGCAAACACCCTACAGGCTGGACTATCGCTCCGGCCCCTGTTTGTTTAGGGTCTTGATAAGGATGTCTGACCATCTTGCAGGTGGGCAGCCACGAAATCTTTTGACTTCCCGTGGGATCCAATCAGTAACAGCTCTAGTCCAATGGTCGTCTCCAGATCGCATTATATGACCAGCCCATCTGATTTTTTGATGTCCTGGCAGATGAGACAGCGTCCTTGACTTTAGAATAGTGATGGATAAGAGGCTAATATCCAATATATATCAGGCACTGGCAGAACTTTACAAGAAGAAAACAGCCAATCCCATCAAAAAATCAGGAGAAGAAATGAACAGAAACTTCCAAAAAAAAGAAATTTGAACCGCCAAAAGGCATATGAAAAAAGTGTTCTTCATCATTAATCATCAGGGAGATACAAATCAAAACAACAATGAGGTATCATTTCGTGCCACAGAGACTAGCACACATCCAATAGAGCAAGAACAACCAGCGCTGGTGTGGATGCGGGGGAGAAAGGGACTCTCATCCACTGTTTGTGGGAGTGCCGATTGGTTCAGCCCTTTTGGAAAACAATATGGACATTCTTCCAAAAACTAGTCATTGAGCTCCCATTTGACCCAGCAATATCACTCCTAGGAATTTACCCTGGAGACCAAAAAAACACACAGAAGAAACATTATCTGCACTTCAATATTCATCGCAGCACTATTCACAATATCCAGAATCTAGAAACAACCTGGAATGCTCAAGAACAGAGACTGGTTAAAAAAACTGTGGCCCATCTACGCAATGGAATACTATGCAGCTGTTAGAAAAGACAAAGTCATGAAATTTGTCTGCAAATGGATAGACATGGAGATTATCATGCTGAGTGAAGTTAGTCAGAAGGTAAAGGATGGACATAGAATGACTGCATTCATTAATGGGATATAAATATATACTAGTGTTCTACCTTTCAGGGTCAGGGAGATTAGAGGTAGAACAATAGTATATATTTTGACTCCACCAGTCTCCCTGCATTAACATACGCCTCAGAGACCTGGGCCCTCACGAAAGCAGGATGAGAATGCCATTCGGGTCTCCCAAAGAGGAATCGAAAGAGCTATGCTTGGAATATCACGCCTCACTCAAGTGAGAGAAGGACTCCGGAGTTTCTACCTCCGTCGCCATTCCAGAGTCAGGGATGCTGTCTCTTTTGCTAAGGCATCGAAAATCAGATGGGCTGGACATGTAATGCGATTTGGAGATGACTGCTGGACTAGAGTCGTTACTGACTGGATCCCACGGGACGTCAAAAGATTACGTGGCCGCCCACCTACAAGATGGTCAGACTTCTTCATCAAGACCCTGAAGGAATGGTTTGAGGCTCTTCATATTCCTGAAGCAAGCAGATGCCATTGGACTACACTGGCACGTGATAGGGTAAAATGAAAATGTGACCCGATGGCACCCTATCGAGGAAATCGATGAACAATGGGATGTCTAGTGATCTAGTGATCTAGTGTTCTACCAATTGTGGGAAATGGTAACACCACACTAGAACTGAATATTGAATGTAGGCAACAGGATATACATGATAATCTCTAAATGTCTGTAGTCAAGCCAAAATATGGAAGAGGAGAGAGAGAAAGAGAGAGAGAGAGAGAGAGAGAGAGAGAGAAAAGAAAAGGAAAAATGCTTGCTATAGAGGCAGGCTGGGGGAGGGAGAGGGAAATTGGGGACATTGGTGGTGGGAATAGGGCACTGGTGAAGGAACAGGTGCTGGAACAATGTATGACTGAAACCCAATCATGAACATATTTGTAATTGTATATCTTACAGTGGAATAATAAAAAAATTTAAAAAAAGACAAAATATTGAATTTCTTACACCATGGGTGCTAATGATCCCATTGATACCTAGAGAAGGCCACATTCCTATCAATGCCCAGAGATACTTAGGGAAGGCCATGTTAAACTATTAAACCTTAGGTTTAATATGTACAAATGAATCACTTGTCTTGTATCATTTGTTTTCCCGTTGTTCATGGACTTGCTAGAGCGGGAACCAGTAACATCTCCATACATCCTGTCACATGCTAATGTAGCTCAAGGGCAACTGCTTGCTACAGGAACATGAAGAGCCTCAAACCATTCCTTTAGGTCATGGGAATGAGCTCTGTAATTCACTGTATCACTGTCTTCCCGTTCATCATCGATTGGCTCGAGCAGGCACCAGTAACATCTCCATATGTCCTGTCTCATGCAAGTAGAGCCCAAGGGCACCTGCTTGCTCCAGGAACATAAAGAGCCTCAAACCATTCCATCAGGTCATGGGAATGAGATCTATAATTGTTACTGGTATTTGGCATATCAAATATGACACAAGTAGCTTGCCAGGCTCTGCCGTGCGGGTAGCATACTCTTGTAGTCATCTCTAAATCCAGCATTTATTGATGAACTGCTCCGTGCTGTGATAGGCTGGTCTGCTGGGTGGAGTTCTGAGGGGGAAGTCCGGATATGGAAAATGGAGGCCCCCATGGAGTGGGGATCGTCTGGTGGTTGCGAGGCTCTGCTGGGGTGGCGAGCCAGGGCTAGAACCCGCCATCCCTCCCAGGCGCCTCGTGAGCAGCTGGACACAGGGAGAGCCAGTAGCAGCTCTGCCCCATGTCTGTGAGTCTCGAGCTCTATAATTTTTATTGGTTTTTGGCATATCAAATATGACATGGGTAGCTTGCCAGGCTCTGCTGTGTGGGTGAGATACTCTTGTATCTCATTTCGCGCATGTATTGATGAACCACATGAATGCTTTGCGCAGGGAAAAATCAGCTCTTCTGCTGGGTGGAGCTCTGACAAGCTGTGGAGTACAGATGTTGAAAATGGCGGCCCTCATGGTGTGGGGGTTCCTCTGGCTTCTTGCAAGGCTCTGGGCTTGAAATAGTCTATGGCCATACCACCCTGAATGTCTGATCATATGGCCATACCATAGCTTCTCGTCTGATCTCGGAAGCTAAGCAGGGTCGGGCCTGGTTAGTACTTGGATGGGAGACCGCCTGGAAATACTGGGTGCTGTACAAATGAATAAAGCAGAACATACAGGATGAAATGAAAACCAATCATATTAGAATGCATCAAGCAAAGTTTCTTTTTATTTTTTTATTACTTTTTGCACTTTTTTGGATCACACCCGCGATGCTCAATAGTTACTCCTGGTTCTGCACTCAGGAATTACTCCTGGCGGTTTTCTGGGGACGATATGGGATGCCCGGGATTGAAACCCGGGTCGGCCGCATACAAGGCAAATGCCCTACCTGCTGTACTATCGCTCCAGCTCCAAGTGTCTTTTTTTAAAATGTTATTATACCACCATGAGCTACATAATTACGAAGCTCTTCATGATTGAGTTTTAGTCAAGGAGTGTTCCAGCACCCATCCCTCCACCAGTGCATCTTTCCCAACACCAATGTCCCCAGCTTCTTTCTCCCCCAACCTTCCTCTATGGCAGGCACTTCTCTCTCTCTCTCTCTCTCTCTCTCTCTCTCTCTCTCTCTCTCTCTCCCTCTCTCCTCCTCCCCTCCTCCCTTGTGTTACTATCATGTATATAACTTTGCCTATGTTCAATGCTCTGTTCTAGTCTGATGTTACTATTTCCAACAATTATTAGCACTCTGGTCCCTTCTCTATCTTACCTAACTGCTGAACTACCACATTTGTGGTAGATTCCAACCATTGACAAGTCTTCCTGGCCCCTGCTTTGCATAGTCTTGGATATTAGTCTCATACTATTATTTTTATATCCTGTAAATGAAATCAGTCATTCTATATCTGTCCTTTTCCTTCTGACTAATTTCATTCAGCATGATACCCTCCATATCCATCCATTTATAGGTAAATTTCATGACCTCACTTTTCCTAACAGCTGTGTAGTATTCGAATGTGTAGATGTACCATAGATTTTTTAATCCAGTCAACTGTTCTCAGACACTTAGGCTGTTTCCAGATTCTGGCTGTTGTGAATAGTGCAGCTATGAACATAGAAGTGCAGATGGTGTTTCTATTGTGTGTTTTGGGGCTCCTAGGGTATAGTCCCAGGAGTGGTACTGCTGGATCAACTAGGACCTCTATTTCTAGTTTTTGAAAGTATCTCTTTTCAATGGTGGTAATTTATTTAAATAACTAGGCAATGCATTTAAGACTAAACACAGGCAACTCCAATTTAAATGATTTGCTTTGGAGCTGTACCAGGTGATGTTCAGGGACTACTCTGTTTTGGGGGAGATTGTACATTGTTGGGTACAACATTGTACCTGTACAATTGTACAGTGTTGGGGGTAGAAATAGGGCCTTCTGTATGCAACACATGTATTTAGCCCATTGATCTATCTCTCTAGCCCTAGATTTTATTTTTTAAAGATATAAATCAAAGGTTGGAGCGATAGTTCAGTGGGTAGGGCATTTGCCTTTCATGCAACAGATCCAGATTTGATCCCCCATATGCCATATGGTCCCCCAAGCACCCCTAGGAATAATTTCTGGCAGAACTGGCAGTAACCTCTAAGCATGATCAGTTCTGATCCCCCAAAAAAACAAATAAAGTAAAATAAAAGACACATCCATATAAAAGCTATTGTTTCTTGGCTTAACCCTGGCTGTGTTTGACTTGGAAAGGATGACACACATCAAATAGAAGGCTCATATTCATTGAAGTACTTCTCAGTACAACTTGATGTAAATCCATGTATGTGTCACTGAAAGTCAACATGTAGGAACTGGAGGATAGTACAAAGGTTAAGGCACTTGCCTTGTATGTGCTCAAGTCTGGTTTAATCCCCAGGACCACATATAATCCCAAACACTGTCAGGAGTAGCTCCTGAGTACAGAGCCAAATGTAAGTAAGCCCTGAACACTGCTGGGTATGACACAAAAAAGCAAAAAAAGGAAAAAGAAAAAAAAGAAAATCAACATGTCTGTGTAGACATCTAGTTCACCACTGAAAATCCGATTCTCTTCTTTACCTTATTTTGACGGCTTCAACTTTAAATATCCTATTCCATAAAGATAAATCGTTCCAACCATATTTAAAAGCCCACAAGTGGCTTTGCAAGGAATACCTCCTTCCAGGAGTTATGGGGTTCACTCCCATGGAGAGAACACATGACTCTTCCATTTGCTGGCTTCACCTTGCCATGCTCAGTCACTCAAGACTTGGCAAATAATGTCTCAGGAGTATCTGCAGTTAGGATCATGGTGACTTTCAGCCACCTCAGGACAAGCAGGTCACTAGTATCATGTTCAAGTGAGCATCAATCCCATTGTAAGACCTGGCATTACTGGAAGGTCCTAGGAAAGTTGCTGACTTGCTCCTGGAACAAGCTACTATAAGTAGCTGACCTGCATCATACACTGACAGGAGAAAAACATGACAGTTCAGTTGGAGACCATCAGAGAGATGTCTGTTCCTCCCATTCAGGTGCCCAGACCACAACGATCATCTCGGAAGTTCCTGACACCCGATTCAGAACCATCATGCTGGGCTGCTGCCCCTTGAGGTGTTGTAGGTGTGACTGCAGTGCCCAGCTGTGTCAACTGGTGGCAGATAGGAGACAGGCTTGTCTACACCCAGGGCTTTGCCCCGTGGGCCCTGGATGGTTGATGGTCTGACATAGAAAAGACTGGGTCCCCTGGGATGAAACCAGAGCCACGGCAGAGCCTGGCAAGCTACCCATGATATATTCAATATGCTAAAAGCAGTAACAATAATGGACCTCATTCCCAATGAATGGAGATATTACTGGTGCCCACTCGAGCAAACCGATGAACCACGGGAAGACAAATGACAAGTGACATGCTGGGCTGGGGAGATAAAACAGTGGTAAGGCCACTGTCTTGCATTCAGTAACCTAGTTCAATGCTCAGCACCATATGGTCCCCTGAACCCTACCTGTAGTGATCCCTGAGCACAGAGCCAGGAGTAAGCCCTAGCACCAAAAGGTGTGGCCACAAAACAAAAACAAAATGAAACAAGAGCCCTTTTGGTTCAATCCTAGTTCCATCATCAGCACCACACATGGTCCTCTGAACACCGCCATGATCCTAAGCCTCTGAATTGCCTCTGAGCACCCCCAGGTGTGGCCCTACACCCACTCTTGCTCACCCATCCTAGAAAAAGAGAAGGAGGAGTAGAAATAGTGTACTGGCAGATTGTGCAGCAGGGAAAATCCCAAATACAGGGCCTCCGTCCGGGTCACCCCTCTTAGCCAAGGAACCTGCGAGGCCTTACATGAGCAAAGGCGCCCTCCTAATGTTTGTGAGATGTGGCCACCTCAGCCCTGTCCTCTGCTCTCATGCGTAGAGCAAAAATCAAGGAAGACTGAATTCATTGAGGAGTCTGTCCACTGCAGGGAATCTGCGGAAGCAACTCTGAGTGACGGTGGAGGCAGTTCCGTGGAAGTGAGCACCTAGACCTGGTACAAATGCCCACCTGAAATTTGGCAGGACTGTTGAGACTGCACTGGACCACGGCAGGTCTTAGAGGGCAAACCCAAATTAACGTCATCTGGAGTTTAGGGGCTGAGGGGTCCAGCAGGCATTGGAAGGCATCTAGAATGCGCAGGGGCTCTTATGGGGTCGGGACCTCAGGATACTGAGGTTCTGGAAGCTGGAAGAAGCTGAAGAGCAGGGAGGGGCTGTCATACTCCCTTGACTGCATTTTCATAGCACAAGACCCAACCCCAGTGTCCAGGAGAAAAGAAAGACTTTATTTGCTTCCCTCACCAGACCTTTCCCAAATGGGAGCCAGATGCGGGCTGCTGGCCGTGGCCAAGCTAGGAGCGATAATGAGAAGCCCACAGATGAGTCGCCCATGCCCTGCCCTGCCCCCAGCCAGCCCGCCCTCCCCCACGCCGCCTTCCCCACGCTGTTTCACGTGTTTGTCTCCTAATCTCCACCTCATCCCTCTTTCTCCTTCTTCTGAATGCTGAAGTCACGACCTTTGCAGTTATGGGCCACCGGAGACTGAGCTAAATGTGTTAGCTCTGAGTCCAAACAAGTAATAGCTGGCCAATTAAATTAATAATCCATATTGTTACAATGTTTAACCACGGCTGTTTCCTCAGCGGTCTGTTTAAATCACAGCCAAGGCCTGACCTATTAAAATGAATAACTAGAATTATGAGAAACTCCATTTAATAAACACAGCGAGGAACGCAGCACAATTGGGCATGAAATATTTATTACCACTTGAAGCAGAGAGCTGTTTGGGACGTTAAGATGGGATTAATGAATGTGTTTTAATTTCTGACTCTCAGGGTGGGAGTGGGGCTGGAATGGAGGGCCCGTTGGTGGATTCCTGGAAAAATCGCTCATGTTATATTATCACGATCAATCAGGACTACTGGTTTCTGTTTAAGCCTCTGCCAATCCACGGGAAGATCAGGAAGTTTCAGGGACCTAGTAGTTGCTCAGTAAATGTTTGCTGGATACATCGGAGAAATGGGTGAAGTGAGGAATTGGTGGGTGGATGGTATATAAATGGCAAGTATGGATGGATAGATGGGTGATGGATGATAGGTGAAACATTCTGACAGCTGCAATTCCATGACATAAGACAAAGAAAACATTTGACACACGTGCTAAATCCTTAATAGATGGTGATTGTCATTATAGTTAAAAAAGCAAAATCTGGCTATTTTATTAAAATAATGCTTGCACTAAGCAGTTGCTGAAATTTTTTATTTGTAAACTTTATTTAATCTCCATGATTTATAAAGTTGTTCACAGTACCAAATGGTTTTTTATCATTGTAAAATATTAATGAAGAGGGCCGGAGCGATAGCCCAGCGGGTAGGGCATTTGTCTTGCACGCTGCTCGCCCATGCTGGCCCAGGTTCAATCCCGGCATCCCATATGGTACCCGGGCGCCACCAGGAGTAATTCCTGATTGCAGAGCCAGGAGAAACCCCTGAGCATTCCGGGTGTGACCCCAAAAGCAAAAAGATATATATATATATATATATATATATATATATATATATATATATATATATATATAATGAAGTGACAACACAAGTGACAATAGATTATCTGAATTGGTCTTTGAAAATGCAACTTTTCTAAAATATAGTATAATTGCACCACGTCTTAAATAGGTAATCTCAGTTAAAGAAAGGCTAGTTATTTGTTAGAACTAGAAAGGAGTGCATGGCAAGCTACCCATGTCGTATTTGATATGCCAGATACCAGTAACAATTATAGACCTCATTCCCGTGACCTGATGGAATGGTTTGAGGCTCTTTATGTTTCTGGAGCAAGCAGGTGCCCTTGGGCTCTACTTGCATGAGACAGGTCATATGGAGATGTTACTGGGGCCCGCTCGAGCAAATCGATGATGAACGGGAAGACAGTGATACAGTGATACTGATATCATTGATTAGGAAACCCACTTTCTACTCAGAACAGAATTAGAGAGGCTCATGTTAGACTGCTTTCGACTCTCCTAGAATGAACCTTTCCTCTTCCCATTTCCTAAAGGTCAGTGTCTTATTCCTACCTTCGCTCCAACATGTCCCCGTTTTCCCAGACGTCACAGGGTCCCGTTCCCTTTTCCCAGACGTCAGCTCTGAAGTTTTGATAATGGGTTTAGCAAATGTGGTTGCTGTAATGATAGCCCTGAGCAAGTCAGGTAAGCAGGGTGGTTATCGGGGATCTATGTGCCGAGTCACTGGCTCTTCCTTAAAGGAGAGCCCCAAGTGGGAAAAGATAAGTCAGCTCCTGCCAGAACTTGCTTTGCAGAGAAAGTGGAGAGCAGGCTGACCTTGTCACATGCTGGTGGAGCCCAGGGGACACTTGGAGAGCTGGAGAGGGCGTGGGGGCACACAGGAGGCCAAGACTTGCTTTTCTATAGAACAAGGCAGGATCTTTGGGAGACCACAAAAATGCTCAGTTCAGTCATCACATCCCCAAGCTCCAAATTAATGCATTGAGTGCCTGCTAGGCACAGGGCAGCCTCATTTTTGAATGGGAGCATCTTGAAACAGAACCTAGAAGAGGAAGGAGCTTTGTAAAGGGGAGCCAAGAAGCTGCTGGGTTGTTGATACTGTGGGTATTTTTTTTTAATTTACATAGGGACTCTGGGTAGACTGCCTCTTTCGCTCCCATTTTTCTTTCACTATCTTTCTTTTTTCCCCACCTTCTACAGTAACAATAATAGACCTCATTCCTAATGAATGGAGATGTTACTGGAGCCCGCTCGAGCAAATCGATGAACAGGAACACAAGTGACAAGTGACACTATAGTCAAAATGAAGGAATTCCCAATAGGAGTGTCTATAAGGGGACATCACGGTCTTGAGGATGTGACACAGAAACACGCTTGACCTTCAAGAGGTTGAATCTTCCAGGGGTGCCTACCTGCCCCTATGAATCTCACATTGCCCAGGTGACGCCCTGTAACTTCCACCCCTTCACCCAGAAGGAAGCTTGAAAGAGAATGGCCCTTGGTTGTGCTGGGATCTACTTCCCCACCAATCCACCCTCCCCCATATGCCAGAGGGGACATGTGCCTGGGATCTTGTCCCTCCACCCCATGCTGGAGGGGCCATGTGTCAAACAAGAGTTATCTGTACCAAAGATATCATCATATCTAGATCAAAAGAAACCTTTGGAATTCAAGAAAACAAGTTGCTTCTTATACTCTCTCTTGCCTCTGTCCCTTGTGAGATCTTATGGTGTGAGACCATCTTCAGCTCCACGTCACCCCCCCCCCCAAATCTCTCCCTCCTGCCCTATCTTGCTGTCACTTAACACCTTCCTGGTTCTCAGCTCAAGTTTGTGGAGAGTTAGAAGCCACTATTGATGGAATCTAATAGCCCAGCCCCAGGCTAAGTTCTTTGTGTGGCTCCCACCTGTCATGTTTCCGACTACACTCAGCCTCTCTGCAATGTGTCCCAGCTGATAGAGGAGATCGAGTCAGACAGCAAGAGAGTGAGCACTTGTCTAAAATCACCCATTAGCAAGTGGCAACTCTGGGCTTTGACTCCTCCTTTCTGTTATTTCAGAAACTTTGCTTTTTCGGCAGGCTGCTCTGTCTCCCAGCTACGAAACACTCTGAGGTTGAGTAGAGACTGGAGTTGCGTCTTCCTCTTCCTCCTCCCTCTATCCCCTCCTCCCCCTTGCCTTCTCTTCTTCTTTCTTCCTTCTTTTTCTTCTCTCTCTCTCTCTCCTTCATTCTTTCTTTGTCTCTTTCCCTTTATTCTTTTTTTCTTGCCTCCTCCCCCCCTCCTCTCTCCTCCTTCTCTGTCTCTGTCTCTGTCTCTCTCTCTCTCTCTCTCTCTCTCTCTCTCTCTCTCTCCCTCTCTCTCCTTTTTATTTTAGGGCTACACCCAGTGGTGGTCAGGGGCTGCTCCTGGTTCATTGCTAGAGGGATGGGGTGGGTCACTCCCAGCTATGCTCAGGGTACCATGCAGTGCAAGGAATAGAAGCTGGGCCTCTTGCATGCAAAGTATGCACTTGGCCCTTTGAGCCACCTCCCCAGCCTTGACGGTTTTAGGTAATCTGAAGATGCACTGATGTGCTCTCTATCTCTTGCCCCAGGACATTGCTGCATTTTTCTCTCTCCTCTGTGCTTGCTTGCTCAGTTCATTGTCACTAGCAGCTGATGCCCTCCGAAAACTTTTCCATGAGGGGTAGGGAAAAAGCAAGAGATCTGACCAGTGGCCTGGCTCTGCCACTGACATGCAATGGAAACTTTGGGGAGCCAGCTGGACTGCACTCTCCTGGCAGCGCCTCAGGAGGGTTAGATTAGTTCATCTTCATTTCCCTGCATGCTCTGCAATTTCTCAGCAAGGCCATCCTCTGATTAGATTCCTGATCTGGATTATTCTTCAGGACAGACAGCTCATGAAAGTATCTGCTTCATAAATAAAATGAGATGCACCAATCAGCTGTTGGTAAACAAAGTTGAGTGACAATTATAGAGGCATTGGCTCTGTCTTCATAATTTTGAAAATTCATAGTTTTTTACTTTTGAAAAATTCATAGTTATAAAGTAGGGGCTGGAGCAATAGTACAGAGGGCAGGGTGCCTACCATTCACACAGCCAACCTGGGTTTGATCCCCAGCACACCAGGTGGTTCCGAGCCCCAACCAGGAGTGATCCCTGAGCACAGAGTCAGGAGTCCTCAGCTTGTGAATATGCCCAAAAATCAACCAAGTGGCCAATAAACATTTTTTTTAAAACATGAATCTCCCTAAGCAATCAAAGAAATACAAATTAAGATGACAAGATAATATTTCAACCTATCCAGTAGGTATGATAGAAGAAACGTAATACTTCATGCTGATGAGGACAAAGGTTAGCAGACACTTGTGTGATCCTGGTTTAGTTAATGGGGCCTTGGCATTGCCTTCCTTGAAGACATTCCGTAATCAGTAAAAAGCCTTAAATATATGAATGCCCTAGCATTTTATTCCTAGTAATAGAGCCAAAGGAAGTAATCTTACAAAGATGTAAGACACCTGGTCAAGAATATTTGATCACTTGATCACTTGAATCACTTGAATCCCGTTATTCATCGATTTGCTCGAGCAGGCACCAGTAACATTTCCATTGGACCCTATCACGTGCCAATGTAGCCCAATGGCATCTGGTTGATTCAGGAATATGAAGAGCCTCAAACCGTTCCTTCAGGGTCTTAACAAGGAAGTCTGACCATCTTGTAGGTGGGCGCCCACGTGATCTTTTGACATCCCGTGGGATCCAGTCGGTAACAGCTCTAGTCCAGCGGTTGTCTCCAAATCGCATTACATGTCCAGCCCATCTGATTTTCGATGCCTTGGCCCATCTGATTTTCGATCCCAGCCTCTCTAGTGGGTCTCTGCTTTGTCTCCAAGCCTGAGATGGACTCCCACTGCCTACTCAAATCTCTTTGATAGCCACATCCACCGCCCAAAGAATATTTATCACAGACCAAATCAAGAACTAGTTTAGCTATGTTTAATTACATATTTTAAACAGTAGAGCACATACTTAGCATGTGTGAGGCCCTTAATTTGATCCCTGAAACCACGTGACACTGTCCCCCCAGCAATGCTGGATATAGCCCTTGTGGCCCCAAGGTGTGACTCCTGTTTAAAAAAATAGAAGGATGTTTAGAAGGATATTCATTACAGTATAATTACAATAGTTAAAAACTAATAAATAACCTAAATACACAGCAATAATGAAACAGTCTTAACACTGAGGTATGCACAGAATGGATATAGACAATGAGAACAGTAATACAGATCCATATTATTAGCATGAGAAGACGAGTTATATCAGAGAGGGAAAAAATCAGCCCACAAAGACTGTATGTATAAGAGAAATTAACTATGGAAAACAAACTTGGGTTGTTTGTATTGCTTTGTTTTTTTTTAAAAATTATTTTATTTTTCTAAATGAATTTTAGGTGCCTTTGGAATTCCAAATAACGAATGCCTCTGCAATTGAATAGCCCTTGTCTATTAGACATCATGAAATAACATGATGTCTAAGATTCACCCCCAAGTCACCTATGGTTGGGCTCTGGGTGAATTATCTGGGTTGTGAGTTGACAGCCCTTGAAACTGAGTGCCTGGGTGCCTAGGAGTTAAAGCTTACTTTGTTCTCTACTTCTGAATGCATTTTGAAACTTATTTTCTAAAGGTTAGTTGTTAGTTGGTTGTTTTCTTTTTCAATAATGGGAGGGGGCTTGGGCCACATCCAAGACTGTGCTTTGGGAGTCACTCCCAGTGGTGTTCAGGAGAGCCTCGGTGTCAGGGATTAAATAGGGCAACTTACAGGCAAAGCACGCACCAGCCCATTGAGCTGTCTCTCTCCAGCCCCTTTTAATATCTCTTGTTTTGTTTTGTTTTTGGTTTATTTTGGCTACAGTTGGCTGTGCTTAGGGCTTCCTCCTGGCTCTTTGTTCAGGGATCACTCAAGGGAACCATATGGAGTGGTAGGAATAGAACCATGTCAGTTATGTGCAAAGGCAAGTGCCCTACCTGTTGCTCTCTCTCTCTCTCTAGGCTCTTAATAATCTTTTTCAGCACAAAATGACATTTTGTCATATTTGCTCTCTTTCCTTACATTGACACAGAGGTGACATAGGACATCATGCCCACAGCATGCTCACTGCTGGGTTTTTGATTACTAAGATCCACACGCCTGTGGTAAGGAGGGCAACTGGACTAGAGCTGAGGTCCCCCACCCCATCTACTTTTCCCACTCACACAAGAGAGTTGCCTGGGGCCAGGCTGCAGACTTTAGCCAAGAGCTCATTAGCCTGAACAAGGACCAACTCCCAGCCTCTCTAGTGGGTCTCTGCTTTGTCTCCAAGCCTGAGATGGACTCCCACTGCCGGCTTCTGCCAGCTACTTCTCAGAGGAAGAAAGAATGGAGAGGTGAGTGAGTGCATTTGGTCCCAAGGCCAGAAGCTTGGTTTGGGTCACTTGGCCTCTCAGAATGTCCTCTCAGCCAGGCACTTTGGCTTCCAATGCCTGCCCATAGAATCACTGTGACTTTTATGAAGTCATGTTACAAATAATACTTCTTTAAAAATAAATAGTCTTCTGGCTTATTGCCCCAAAATCTGATTTCTTCTCACATTCTTGGAATCATTTGGAGATTGTTAATGGTCAGCAAACTACAGTCATTGGCCAAGTCGGGTCCACTTTCTATTTTTATATGGCCTGAAAGCCAAGAATTTGTTTTTACATGTTTAAATAGCTGGAAAAACTCAAAAGAACATTTTGTGACACTAAAAATTCAATGAAGTTCCCACTTAGAAACATAAGCTACACCTCAGGCTTTGTTTAATTATAGTACAATTATAATAGTTACTAACTAACAACAACTAACCTAAATACACAGCAATAATGAAATGGTTTTAACACTAAGGTGGAGGCAAGAATGATAGTACAGCGTGTAGGGTGTTTGCCTTGCATGCGGCAGACCCAGGTTCAATCCCCAGCATCTCATATGGTCCCCTGAGCACTGCCAGGAATAATTCCTGAGTGCAGAGCCAGGAGCAACCCTTGAACATTGCTAGATGTGGCCCACAAAGAAAAAAAATTAACAATAAGGTATATGCACAGAATAGATCTGGACAGAGTGAGAACAATAATACAGATACATACTTATTAGCATGAAAAGATGTGTTCTATCAGAAAGGGGGAACTTACCCCTCGGTGAAACTAAACAGGATGGTTTAGCCAAGCAAGAGTCACATGACAGTGAAATCAAAACTTGCATAGGTGTGGTACCAGGAATTAAGCCCAGGTCCTCACATACATGATGCCTGAACTCTAGCCCCAAGTATTGTCATTGTCAATACTCACACTGAGGCCTAGTCACACTGAGACCACTACAAGGTCAGCACGTTTACTGGCAGCAGTCACATGCATCGCCATGTTCACTGAATTTCTGGAAAGCCACATTTTCCCCTTGCATTTGATTTCCTCTCATATTGTTTTGTTCATCAGGGTTTCAGGCATAAGAAATCTGCTGCTGCTATCAAGGTGCTTCTCGTTAACAGACTCTTGTCATGTGGCTCAAACTGTGACGCCCTCTCGTCCGATACAGCTGAACTGCAATGCCATACATTGCCAATAGGTGATGTTGTACACACATCAGCCTAAAACTATCCAGATTTGAGGCTTTGGGTTTGGGAAACTTCATCCATTCATTCCACAAAAGATTTAATCAGTGTTGACTTTGTGCAAAACACAGTTTTAAGTTCTGGATTTATAGCGATTTATAGCAGTGTGCAAGCCCAAATCCTTGCTTTCCTGGAGATGAGGTTCTATATGGTAAGTGGAATGGCTCTAAATGCTCTGGAGGAAAACAAAGGCCGGGATTTAGGGGGTAAGGAAAAGGGAAGTAGCAAGTTTTGACCAGATTAAGAAAGATTTCACTGCCAGGTAACAGCTGAGTAAAGAGAGTGCAAGGCCTGAATATATCTCCAAGAACAGCAGATTCCAAAGATTCTACTCTTTCTACTTATCTTATAGGACATCAAGGGCAGTAACTAGTAGTACTGAAATCAGGTTGACAAGGGGAAGAGAACAGATCACATGTGGTTTTGCAGACCACAAGATGGTGAAGCTTTAATTCAAAGGGTGCTGGTAGGCCCTAGAGATAGTACCGAAGTAAAGCACTTAACTTGCCTTGCATGGGGCTGTGGCTACCATCCGTGCTTCAATCCCTGGCACTACATGTGGTCCTCTGAGCATCACCAGAGATCAGTTCTGAGCACAGAGCAAGGAATAGCCCCTCAACACCACCAGATATGGCCCAAACTACCCTTACTCCCACATTCCCCCACCCTAAAAAATTAACAGTTGAGTAAAGGCGAGAGCATATATGTGAGTGCTTCAGATGTTCATTGCTGGGTAACAAATCAACCCAGAGTTTAGTGTTTTTAAGTGACAAAGATTTACTGCTGCCCACAATTCTGTGGGTTGAATGAGATCAATGAAGCAATTCTTCTACTTTCAGTGGGTGACTGTTGAGATCCCTATTTAGTGCCTTGGGCTGGGGGCAGGGGTGGCAAGTTTGCACACATAGCTAAAATTTTACTGGTCTTTTGTTTACTATGTGTAGTAAACTGGGGTTTCTTTGCAGCATGGTTATCTCAGGCTCTCAGGGTCTGGGGACTTTGTCTCTGGATGCTGGATTTAATAGGCGAAGCCAAAACTTTCCAAACTCTTAAAGGCTAGAATCAGACAAGGTTTCATTCACTTGGTCAAAGCAAGTCCAAAAGCCAACCCAGAGTTAAGAACGAGAGAGATTGTTACTGGCAATGTCACTTTGTGCGTGATTGTCCTTAGAAAGAGATCATAGATGGTGCTCCTCTTTGGAGATGCTTAGATTGGACAAAACAAAAAAAATACAATATGAGTTTAGGGCCGAGCGATAGTCCAGCGGGTAGGGCGTTTGCCTTGCATGCAACCGACCGGGTTCGATCCCCGGCATCCCATATGGTCCCCCACACAGTGCCAGGAGTGATTCCTGAGTGCAGAGCCAGGAGTAACCCCTGAGCATGGCTGGGTGTGACCCAAAAAAGCAAAATAAAAATACAATATGGATTTGCCCCCAGAAAATCAGGGAACTTTTGAAATCACCACCTTTCCTTTTGCAAGTGTGTACATGCTGTTGAACATGCTGACTGTTAGGTTCTGAAAATCTTCTACTGTTGGTGTATGCCTCTTGAGCAAAACCTTGAGGCTTAAGTCCATCCAAACGGTGTTCATTCTCCTCCCTGTTCAGGTTTAGCCATCAACTGAAATCTCCCTGTCATTTCTGAGTGGTGCAATACCCCATGAGACTAATCTCAGAACCTGAGGCAGATGCTGGCGTTCTGCAGAATTGGAGGGATGTGACTTTAGAAGAAGCCATAACTGCTCAGACTGGCCAAAGGTGCAGCCCGGCTCTTCATGTATTTCTCTCTACTGATTTACTTTGTGGTGTCAGGGATTGAACCCAGGTCCTCTGCATGCAAAGAAAGTGCTATATTTCCAAGTGACTTCTCTAGCCCTTCTAAACCCAGCCCTGATATGTCACCCCACCCTCCCAACCCCCTTTCCAAAAGGAGACATTGAGAAGGGCCAGACATGTAAATGATCTCCAGGCTTTGAAGGTAAAATCTTTGGGGAAAATAAGTGTAGATTGACAGAGTACTACAGAGCTATATATCCCTCACCTAGCTCCCTAGAATATTAACCTCTGACTTTACCCTGGTGCATTCAGCAAAGCTAAGCATAGGAAGACCACTATGAGCTAAACTACAGGTATGCTCAGAATTTGCCACATATTCCCACTGGGGCCCATTGTTCCAGAATTCCTGCCAGATAGATCATCCTGCCTCCATCATCCCGCCTGTCTGTGGGAGTTTCTCCATCTTCTGTGCCTCCCATGGACACTGGTGTAGAATAGTGGTCAGGTACTTTGTAGGCCTACAAAATCCCCATCAGCTGGAGTAGGCTGGTTTCTCATCATGAAAGAAGTTTCAGAGTTTGGGGAGAGTAGGACAGATAAGATGGACCTTTCTTCTATGGTATGTTTACACAGCAAAATACTACACAGCTGTGAGGAAGGATGAAGTCATGAAATTTGCTAATAAATGGATGGACATGGTGAGTATCATGCTGAGTGAAATGAATCAGGAGAGGGATAGATACAGAATGATTGCACTCATCTGGGGGTGTAAAAAACAATGTGAAACCAATAGCCAAGGACAGGAGAAACAAGGGCCAGGAGGTTTGGTCCAAGGTTGAAAGTCCGTTTCAACCTCTTAGGCAAAACAAGTTGGGATAGGAAAGGGACCACTCTGACAAAGATAGTGATAAATGAACACTGTATAAAACTACGTGCATAACAGGTAAGGAACAAACATGGTAACCTCTCAGTACCTGTACTGCAGATCATAATGCCCAATGGGGGAGAGAGAGAGAGAGAGAGAGAGAGAGAGAGAGAGAGAGAGAGAGACTGGGGATGGGGTGGCAGGAGTGTAATGGGGCACATTGGTGGTGGGAACATGTACTGGTGTAGAGATGGGCATTGGAACGTTGTGTGGCTAAAACCAATCATGAGCGGCCTTCTAACTGTATGCCACAGTGACTCAATACAATCAAAATAAAAGTAAAGAAGTTTCTTTCTCAGTCTCTGCTACCTGGGGCACACAGTGCCAACCCATTTCACTGGGCTCAGTTGCTGACTTGGCTACCAACCTTCCAGAAGTTGGTGTCTCTGAGGTTTCTTCACAGCAAAGTCCTTGCCTTTCCCTGTCCTTCTCACTTGTTAGAGTCAACGTGAGCTGGAGGAAGACGCCCCAGGGCTTTCCAAATACCCAGCATACTAGGGCAGGGCTGAGGGAGCTGGGAGGCCCCAGGCCTGCCCACTGACTTCCAGGTGACCTTGGGTGAGTCATAGTCGCTGTAACTAGCATTTCCCTGCCGCTTATGAAATCCATGATGAACCCTGATGGTGTCCCAACCCTTCAGCTGTCTCCCAGGAGCCTCAGAGGGGGTGTTTAAGCGGTATCCCAGGGAACTGCGAGAACAGAGATGGGACGGGAAGCCAAGAAACCTCGTCAGCAATGGTCGAGGTCCTGCTCCTGGTCTGTATTTCTCAATCCTGCAGCCTATCATCCCCTAAGAATGATGAGGCCACCCTGATTTTTATAAAATGGTCTCCTGTGAGCAATATACTAATAGGGATATGATGGGGCCAGGAAACATCTCTGTAAACTATTATTCTGTAAAGCACACAATTCCTCCCCCAAAATTAGTCTTTTTGGGTTTACTTGTCCTCTTGTTGGATTTATTTAACCCAGGCAGCTCTAGGAATTCTTTCCAAAGTATACACTGCAGGGTGGGTCAATACTTTGCTTTTGTTTGCTTTTTCTGAGTTCTCCCCCCCCCTCCCCATTTTAGGAATAATGTTTTCTGCATGAACTGCTTTAAAATTGTGCTTTTTAGCTTGGCATTGTCGGTTAGAGCTCTCCATTAGCTCCTCTCCTTAGAGTTTGGTTCTTTAATGCTAGAGGAATTTGGCCAATCTATTTCCAACACTGATACTCCATCCCCAGGGGATGTCTGTTTGGTGATTTTGGTGTGGTAACCACATTCATGGGGCTGATAAGCTCAGTTTTTGTAATAACAGGGGTTGGATATCTTCTTCTGTGCTCCTGGAAATTACGTCCCCTACCATGATGGCACCCACAGCCTTTGCCCCACACAATTCAAAGGCATCATTCACACTGGCTCTAGTGAATCTGGTGCTGCTGAGCCCCATCTCCCACCCTGCAGAGAGAGCATCTTACTGAAATCACCTCTCACTGGCCCTTCACACATCCTTCATATGCTTGAGGCAGGGCTGGGCAAAGCACCTATGTCAGTTGGCCAACGTTTCTGCATCACCCCCCAACTCCATAGTCACCAAGACACTGTGACAGGGTGAAAGCAGACACGCATCCTTTACCTTCCCTGTGACCATGGCTAAGTCACAGGGTAGACCAGGAGGAGTGTAGGCACATGCTTGGCAAACTAATAGTCTTGAGAATGGCATGTGCACTAGATCATTGTCTTAGAGGCAGGGTGTGAAGTGTGTCTCTGTTCAATAAAGAGTTCAAGTAGACAGGAATGTTTAGCACTCTGTTGGCATTTCTTTATTTTATCTCAGAACCTCAAAGCAACGTGGGTTCTCGCTCATTGTCAGCAAGGCCCAGCCAAGAAAATCACCCACTGCTTTAGTCTCCTCACTCCTCCAAGTCCATTTCTCTCTCTCTCTTTCTCTCTCTCTCTCTCTCTCTCTCTCTCTCTCTCTCTCTCTCTCTCTCTCTCCCTTAAACTCCTGGCCTTCATCTTCATCCTGTCTTGTTGTCTGTCTGAAAGAATGGGACACTTGGCTTCAATCTCCTGTCTTACTATTTTATCAATCCTGTGTCCCTTAAAATGATATTTGGAAGACCAAGCAAAAAGAAAAGACGGCATCCAGGAAAAACATTTCTTTAGAGTCAGACCACAGAATTGAGGTTACCAACATAAGAGTGGGGGTGGTTAAAAGAATCCAGTGACTGTGATGGAAGGATATTGGCCCTTTAGTGGTGGGCCTGGCATGGTAACATTGAACTCCTAAAACATACAAATACTTACATTCTTGTAAATTAACATAACCTCAGCAAAAGCTAAAATTTTAAAAGGCAATACAAGGTAGTCTTTCTAATCCTCTATTTCTTCCAGTGAAATGGAAATAATCACACCAAGTACATGGGCTGTCTTGATGATGCTACATCTCCTATAGAGAAAAAAACTGAATTTGATATGGTTTTAATTCTTAAAACACTGATATCTCTTTCCATCAGAACGTTTTAGCCTTTCCCTGAGGCTTCTCAGGTGGGACTTTGGGGCTACAGCCATACTGTGAGAAAAGAATTGGTAGACAGTGTTCAGAAGAGCAGGTAACAACCTAAATAACAGAAGAATAGGTCTATTTTCCATAACTCAAGTGATCTCTACCTGGAACAAGGGCCCCATTGGACTGATAGATCTTTTTTTTTTGAACTTTTTTTTTTTTTTGCTTTTTTGGGTCATATCCAGCAATGCTCAGGGGTTACTCCTGGCTCTGCACTCAGGAACTACTCCTGGCGGTGCTTGGGAGGCCATATGGGATGCTGGGGATCGAACCTGGGCCAGCATGGGCTGGCAGCGTGTAAGGCAGATGCCCTACCCACTGGACTATCGCTCCGGCCACTGGACTGATAGATCTTTCATCTTCCTTCATTGCCAGTGCAAGAAGGGAAAGGAACGTACTCTCTGAACTAAGACAGTTCAAAGTTCAGCTCTAGCTCTTGACCAACCTGTGACCTCTCTAAGACTCAGTTTCTTCTCATGTGAGATGGAGGTTCTATTGCCAACTCCTGTAAAGAAATAGTTTAGAGTGTCCCTGAGAAGTTTTGAGCACAGTCAGTGCTACTGACCTTCTGACCCGTGTCAGAGGGAGCAGAACACACATACTCTACCCTCATGACCTTAGACCAAGAGGAAGAGAGCTACCAGGGATTCTAACAAAACATGTGAGTAGCTTGGCATAGAAAGTACCAGAAACTCCAAGACACATATAAGGGATAGGCTTAGAAGAGGCTAATCATTTAGAGGAATGAAAAGGACGACTTTCAAAGCACTGATAAGAACCAAAAATAGCAGAGGGAACCAAGAAGGACCACGGAGTGCAGGAAATAAGGGTCGTTCTCCCCAATATTGATTCTGCTCCTCAGGCTCAAGCTTCAGATGGTATCCCCTCAGCCCTAGAGTTGATGTTCTTTCAGGAACTTGTCTCAGTAATTTGTGAGGTAACCCAGACTTAAGTCACATGGCATGGCCAGTGAGAACAAAGGAGGGTTCAATTAGAAAAAGATAAAGATCTTTTCTTCCCCTGGATATGATCTAAAAGGCATTTGTTACGATTGGAATCTGTCTTACACCTCTGGGGAAGTCAGACCGAGAACAAAGCCAATAGATGATAGAGAGCAAATCTAAGAATTGCTGAGTCAGAACCCTGATCAAACTGTATCTGATGCCCACACACCAGGGATCTTTTGCCTAATCTGTGGTTGACAAATTCTTTTTGTTGTTTAATTTAGCTTACACTGAAATTTCTGTTGTTTTCTAGGAAAATAGTGTAATACCCAAGGGAAGAGTCATTTGAAAAGCAGAGAGAAAGAAAGGCCAACTTTACTTGATAATATCAACATATCAATCAAGACTGGGGCAAAATATTTTCATTGGTTTTAGAATCTGGAGGTCAGTTGGGACTTACCCAACATTAGCTTCAGTGGAAGGGGTGAGATAACAAGAAGAACTTCTTTATGCTCCTGCTGTTCATCTGGCAGAGGACACCCTGAGAGAAGCCTTTTCTGTGCTTTGAGGGACACATACCACCCCTGTGTCATCACAGGGAGATCAGATTTGAGATATCAAACACTCCCACCAATGATTCAAACTTCTCAGGTTCTGGGATATCCCTTGGAATATCAATGAAAGGAGCAGCCTGTAGGGTCAGTCACCCGAGAAAGGTGCTTCCATCACTACCCACCACACATCCATTTTTCTCCATATTTTTAAGGTTATGGCCCTCAAGGTGTTGCAGGTGTGGCTGTGGTGCCCGGCTGCATCGACAGGTGGCAGACAGGGAGACAGGCTTGTCCATACCCAAGGCTCTGCCCCGTGGGTCCTGGATGGTTGAAGGTCTGACATAGAAAAAGACTGGGCACCCTGGGATGAACCCAGAGCCATGGCAGAGCCTGGCAAGCTACCCGTGGTGTATTTGATATGCCAAAAACTAACAATAATAAACCTCATTCCCAACAAATGGATATGTTACTGGTGCCAGCTCGAGCAAATCGATGAACAATGGGAAGACAAGTGATACAAGTTATCTTTAAGGTACTTGCTGCTTTTTTTAGCTCTGAGGACAGTCATGCACATGAAGAATCCATTTAAAGACTAGGATTCTCAGGGCTGGATGATGCAGCAGAGTGTTTGCCTTGTATGCAGCCAACCTGAGTTCGATCCCCAACATTCCATATGGTCCCTGAGCACCACCAGGAGCAATTCCTGAGTGTATAGCCAGGAGTAACCCCCTGAGCATTACCTGGTCCCAAAAAATATTAATAATAAAAAAAATAAAAACTAGAATTCTCTCTCTAGCATAAAGGAAAGTCCATATTTTGTGCCTGCTTTTCTCTGGAGGTTCCTGATTCCTATGAAGCGAGCGTTGCATGATACAGTGGGAATCAGTCAAGCATTCCTTATGGACAAGCCTTGGTGCATCAAACCTTTTTTAAATGGGAGTTTGTTCCGATGAATAAAAGATCCGAGACCATTGAACTGGCTCCCTCTTCCTGCAGATAGCTCCCAAGTCCCTATCCTTTCAGGAGTTAATCAGGGCAGGGTTTACAGCTTTCTCACCTTGATTAAACCACCTTCACACCAGCCTTGCCACTCCCTCGTGTGAGCCTCTCCCTTCCTCACCTGTCCCAGAGCAGATCTGCGGCTCTGGCCTTGATAAGACCAGAATAAGACCAGAGTGATGGGGGCTTACTCCCGCCTCATATTCAAGGGTGTACCCTTAAAACTTTGGAAGAGTGTCTGCTGGCGTTTCTGGGAAACAGAGTTCTTTCCCTATACTGCTGGTATACACGGTGACCAGTCCCATTCATCCCTGCCCTAAATTATTCCTCCGGTTCCATTCATAGAGCGCCTCAATTCTCAGATAGAGGTACCTGGTTCCACCCCCACGCTACCCCTCTTTCCCAGTCTTAGGAAACTTCAGGTATGATGGAGGGGGTGAAAATTCCCAAACTCTCAGAGGCACCTGGCACTGCACATTCTCTCCATTTTGCTCATCATGGCGACCATTAGCATAAGAGCATTTGTACTTTGTGCGTGGAGCCAAAGGAAATGGTAGAGAAGTTAAAGAGATCGATAACCTTGCATGGATCCTGAGCCCAGTTCAATTCTGGCCACTGCATGTTGCCCCCCCCAACCTCTGCCAGGATATCCCGAGCACAGAGGCGGGAGTAGGCCCTGAGCACTGCTGGATGTGGCCCACCCACTGCCCCTGGCAAAATAATTTACTTGTCCCCACATGCTGGTATCATCCTGGCTGAAGGACGTGCAGGGAGACGGGATGGACGGAGGAATCTGCCGGCACCTCTTGTTGTCTGGTCTGGAACCGAGCCTCCTGCCCTTCCCCCCCCCCAACCACTCCATCCTTGGAGAGCTGAGGAAAGGGCTCTAAAACGTTCCCTATCCACCTCTGATAACTCTTATAACTGTACCCTGATTGCTTGCCAGTTATGCTCTCCTGAGGGTGTGGCCATGAGTAAGTCAACCTGATGTCCTGAGGAGTTTCAGGCTATGATAACACTAAGCGGTGAGATGCAGATTGAGCCCCCCAGCTCTGAGTGGAGGTAGCTACCCCCATATCCCCCAATACCCTACCCAAGACCAGCCGTCATTAACCCCACTAACCCCTCTGGCACTTTTCATAACTTTGAATTTTTCAGATAAACTCAGACTAACAAAAACTTTGCAGAATGAGTTTACAGAATCCCTACGTAGCCTTCCCCTGGACACTTCCCCCTGAGATCCGGCATAACCACAACAGAAAGGCCGAAACCAGGAACTTTATTTTGAATGTTATGGTTCACTCTTACTCAAATTTCACCAATTGTACTGCTACAAATTTCTGGTACTGAATCCAGGAGGGAATGTTGCATTTGATGCTGGTCTCTCGTTTCCTTCCCTCTGAGTCTCACCCCTTTCTTTGACTTGTGTATCCTTAAAACTTTTGAAGGGGCCAGAGAGATAGCACAGCGGGTAGGGGCGTTTGCCTTGCACATGGCTACCCGGGTTTGATCCCCGGCATAACATATGGTCACCCAAGCACCGCCAGGAGTAATTCCTGAGCGAAGAGCCAGGAGTAACCCCTAAGCAATGAGTAACCCCTAATCGTTCAGTGTGACCCAAAAAGCAAAAAACAAAAAACAAAATAAAAGCCTTTGCAAGAGTGTCTGCCAGCCTTTCTGGGAAATGGAGTTCTTCCCCTATCCGCCAGAGTTCCCGGCTTACCCTAGCTGTGTGTCATGCCACCTGCTCCTGTCAAAGGCGTGGTTGGAAACCACGCCCCGCAGTTTGGAGTACCTTAGTGGGAGGAGCTGCAAGTTGGCACAGGTTTCCAGAGTTCAGTGTCTGCCAACCTAGTTGGAATCTACCAGAAGTGTGTAGGGGACAGAGGTTAGGTACGATAACGAAGGGGCCAGCATGCCAATAATTGTTGGAAATGGTTACGCCAGACTAGAACTGAGCATTGAACGTAGGCAAAAGGATATAGATGATAACCCCTAAATGAATATACTGCAAGCCACAATGTGCGAAAGAAGGGAGGGAGAGGGAGAGGGGGAAAAAGGAAGAAGAAAGAGGGAGAGAGAGATGGGAGAGAGAGGGAGAGAGAGAGAGGAAGGGAGGGAGAGAGAGGGGAGAGAGAGAAAGAAGGAAAAGGAAAGTGCTGGTCATAGAGGCAGGCTGGGGGGCAGGGAGGGAATCTGGGGACACTGTGGAGGAACAGGAACTGGAACACTATGACTGAACCCAATCATGAACAGCTTTGTAATTGTGTAATTGTAATCTCACGGTGATAGAATAAAAAAATTTTAAATAAATAAATAAATTACTAGTTAAATAGGAAAGAAAAAATCTTTGGAAGAGCAGTGGCAAGTGGTTGGTAGAATATAATTCTGGGTTGGATATTCCCTGGAGATTAAATCTCCAGAGAATGTCATTAGATATTGAGATACATAGGCATACTGAATTGAGATACATATACATTGAAATACATAGACATTGAGATACATTAGACATTGAGATACATAGACATTGAGATACATTAGACATTGAGATAATAGACATTGAGATACATTAGACATTGAGATACATAAACATACTGAATGTCATTAGACTATGACAGTCATTAGACTGTCAACCATAGTCACCTGAACAATTGTATCTGATAGATTTCCATTCTGGAAAGCAGCTCTTGTAACACTCACAGGTAAAAATATTCTGTGGGGGCCCCTAAAGGTGACTCAGGGGCAAAGTGTTGTAGGTGTGAGACCTTGGGTTCAATTTCCAGCACCACATTGTCCACATGCCATCCTGGCAGGCACTGTCGTTTGATCTCCAATCCCACAGGAGTGCATTCCCTGGGCAGCACCATAGCCAAGTGTGGGAGCACTGTACAGCCACAATACAAAGGGAAGTGGGTAGACTATGAAATGCACACACATTCCTACGGATGTATCCTGGGGACATACAGAAAGGTTATACAAACACTCTGCTTCTCATCAGACTCCAGCCCACTCACTTTAGCTGAGGATCCTTGTTTTAAAACAATGATCACTGCAGTTATTTGCTAGTACTGATTCTCCATATGCATGGTCCCTTCCACAAGGCAGCGGGAAATGGTTCAAAGGGCGGGGCACATACCTGGCTTGCACAGGGCCCTGGGTTCCAGTCCCAGCACTATGTGGTCTCCTGTGAATTACCAAGTGTAGCCCTGGTGGTTTCCAGCACTGCTAAGAAAAAGCACCACCCCCCACACACACGCACACACACACACATACACCACCACCACCACCAAAATGGAAAACAGACAAACAAAATCCCATGTTTCATTCTATATTACAAAGTGAACTTCTAGGGGCCATATAGATAGTACAGGAATTAAGGCTTTCCATCTGCATATAGCTGACCTGGGTTCGATCCCCAGCTCTGCCAGGAAGGATACTTGAGCACAGAGGAAGGAGTAAGCCCTGAACACTGCCAGGTGTGTCCAGCAAAAAAAGAAAATGGAATTCTCTGTAAGGAAGAGCCTTCTTTTCCATCATTCTTTATTCATTGTTGCTAGTGTGGATGAATATTACCAGCATTCTATTCATCAGAACTGAAGAAAACCATCAGAGCTGTGAAGTGCGGGGGTCTGCATAGTCAGTTCTTCCCGACACATTTCTTTTCCTGACAACATGTGTTTGGTTTCGGCAGAGTCACCTCTTTGCCTTGGTTACCAGGAAGTTCAGAGTGAAAGCGACCTTTACAGTTAGTGCCAATTCTTACAGCATATTGGCTTGGCCTCTGCCACTCCCTTATTGCTGCATCCCATTTCTCCCCTTATTGCCTTTGTTGGTTATTTCTTTTATCAATAAAATTTGTAATGAATAAGCACTTCTCTAAGTGGAACGTGGAAGATGTTTTAATTATTCTTTGAAGTAAATAAATCTGATCACTGAAAGGTCGATTCTTGACAATAGTGTTCACAGATTGATTCTTGAGATGTGTCCAGTTGGACATATTCACAGGGTAGACAGAAACTGAGTACCTCTCTCTGCCTCCCGATAAAGAAGGGTAAACGAGGGTGTCCAGGTCAGGGTTTCAAAGGACCTAACCGTGATATCCAGGCGCCAAGTGCTAAGCACACAAAGTTGGGCCAGAAAATGGCTCCAAGAACTAGATTGTCAGTTTTGCATGCAAGAGCCCTGGTTGAATCCCCAGTACTGAAGATTTCCCCAGGAGCCAACTGTGAGTCAGCCCCGAGCACTTCCAGTGTGGCTCCAATAAACAAAACTGCAAAGTTATCTACCACACAGCCATGCCCCCTGCATCTTCACATTCAATGGGGGCATTGTTTGAAGATAAGCAGAGGCCAAGGAAGGGGGTAGTGGGTGGTGAGCTCAATGAGACTACAGCTTGTCAGTGGAAGTTTCCAGAAAATAGAATATGAGGGTGAGTGCAAGGCAAACCCTTGTCCTACGGTAGATGTGGATGGTGGCAGAACACTGCTTTGCTTCCAGTTTCTTTGGAGAGGCAGCTCTGCTCAGGTCTTGACTATGTGGTTAGGGTTAAGCTAAATTCCCCCCATGGCGCCAGGAATTTAAGCCCATAAGCCAAGCCCACCTTCAGCCATAATGACTGATTCAGGTAGAGGCAGGTAACAAACTGAAAGCAAAGACATGAGTCCTCTCTGGGGCCATCAAAGAAAGCACTTCTCCTCCACGGCCTTGGTGAAGGAGAGGCCATTTCCCAGGAACAATGGGAACATGGTGTGAGGTCAGGGACCACAGGCCTCATTTCCACCTCTTGCAGTAAAGTTCACCGGAACAAGGGCCTGAACTAGAGCAGTAAAAATACTGAGCTGTGAATTTCCCTCTAGAAGCCAGAGCACTTCCTATGACAAGAACCAGAAGATTGTATTTTTATATTAAAATCGTTTGGATAGTGTTTTTGATCAATGGCAAATGAAATCATCAGACATGAGAAATAAAATGCACCGAAGTTCAGGTTTCGATTCAGCACCACTGGGAGAGTTTATTGAATCCACAGATGCCCAGGGATTTGACGTGTCTCCTAAGCACCAATGGTTCTTAGGCACCCCTCAGCCTGTGAGCCTCGATCTCGCCTCACCCCCATTCTGAGCAGGTCTTGGGGAGGAGGGAGTCCCTTGTGCTCCTTCCCCTCCCACGTCTCCTCTGCCAGGTGAGAGACCCCCTGGGGGAGGCCTGGCCTGCACTGGAGCTTCAATGCTTTCTATTTATAAGTGAAATTGCTTGTGTTTTCCTAGTTAGTGGCAGATCTGCCTGTTTGATGTTAATGAGTTTGTGAACCCAACAAAAACATAAAAAGAGGAGGCTCTTCCGAAGAGAGAAAATAGAAAATAAAGTGCCATCCCACATGGGCTGGGCTCAAAGCCCTTCTTGCATCTCCACAGCCCCTTTCTCTGTCTTCCCAACGGGACCCCTTTCATCCAACAGAAGGAATCAAGAGAAAATGCCAGCCTGGTGAATATCTTGCAAAACCAAACCAGTCTGATTTGTCTGGACAAAGAAAAGCAGGAATTTGGCTGATTAAAGTGGGCACAGCTCCCCCTTAAACTCCACCCACCCCATTAGACCTCCTATAGACAGGAGACACACATTTTTCACGCAGCCCTGATGCTCCAAATAGCCCCTTGCATCCCAGTGCAAATCTTAGCAGTCTCCTAATAACCCACTTCAGGACACGGATGTTCTGATCTGATATTATTAAACGGAAAGTGGCTGCTTTCTAATCTAGTGAGAGGCAGGGGGCATTTGTAACAGCTAGAATCAAAGACCTGGTTTCTTCTGTTCCTAATTATCAATAGTGTTTTATAATCTTATTAATATTGATACACAGTATACTGAAGATCTGTTAAGGCATAATGTATGTGGAAGATAATTAACACGATCCGAGTCAGATCAATCGCCTATTTGACAGCCAACGGTGTGTGGCTTATAAATTATACATATTCTAGGTATTGCTCAAAATGTTTAAAAGTTCCAGTCCAATCCTTCGGCTCCAGCGCCGGGGAAGGCATGAACCTAAAGGTACCGTCCCCAGCCTATTTGAGCTTCAGCCCCGCACACACGGCTCACTCCTACTTAAAAATCAAAGGGTTCCATTAACCGCCAAGATCTACACTCCGGATAAAAACACACCTTCTCCTTGTAAAGTGCAGAAAAACAAAAGGTGAAATCTTGTAAGAAAGGGGTGATTAATAAAAAGAAAATAATGTGCCTTTTGATTTCTAAAAGGGATGATTCAAAAGGCAAAGACAGTCGGTAATGGATGAAACATTTGGTTGCAGCAAATACAAGGAATCATCTCAATGTGGATGTTTGTGCAGGTTCAGAATCTCCTGGTCAAGTTCAGTGTCTGTGTGAGTGTGAATATGTGGTGTGTGAGTGATGTGTGTGCACGTGTGATGTGTTGGTGCTGTGTGTGACTGCATGTACACGCATGTCCCTGTGAGAGCAATGTGCAAGAGTTTTTCCCCCTCAATAATATTTCTTTGGGGGTGAGCCCTCCTGCTCTCTAATCCATACAGTCCACTGGGTTCAGATAGGTCTGGCTGTAACCTTGCCCTCAGATGGACACATGAGCTAACTCCAGCCAATTAAAAGTCCTTCTTTGATTTATTTTTCAGAGCCATTGGGAAAGATGGTGCAATACCCCATTGGGGTTTCCAGCAGTGAGGGCATGAACCTCAGCTGCTGGTGGTCACTTGGCCACCAGTTGGAAAGAGCCTATCAGAGAAGAAGTGATGCAGAACCAAATCCATGAAGGACAACCAAACCCTGCTGAGACTGCCTGAACTCCTGGATCCAGCTGTGCCTGAAGAACACACATGGGTTCCCTGAGTCAGTTACTCCAGTCAATTACCTGAGCACCCCTTCCTGTGGAAGGCAGTATGAACCAGATCTCTATCATTTAACTGAAGAAATTCTACCTAATGCCAATGATTAAGGCATGGTTTGGGGGCCCTGTTTATTTCTTCTCCACAATGCAAAAGAGAAAATGAGGGAAGACATTTAGGTTCAGCAGCTGGAAATAAAGATAGACCCTGAAACAAATGGTTTTATCAGGACCATGTGGGGTTTTGGAGAATAAAGAGTGCCCCGATAGTCTCCCCAGAATGCCTCAAATTTGACTGGGAAGACTGTCATTCTGCTGCAGAGTTCACAGTCCCCAAAGGACCCCAGAGAGCCCCTCAAATGAGGGAATTTCCTGGCCTTGTTTAATGAGAATTCCCCATAGGATTTTGGAGGCGGCTGAGCATACCTAGCAGTGCTCAGGGCTTACTCCTGCTCGCACTTAGAGACCACAGGGATCAAAGCTGAGTGCTGCATGCATGGCAGCACCTTCACCCCGTACTGTCTGGCTAGTCCCAAGATCTCCCTATCTGAAATGACATTTTGCATGTAATGAACTGCTGGTTTCCATCCAGTTCCCTCCATGGTTTCCTCAATTGCCTTCACTATCCTTTAAAAAAGAAACATGGGGCCAGAGCTATAGTACAGCGCGTAGGGTGTTTGCCTTGCATGCGGCCAACCCGGGTTTGATCCTCGGCATCTCATGTGGTCCCTTGAGCACCGTCAGGAGTAATTCCTGAGCAAAAAGCCAGAAGTAACCCCCTGAGCATCTCCAGGTGTGACCCAAAAAAAAAAAAAACACTCAGGCCATCCTTAAAGTATGTGCCAGAGCCATTTTCTTATAAGTCAGCACAATCTTCTTGTCTCCCTTCCTCCTGGGGCAGTGGGCTGATGGTTTTTCACCTCAGAGCCAGATTGTGCAGATGGCTGGCCGCCAACCCTGTTGGGGCCTCAGTAGGAAGTGGAGAGATAACCTACTCCCTAGTTTCCATTGTACACTTGCCCCCAATCTCTGTACATGGTTGTTGGGTTCCTATAACTTAAATATTCATCATGGGAACCCACCACGTACCCACTAATATATGAAAGTTCATTCATTCATTCATTATTATGTCCATCAACTTCTGAAGTTGCCTGGGAGAACCATGGGCTCAGCCATTTACAAGTTTTGAAAGTTGGCAAGGGAAGAACAGGAGCCTTCTTCCCATTCTTCACCTGCCCTGGCCCACATACAAGCACAATCTTCCCCCATATCTTCAGTGGGGTGCACTGCATCTCTGCCCATTCAGAGTGCATTGAACTGCTCATTTAACTGAAGCTGAGTTCACGCGAGTCAGACTAAATGCTTTTGTGCACTTGACTTGCTGTGCTATGACTCTATTATAAGTGCCATGTGACATGAGAAAGGCATGTCCTAAGAAGCCACTGGTCCAGGGCAGATAAGAGACACATCTAGGGAAAAACCTAGACCTGACCTGAAATCTAGAACCTGAAGCAAGCTGCCTTGACTGATAATAACCATGAGTTAGAAATATATGTGTTGTTGCAAGCTGAGGCCATTTGTTACACAGCATTGCTATGTGATACCCTAACCAATAAAGTGTGTGTGGCAGGGGTGGAGGGTGGTGGGAGGGGTGTGGAGAGAGAGGTGCTAAAGAGACTAGCTCAGTCAAAATTATTGAACTATGTGATACTCTGCTGGGCACTTTGTGGTCTCAATTCTTTCATCTATAAATGGAAATTCTGTACCTGTCTTACCCCTTTATTACATCTCATGGATATAATAAAGGTGATATGATAACTAGGAGAACGTTGGCTTAGTATTTGAGTCACAATAGTGCTGGTTTGAACCCTAAACTGTCAATAGCGCCCCACTTCCAGAGAACAAAGTAACCATTGTTCTTCAGGGCGCCCCACTCTCCTAACTAGAGAGCGGGGCACCCTGACTCTCTAGTTGCCCTAACTGCCAGCCTTAACTATCACCCAATTACTAGACTCTCCTACTCCAGAGTGCCCCAGAATCCTCTGCTCCTCCTCAAATGGTCTCTGCTCCTCTCTCCATACTCGTTCTCCTGCTTAGAGAGCCGGGGACCAGAGCAATAGTACAGTAGATAGGGCACTTGCCTTGCACACTGTCAAACCAGGTTTGATCCCTGGCACCCCATTTTGTTCCCTAGAGCCCAGCCAGCTGTGATCCATGATCACAGAACCAGGCTCTGAACATCATCTGGTGTGCCCCCTCCCAAAAAAAAAAAGTAAAACGAAAGAGAAGAAAAAAGAAAAGGAAATCACTTCCTGCCGTCTCATCTTCTGGAGACCTTCACTGTGGAACCAACAGTGTCAGGATTGCAAACCATTTGACATCCATCACAAATGAGCTGGGCTCAGGTCCATCACATACACACAGAGAAAAAGAAAAAGATTTCTGAGCTTAGTGACTACTTTTTGGTTTATTTTCCTTTTCTATAGACACCCCATCCCCAGAAATACTCTTTATCTGCTCCATGTTTATGGATAATGAAATGAGGTGCTTGACCCCAACTCTAGGAAATGTTTTACTCCAGCACACTGGTGGTGCAGTTCTGTCGTGAGTTACTGGACCCTGGAGAAAATATTTTTTTAAAAAATTACAATATATATGTGCATATTGTGATGCCAATATCCAAGGTTAAGTGAAACATGACCTTGTATCAGGAGGTCTTGTCAAGGGTGGAAATTGTCACAAACGTGTGGGAGTCACAGGCTGGGTAGGACAGAGAATGGAACAGTGTGCTGACAATTGTCGAGGGTACTAGTGCCAACCTAGAACTGAGCATTAAATACAGGCAAAAGAATACACATGACAACCCTTTAATGTATGTTCTGTAATCCATAGTCTGGAGGGAAGGAAGGGAGAGAAAGAGAGAGAGAGGGAAAGAAATGGGGAACCTGCCATGGAGGCGGGCTGGGGAGGGGGAGGGAACTGGGTAGTTGGTGGTGAGAGATGGGCACTGGTGGAGGGATGGGTGCTGGAACACTGTATGACCAAAACCCAGGTATGAACTTTTTAATTGTGTATCTTTGTGATTGTGTATCTCACAGTGGTATAATAAAATACTTAAAAAAAATAAATTTTAAAAAATCACAATAATAACAAACTTATGAGACGTGATCCAAAAAAACCTCATTCCATGAACTGGATCAAACTATCATTTTTATTTCCACTCAGCTAGTCCACATTGCTCACTTGTCCTGGTGGTAGGGTGTGGAGCTGAGACTGGGATTGTCCAATGGAAGAGCGAGGCAGTCCTGAAGTGCTTCCGGGTCAGGCTTAGAGCAACCTCACCCACCACGTTCCCTCTTTTGTCCTAATAACAGATGTCACAGATCTGAGAATGACCTTGTGATGGGGGAAAGGAACAGATACAAAACAGAAATAGCTTAATCACAAAACCCACTAGGGAGAAAGACCCCCACCTCGGCTGACTCCTCTTGGGTTGGACTACAGTCTGACTGTGAAATAAATTTCGATTCTGTTAAATCACTAAGATGCCAGGTTTCTTACTTCCAGGTGTCACCTGAGGAACCAACTGCAAAGTAAGTGCTTTCAGACAAGTGAGGGTTGGGGTTTTAATCCAAGCCTAGTTACAAGCAATTCTGATGACTCCAAGTACTTTACGAGTTGCCTGTCACCCAGGGTGGGGCGGGAGAAGAAGCGAAAGCAGAGCTTGCATTGGGCAAAAGCAGCATTTTCCAAATCTTGCCTCCCCAGGGCTCCGGCATGTGCACGCACACTTCCGGAGTGGGTTTGTGAGATTGCTGTTATTGCCGCCTGCTTTAAGTCAAGAGGGGGGCCGAGGGGACATGCCCTGTCTTGTATCCGCACAAGACAGGTACACACATTGTCTCCTTTACTCTTCACCATAATTTTCAAGGGGTCAGGAGTGTGGACTAAAAAGAAACTACGCAAGTTGCTGGGGCGTCCCCAGGGAATAAACTGCAGCAATGGCACTCAAACCCATGCCCATCAGATTCCAAGTCCAGGGCTAGTTCTTCCCTTTGCCACCCTGAGGTGGATGCCTCTTCCAGCCTCTTCCACCTCTTCCACCATTGATTCCTCCATCCCATCAATATTGGTTCCACATTCCAAAGCTCTGCTAACCTGGACCAGAACCAGGGGGCTAGCGGTCGGGGGAAGGAAGAGACACAAAACAGAAACCACAAATCCCACTAGGGAGAAAGCCCCCACCCTAGTGTGAAGAAGGCACAAAGCATAAGAAGACACTTGAGTTCAGACTTGTTTGACTTGCACGCGGCTGACCCAGGTTCGATCCTCGGCATCCCATGTATGGTCCCCGAGCATTGCTAAGAGTAATTCCTGAGCGAAAAGTTAGGGGTAACTCCTGAGCATCGCTGGGTGTGACCCCAAAAGAAAAAAAAACAGACTGTAAGGAAGGGCCAGAGCGATAGTCCAAGAGGTAGGACATGCACATGGCCAACCTGAGTTCGTCCTTGGCATCCCATTGCACCACCACCCCAGGCACCACCAGGAGTGATCCCTGAGTGCCGAGCCAGGAAGAAAGCCTGAGCATTGCCACACCCCCGACACCTTGGAGAAAAGACCCTCCTTAATTGTTATCCTTTGGCACCTGCTTGCCTCTCCCAGGGCCCTGCCCTGTGGGGGCACCGAGCAAACCCACATGTGGACTCTGCCCTCGGAGCTTACAGTTAAAGTGTAAGACAGACAAACTACCCACATGACAGCCACTTCCTCAAGATCATAAATCACCCCAGTTTTAGGATCATAAAGCCATAACCATTTTATTGGGCTTAGAATCTGTGGTGATATGGCAACATATGCCTCTTCCAGCCTCATCCACCTCTTGAAACATCATTCCTCAGTGTTTGGGGATTTAGTCAAAGAGTGACTGTTTGGAGGTTACTAGAACAGATGTAAGGTTGAGTGTCATCTACGTGGCATCTCACTGTGAGAGGAAGAGTGGAAGGAGCCGGACAGTGTGGATGGAAGCAGAAGCACTGTCTCCCTCGATGGTTCTGGATTCTAGTTCTCAACTGTCACCGGTCTGTGTGCTCAGCTCCAAGAGGAAGGGGGAGCCCCGGTTCCCAGTGGAAGAAGAAGCTCCATGTTGGGGGCCAGGAAGAAGGAGCTCCTTGTTGGGGGCCATTTTGTAAAACCAACACAATGAGACATAAGAGTGAACTATTATCCTACGAGAAGGAAAGTTTATTCTACAGAATGTGTAAGAGAGGACTAAATGGGTAACAGAAGATATGTCTTAGTCATTCACTCATTCATTTACACAACCAACCAGCTCACATTCATGACATACCTGAGGAGCTCAGGTCACCCAGAGAAACTGGTGAGCTGGTGGGCAGGATCTCAGGTCTGTCTCTGCCTTCTTAGCTAGCCCTCCAGGGGGTACCCCTCCCCCAGAATTAACCTGCCAACATATATAGAATCAGCTCTGTTTCTCTTATGTGTGTGAGATGCCAACTTCAGAATCTGCCTCTTGTGCTATCACCGACAGCAGCTCTCTTGCTCCAACAATGAGGCCCAGCAACCAATGGGATTTTCATGTCCTTACTTATCCTGGCATTTGCAATGGGAATGTGGTGCGCCAATGCTCTTTCATACTCATCCCAAGGCAACAGGATAGAGTGGAGATCATCCCCAGACTCAAACTTCACAGAAGGAAACACTGAACTCAGCAAAGCTGAGCCTAAGCCATGCCCCAAATCAGAAAGCAGATGGTGGCGGCTCTGTGTGGGCCTCTACACACCTATGCCTAGGGGTATTTTATTTAATGTTCATCTAATATGATCAAAGCTCTTTCTTCCTATGGGTTATCTTTCCCCTGCTGTCCCTCCATTCCTGTTTCTAAGTGGGCAGCTATCCTTAAGGGTCAACCACTTTGAAATAAAGATGATGGTCCAAAGTGTCAGCACAGCGGGTAAGGATTTGGCCTTGCACACCGCCAACCCAGGTTCGATCCCCAGCCTCTCCTATATTACTCTGAGCACCACTAGGTTCCTGAGTGCAGAGCCAGAAGTAACTCCTGAGTACCACTAGATGTGGCCCCAAACAAAAACAGGCAAAAAGAAATAAAGATGAGGGGCTGGAGAGCTAGTCTAGGGGTTAAGATATCTATTCTGAATGTGACTGTCCCTAGCTCAAGCCCTGACACCACATGGTCTCCTGAGCACTGCCAGAGCAATCCCCCGAGCACAAAGCTGGGAGTAACCCCTAAGCACTGCCATGAATGGTGCAACTCCTCCCCCCAAAAATAAGTAGATGAAGTCATTCATTGTGCCCCTGCATGCCAGGAGTCATGCCCAGTCAGTGCTAGCACGTGCCATCTTCCTGACTCTGGCACAAACGTCGGCCTTCCCAGTAGAGGAACTAGGCTTCCCAAGCTAGAGTGACTGCCTCGTGGCCACTCCATGAATCCGTCTGTGTGTAGAGGAGACTCACGCCCCCTTAGTGTGACACTAGCTGGGGCTAACCTGCATCTCCTCTACCTGAGCGCCTGGAACATGAGTCTTTGTTCCCACCTACCAGACAAAGGTGAACTCTCAGAGATGCGGCAGGGGTGCTCTGCCCTCTTCTTAGCTGGGGTCAGCTCTGGAAACTGATGTGACCAGTTCCGCACAGCCCCAGGCTGACAGCCCTTGGGAGTGGAAGGAGACAGTCACCCCCACGCAACCTCACTGGGTGCCCCACAAGACCACATTGAGCTCACGCTCGCTCAGCCCCTCTGCCTCTCCCATGGTGACAAGGGCCTGCAGTCGGGTGTCATTGTGCCGAGCAAACAACAGCTGGATTTCCGCTCCAGTGTCCCAACACATTGGCCCACCAGAACATTTCAGCGACCTGTGTGCCCACTGCTTCAGGCCCCAGGAGGGACTAGGCTCAGATCCACAATTGGCACATGAGGTTTGGCGAGGGGTGAGGTCAGAGATAACCGAAGGGCAGCTTAAGAGGGGGAGCAAACTTTGAGCCCAACTTAATGTTTAACCTCTCTGACAATGGGCTGAAACCTTCCCCACCCTTATCCCAGGCAGCTTCTTGGGTGAAAAAGTCAATAAACGGAATAAATAGGCAGAGATAATAGCAAGGGAGAGGGGGAACTGGATTGCAAAGTGAGACATGGGACTCAGGAGGAACTATCAGCCAATAGGAAGCAGGTTCTCCAGAGAAAGGCTGCAAGCATCCCACTTCTTCCCTGTAGAGGGAGAGAAGGTTCAACCAAACCTGAGTGGGAAGAGAAGACACATGCGCCTCTTAACACAGTGTTGTATGAAGGCTCGAGGGGGAGATTTCGGGAAAATGATTCCACCAGGGGAAACCAAGAGTGAGAGCAGGGAGGTACAGTCCTTGAGTCATTTCTGGTCAATAATTAACAACAACAACCACAAAAAAGTCTCCCTAAAACAACAACAAAAAACTAGTGTCCAACTGACCTTTCCGCTTCCCTAATTTGGAAAGTCAAGTTTTAACTGGCCTCCAAGGTGCTCATGCCAAGCCCACTTTCTGTGTCTGGTCAGCTCTGACCATCTTCTGAGGACACTGGTGGCATGTGAGGACAGTCTCTCAGCTTCTTGAACCTTCTCTAGGCAGTCCCGATGGGAAGGTGCTGGGGCTAAGGGCCCTGCCACATACTCCATAAAACTGGTCTCAAGTCCAGACACAGAAAGCACCATTTTAGAACCAACGCTGAGGGGCTGGAGCTATAGCATAGAGGGTAGGGCACTTGCCTTTGCATGCGACTGACCGGGTTTGATTCCCGGCATCCCAGATGGCCCCCCTGAGCACCTCCAGGAGTAACCCCTGAGCATCACCAGGTGTGACCCAAAAAGAAATAAAAAGAAAAGAATCAACACTGAGTTTGCATTTGGCTCCATCATTGCAGAGCAAGTGGCGTTGATTAATGCTCCTGGGAGCCTGCAGGTGCCTCTCCTTTGCTGTGTGAAGCTCAGGTCTAGCTTTTCTGTTTCTTCAGTCTCTGCCCCTCCCCTCACCAACTAAATGCCGGTGAGCCTTTAGGGCTCAGGCCCTGTGCAGCTGAGCTGGCCGTGGATGCCAGTGACGCCAGCTCTCTGCCCATGAGGACCTGGGGGACCCCCATCCCTGCCCCTTGGGGAGATGAGCACCGAAGATGCAGGAATTGAAACCACAGGAGCAGCAAGAGAGGCACAGGGCCCTGAGGTAGATCCATGGGCTCCCGGGAGCCCTCACGGGAGCCAGTGTCGGCCCTGGGAGGAGGCCAGGGAGAAAGAAAGAGATTCCAGAACAATCTGAGGAGCACATGGAAGGGCAGGATACTCCCCGTTCCCATCTCAACGGAGCAGGACAAGACGAAGCTCAGTAGCGCCCCAGCCCTCTCTCCTGGGCCAGAACCAGCACCTGCTGATCCTTCAGAAGGCAGCTACAGCCAGGTAGGGACGTGCAGCTGATGCACCTCAGGGAACGTCAGCGATTGATCCCCCCTTGCCACCACAGTCTTGGCTCTTTCTGCGGGCACTCAGGAGAGCTCCGTGGCTCCTGCCTTATAGATGAGGCAGCTGAGGCCGCATGCTCTGTGCTGGATCAGGGCCCCACCAGCAACCTGAAAAGGCACCTGACAGCCCTGCCCAGACATCTGCAGGTGCCCAGGTAGCCCCGTGGCCTCACTGGCCTCTGCCGAGAGGCCCTGCAGGAAGCACTGAGCCTGCAGCCCAGGGTCCTGAGAGAGTCAGTCCTGCTGGCAGACGCTCTCCCAGGACTGTTTCCACACCAGCTTCACACTGGCTTCAAGGCTCCATGCAGAGCCAGGGTACCCGATTGCTGACTTTGGGCACCATGAATCCGTCAGCTCCAGTTCTTAGATTGGGGTTTGGTTTGTGCTCGACCTGTGCTTCCCAAAGGCTCCGACTCCTGGTCAGGCCATCTGCAGGGTCAAACTTAGTAAGTGATTTTTTCTTAAATGTTTTGTTATTGTTGAATCACAGAGGGAGAGACACAGTTACAAAGCTGTTCGTGATTGGGTTTCAGTCATACAATGTCCCATCACCTGTCCACGTATTGTGGATGTATTGTTTGCAATAGAGATGCTGAAAGATTATCGGATACATCCCTTTATCTGCTTTCGACACTCAGTCCGTCCAAGAGGATCATTCCCAATCATAATTGCCATACTGGTCCCATCTCTATCCCAACGGACCTTCGCCTAGTTTGTGAGTTTTAAAACAATGTATTTCTGAGGTGTCATTGGTTGTTTTTCCTACTCAAATATGTTGGAGGTTTCTGTTTGTTTTTGTGTTGGTGGGTCTTCTACAGGAGGGACGTATGCCTTGTCCCAGATCCCCCCTTTAAGTATATAAAAGAGAGATGGTACAAAGACACTTTTCTTGCATGCTCCTGACCCAAGTTCAATCCCTGACACCATGTATGGTCCCCAGAACCCCACCATGAATGATCCCTGAGCTCAGAACCAGGAGTAAGCCCTGAGCATAGCCAGGTGTGCAGATATATTAGAATTTCCCAGAAAATACATGATACATGATACATGATGTCATCTCTCTGGTGACTTGTGGAATCTATTTTGGCAATGCCAGGTTTTGAATCCAGGATCTCACACATGGGAGGTGTGTACTCTACTGCTGAGCCACATCCCTGGCCCCCCATTTCCTAGGAATTCCTTTAAGTGAGGCCTTTTGACAGTGCCATCATTTTTTTTATTGGGGGGCAGGGGATTGAGCCACACCCAAAGGGTGCTTTGGGGCTGCTCCCAACTCTGTGTTCCATAGCGCTCAGGAAACCATGCAGTGCCAGGGTCCTAACCGGGGTGAGCCACATACAAGGCAAACATCTTTAATCCCTACCTCTCTGGCTCTGGAGTACACCCCAGGGTTCTGGTTCTGTGTGGACCAATAAACATCTCTACTCATCTCTCTCTACCTCAGTAGGCCTGGTGGGCATTATCTGACGAGCTCAGGCTTTAACATCTTTTCTCCTAACCCTCCTAACACCCATAAAGGTAGTAAATGTACTATCCTCTCTAGGAAGTCACACTTTGGGAAACTGAGAATCAGCAAGATCAAGTGTGAGGGGGTGTAGCTTAGAGAGGGCTAAAACGGTCCGAGCACTCAACAGACTGTGCCCCTGACACCACCGGGCCTGTGAGCCCCATCAAGTGTGGCCTAGAAGCCTCCAGCGCTGCCAAATGCAAAACGTCAGGCCAGGATGGTGAGTAGCGCAGAGTCTCTGGGCACTGCAGGGAGGCGCCCAGAGCAGCGAAGGACTTGCCCTATGTGTGACCCCCGAGGAAACCAGGCTGGAAATCTGGTTCTGTGTGGACCAATAAGCATCTCTTCTCATCTCTCTCTACCTCAGTCGGCCTGGTGGGCCTTATCTGACGAGGCTCAGGCCTTTGAGAACTCAGGTACTCCAGGTTCCCCGAGTCTGGTTTCTGCTCCCCTTAAACAAGACAAGGGGGTGGTCCCAGGAATGATCCCTGGGTCCCCCAGGCCCAGAGTTCCTTAGATCCCCTGTGACAGGGACCAGCAGGAGGGGCCGGAAGTCCTGGCCTTCCCTCAGAGGTCAAGTTTCCTTGCTTCATCCATTCGGATACAGAGTTTAGTCAGATTCTAACCCGGCTTTGCCAAAAAGAAATTACTTATTTAAAAAATCCAAACAATGCTCTTGGCCTTGGGTTACAAAACTCTGATTACCAAGCACTGTGGAGGGATGGGGGGGCAATGAAGAGGTGAACGTGAGGTGACCTAGGAACAGTGGGGATCACCTGAGCACTTTGCCGGTGGTGGAGACATTAATACCATAAATGCTATCACTATTACGCAGATGTTACCTAAATGACAATTAAAAAAAACTTAGTTAAAAAGAATATTTTGAAAAATGGAAACAAAACCAAGCCTTTTCACTGTTGAGCATCTGAACTCGTGGTTCTCCCTCTGCTGATGGCATCAGGGCCTGGAGGGTGTGGTAAGTGGGGGCAGGGTTCCCCACTTTGTTCAGGTGTGAATGGGTGGGAGAGCGCCTACTCATTCCTTAAACAAACAGTGACATTTAAAAATGGGGACCAGACGCATCATTGGCTAAAGAGCCGGAGATACAGAATCCCTGACTTTTGTTGGGTTGTCTATGATTTTTTTTCATTTTGTTTTGTTGGGGAAGTTTGTTATTCTGTCTGCCTCAAAAGAGGCTTGGGTGGCCCTGAAAACCAAATTCATAACTGCTTTCCCTTCCCCCTCCCTGGGCCGTTTGTGAACACTTGGCTTGTGTGGGGCTGATTCTTTTCATTCAGAGATTTGAGCTGTAAAAATAAAGAGGGTTTTTTTTTTTTTTGTTTTGCAGGAGGCTCAGGAAAGGGTGGGAAAAGGAGAGCACACTCAGCAGTGCTCAGGATTTAACTCCCTGACTCTAGGCTCAGGGATCACTCCTGGCAGAACTTAGGAGACCATAGGGGGTGGTGGGAATCAAACCTGGGTCAGTGGACACTGTGCTGACTCTCTGGCCCTGGAGTTTTATTTTCCCTTTTTAAAAGCTAGTCTTTGGGCCATGCTAGGCAGAGCTCAGGAGCTACTCCTTGGTTTGTGATCAGGCATGACCCCTGTTGTGCTTGGGGGTCCAATGGGTGCTAAGGGATTCAGATGAGCTTCACAGCCACTGCAAGGCATGTACTAAATTCCTGTACCCCCTCTTCAGTCAAGACTACTTGGGAGTAGGGAGCACCCAGCAGTGCTCAGGGGTATACTCCTGGCTCAGGACTTAGGGATCACTCCTGGTAGGCTTTGAGTACCAAATGGGGTGCCAGGACTTTAGCCCAGACTGGCTGCATGCAAAACAAATGTCCTATCCACTGTTCTATTGTTGTCTGGCCCACGAGTAATTTTTCTTTTTTAGTGTTTTGGGTCACAACCAGTGAGGCTCAAGGTTCGTTCATGGCTCTGCTGCACTCAGGAATTACTCCTGGCAGTGCTCAGGGGACCATATAGGATCCTGGGGATCAAACCCAGGTTGGCCATGTGCAAGGCAAATGCCCTACCATTATCCTATCGCTCCAGCCCCCCACGAATAAATGTTTAAGGGAAGACAAGTGTGAGCAGGTTGGAGCAACCCTGAGCAGCTAAGCCTTCTTGTTTCTCAGAAAGAAAAGGAGTTTGGGCAGGAAACAGGGCAGACCTGGAACCCTTCCGCCTCCATCAGCTCTCAGCACCGCCTCAGGCGGGCGCCAAGTGCTGGGCTCCCCCCAGGTTCACCTGCCCTTTCCCGTGTCTGCTAGCAGAGGCCCTGGGTGACAAGTCTCTTTGCTGGTTGAAGAATGTCCTTCCGTACCCAGCTGGCTCCTCGCTCAGGGCAGCTGAGGGCCCCGATCCCTACAAGGGTCAGCAGTGGGGAGATAAACACCTGCTTGTGCGTTAGGGTGCTACTGTACCATTGATTGTTTAGAAGGTTCCCGCTGCAGCTCTGCCCCTCAGTGACCCTCTTTGGTAAAAGGAAACTGGCAATAGTCCCTCCTCTCTGGGTCACCAGGACAATCATGTGCACTAAAGCGTATGGACAATGGCCTCATCCAAAAGTCTCTTTCCCTGGGTCCACATCTACCAGGTAATATTTTGGTTATTTGATTTTTTTTTGGGGGTGTTGAAAGGGCATCTCTCAAGGGTGCTCCAGAGGCCCAAGTTCGGGTGGAGCATCCTCAGTGATTCTGGCTCATTGGGAGGGCCTGAACCCTCAGTACCAGCCCCCTGTGTCACTGACAGTGCTCAGGGACCGCCAGGATTGATGCTCAGGTGACCATGTGGTGTTTGCGCTGGGCTTGGTCACACAAAAAGCCACCTCCTTAGCCCCATGCTGTCTCTCCGCCAGGTTCATTTCTTGGTTAGTTGGTTGGTTGGGGGCACACACAGTAGACAGAATTTACTCCTGACTCTATTCTCAGGGAATTATTCCTAGTGGTACTCAGGGGAGACCATTAGGGGTGCCAAGAATTGAACCCAGGTTGACTGCATGCAAGGAAAACGCCCTATCCATTGAACTATCTATCTGTCCCCAGGTTGGTTTTAATGAAGGGTCATTATTTCCTGACTGCTATGGATTTCTTCCTGGTGCACAGACAGTTAGGAGGAGTCATGTTAAATGCCCCTACTGCTACTCTTTTTTTTAATTGAGGTTCTGAGATTTACATACTGTTAATGATAGTTTCCTGTGTATATAATTACAACACTACACACTACCACCAATGTAGACACCTCCCTCCTCAAGGACCCTAATTTCAACCTCCTTTTCAACCTTCAACCCCTCAATTCTGTTGTGTGGCTCAGTTCTCTCATTGTATTGTCTTTGGCCCTTTGTTGTTCCTTTGTTGAGTATAATCAATCAGAAGGAAAGAGACGGAGAAAGAATGATGTGCCTCCTCCGTGCAGCTCTGCTGAGCTTCTTACCCAGGCCCCTGTGATACATGAAAACTGGCTCCTGTAGTAAAGAACAAGCAGGGAGGCATCGGCTGAGACATTTGTCAGAAAGATTCTCATCCTTTCAGATATCAACTGGGATGGCAAAGGGTTTGGCAGTGGGTGTAAGCTGGAATGATGAACTTGGTCTTGCGAGACTCCATGTACAGCAGATGCTTAGGAGAGAGGCCATTCTAGTCCACAAGCCCTTCCCATGCTATGGCCTCTGCTTTCAAAGATCTAAAGATTCTCATTGCTGGGGCAATAGTTCAGCGGAAGGGTGCTGGCCTTGCATGAAGCTGACCCTGGGTTGATCCCTGCCATCCCATATGATCCCCTCACCTACTCAGCACTGCCAGGAGTAATTCCTCAGTGCAGAACCAGGAGTAACCCCTGAGCATCAGCTGGGTGTGACAAAGAGGGAGGGAGGGAGGGAGGGAGGGAGGGAGGGAGGAGGAGGAGGGAGGGAGGGAGGGAGGGGAGGGAGGGAGGGAGGGAGGGAGGGAGGGAGGGAGGAGGGAGGGAGGGAGGAAGGGAGGAAGGAAGGAAGGAAGGAAGGAAGGAAGGAAGGAAGGAAGGAAGGAAGGAAGGAAGGAAGGAAGGAAGGAAGGAAGGAAGGAAGGAAGGAAGGAAGGAAGGAAGGAAGGAAGGAAGGAAGGAAGGAAGGAAGGAAGGAAGGAAGGAAGGAAGGAAGGAAGGAAGGAAGGAAGGAAGGAAGGAAGGAAGGAAGGAAGGAAGGAAGGAAGGAAGGAAGGAAGGAAGGAAGGAAGGAAGGAAGGAAGGAAGGAAGGAAGGAAGGAAGGAAGGAAGGAAGGAAGGAAGGAAGGAAGGAAGGAAGGAAGGAAGGAAGGAAGGAAGGAAGGAAGGAAGGAAGGAAGGAAGGAAGGAAGGAAGGAAGGAAGGAAGGAAGGAAGGAAGGAAGGAAGGAAGGAAGGAAGGAAGGAAGGAAGGAAGGACCTCCTTGGGAGATAAGCTAGGTTGCTGGGATAGCAAAAGGGCCAGCCTGGCATGACCCAATCTGATCCTCCGAGTTTGCTGAGCAGACTCTGCCCTGGCACCAGATTGGCAGCGCCTCCAGGACGAGGCCTGCCACTTTGTCCTTCTCCCCGCCTGCTTCCTCCCTCCTTTCCACCTCCTTGCCTCTCTCACCTCATCTCCTACCTCTCGTCCATTCGATCTTACTGCTTCCTTCTCGCCCCTCCTTTGCTCTTATCTACTTTTTCCTTTGCATAGTTTCCCTTCTTCCTTGCTAGCACCGCCGGTCTCCCAACCCTCATACCATTTGCCCTCTGAAGAACCACAGATCTGGACGTTTCCAAGTTCTGTACATCCAGCCAGTTCATGCTGACTACGCAAAGGCTTCTTTCTCCTCACCCACCCCAGGCTAGAAGAGCCCTCAAGCATCGCTCCAGCAAGCATCACTGTGTTCCATTCCCTGGAAGGTAGTGTGCAGCCAACCTAAGCTCCTCCTCCTCCTTCCTCCCTCATCCTGGCTCGCTGGCCCAGCCGGAGTGCTCTGTAAGAGTTCATTATCAGGGATTTTGCAAGTAGTTTGGTGTCTTATCAGTGGCCCGAAGTCAGCCAGGGTGAGTGCATTTACACTCCAGACATTGGCAACTACAAATCAAGAGTTTCTAGAGTCAAGTTGTTAAACATTTTCCATACCTGCCAGTGATTGAGATGTAGGTCACTGAAGGGGTAAGTTTGTAGAGAAACGGGCCACAGGCCCTGGCTTCAAGGAGCTCCACAGCAAACTTGATGATTACATAGAGCATGTGACTGGCTTGTGCATTTGTATGGAAACTTCACATTGCAGCTGAATGACCCAGGGCAGCTCCCTTTCCTCAGTGCCTCTCGGTTTCCTGTCTGCTAATTACAGTAAGACCCCTGCCCTTTCCCAAGGCTGGTTAATACTCATCAAGAATGATACATATGGAAGGGGGCAGAAAGAAACTATAAAGGTTAAGGCACTTGCAAGCAGCTACAGGGGAGAAAACAGTTCGAATCCTGCCACCGCCTAGAGTCCCTTGAGTGCAGAGTCTGTACTGTAACCCTTGAACTGTAACCTTTGAACTGTAACCCTTGAACTGTAACCCTTGAACACCACTTGGGGATGGCTCAGTTCACCACCCTGGCCAAAACTGATGCATCAGAAAGAAAAGCCATGGTGCTGTCTACAGGGTGGGCCAGATCATTCCACAGACAGCTGGGGACGGTGAGACCCAACTCACATGCTCCAGCAAGAAATGACATAACCACATCCGGAACCTCTCGGCTACACCACAGGGAACCAGGGCGCCCCCACCATGGGACTCTCTCGCCCGCTTAGACTCGCAGCAGCTTGCCAGCACTCTGCATCTGCCACCTCTTCACACCCTCACGGAGTTGAAACATGAGAAAGGGTGGGCTCGGGCATCTGTGCTGTGTGACTTTCCCTCCTGGGCTGTGAGGTGCCCCCAAAGTGGGGACCATGGATGGGAGCAGAGAGGCCCCCTGTCTTATTTATAGGAGGCAGGGGTGGGGCTGGGGAGGGTGAGGAGAGATTGTGGGATTTTTTTGTAACTACTTGAATGGGTGACTGGAACTTCCTGGAAGGATGAGGAGGAAGAAGGAGGAGGAGCTCTTGGGTTGGTTGGGAGCCTCAAGAGCTCCGCAACAGGCAGAACGTCACTGAGAAGATTACCCCCCCCAGGTGCCCCAGCGCCCTCCTGCACTTCCTGTAACCCTCTTCTCCCTCCCCCAAAGTTTTGGGCCACTGCATTTCCATTTGGAACCACACACTCAGCAGTTTAATTATAGGGAAAGTATTTATGTCTTTTTCTCTAATGATTTAATAGCCTGTCTTCCCAACTAAATTGTGCAGCCCTCCGGGGCATGGAATATTGTCAACGGAGTTTGCTTCTCCTGAACTGCTGCTCCATCTGTGGCTGCCACCCCCACCCCCACTCCCACCCCACCCTACTCCCCCGCGAGCTCAAGAGTAAGAAGAGCGACCCTCGCCCTCCTTGGGCTTGAGAGATGGATGGTACAGCAGGAAAGATACCCGTCTTACATGCAGTCAAGGGTTCAAGTCCCACTGCTGCATATGGTTCCCTAAGCACCACCAGGAGAGATTCCTGAGCACAGAGCTGGGGTAAGCCCTGAGCACTTCTGTGTGGGCCCAATCCCCACCCCCCACCCCCGCTGTCTGCCTCCCAAGGAGAACCCATATATGAGTTTTCTGGTCTAGTGTTCACTTCCCTGCAGAACCACCACTGCCAGTATCTCTGTCGAGGCAGATGAAAAGGTGCAGACAAATTTTCACCATCTTAGGAATCCTTTATTTCTCATTCAGGAAAACAGGTTATGACTCTTCTCTCATCTGTTTCTGGGGACAGGCCGGATGTGTGTGTGTGTGTGTGTGTGTGTGTGTGTGTGTGTGTGTGTGTGTTGCGCGCACGTGTGTGCTCCCAAATATGAGGCAGGGTCTGAAGTGAGAGCACAGTGGGATGAGCACAGGCTTAGCATGCAGGAAGCCTGGGGTTCATCCTCAGTACTGCCTGGTCCCCTGAGTACCGCTGGGGTAAGCCCCATGCGCCAAGCTGGAGCAGCACCTGAGCACAAAACTGAAGCAACCTGACAAATTCTGAAATGAGCATTAGAGGGACCCAGACTCCAGCACTGGATCTGTGTTGACGTCCTTTCCTGTAAGCTGCTCATTATCCTGTACTCAGTAGCTCCCAGGAAGGCTGTGCAGGGAATGTCCAGAGGCCAGAGGCCAGAGGCCAGGACAAGGCAGAGGCCCTTGGGAGAGGAGGCTCACAAGAGTTTCTTTGCCACCCAGAACAGAGTTTCACTATTAGAGAGGGGGTGCTATTTCTTACTCAGCTCAGGGGTGATCCCTGGTGGTGTTCTGTCGGGGCGCCCGCCGGGGTCCCCGACAGTGCCGGAAGCAAGTTCCCTTCTACCTCCAAAGCCGGCCGAGGAATGGATGAACACTCAGAATCCGATGCAGTTTTAAAAGGCTTTA